>BGPR01000005.1:4262532-4520668 GCA_013235015.1 Araneus ventricosus
TTTCAGATATGCCTATTCAAACTGTTAAAGCTAATATTTGCTTAAGGTTAATATTTGGAAATGTTTGCTTGTATTATAGGAAAATTAAAACAGCAAAAGAGGAGATAAATGCGTTTTCTCTTATTTGCTTTCTTCTCAAGAAATTATTTCTATTTACCTCTCACTAATAACAAGTAAGATAATATGTGTAGCAAGAAAAAACGGCTTAAATGTACTTTCATAGTTGTTTAACTGTAAAATTAATGAAGTGATTAATTGTTTGGAACAGTTTATTGTACGTTTAGTTTGATTAAACCGTTAATTTTTGTTAGCAATCTTTGAAGAGATAAATAAGCATTTATATTAATAATCGACCTAAGATAGTTGAACTTTCAGCTCCATACCTCTGCAAATTATTTGAACTGCAATAAATAAACATATCGAACTCTAAATGACTTAATATTTTCTCCATATTCACAAATGGTAATCTCACAAATGAGTTCTTTATCCGTAAAATGTAAGATATAATGCGGAGCAAAATACATGTTTGTCTGAAAATTCAAAATAATATTTTTAAGAATTTTTTTGATCAAATGAATATATTTGCTATAGCTATAATAACTTCAATCTACTTCTTTAAGACTAGATGAGCTGCAACTTCTGTCATAAGAAATTGGGAACTAAACTTTGATTTATAACGTTATTAAAGGAATCAAGTTAGTTTGTAGAGACTTATTATCTGGTTGATAAAATGTACTTTTGAAGTAAAATAGACTCACACGTATATAAGACTACAAAGTGTGCTTTAGTTTCTGCACGTCTGTTTCATGGATAAATAAAACTAGAAACTTGCTTCTAAAAACATCATGTGCACTATATGTACGAAGTGTTTCAACTTAATATTTCCATGATCAGTATATTCTGCATTGAAATCAATTGAAATTAACATCATAAACAGTAATATTTTGGGATTTCAGACCATGAAAATATGTACAAAAATAAAAACCTATTAAAATGCGATGCTTTTTAAGGTAGGTTGGAAGAGTTATACTTCTTCACGCTGTGAATCGATAGCTACAAACATCCATTAAGACGAACAAAATAATCAACATGCATAATGGCTTGGTTTGGCTTTAGTGATGTTAAGTGATTTGGGTAAAAATCATGTGGAGGTTTCGTACTGACGAAACAGAAAAAACCATAAAAAATATTAATGTCTGGTAAAAATGTTTTAATCAAATTCAGCGTTATGAAAGCAGTTCTGAAAGATGGCGGTGAAAAAAATAAAACAAAACATAACGTAAAAAAATCTTTCATCAGAAACCTTAAAACAGTTTTCACTGTGGTTTTATTATGAATTAGCCAATATGCATTAGATTCAAACAAATGTGAGATTTTTGTATGGTGGTTATTTACAGCGAGAAGATACCAATATAGAAATGCAGAGTTTGAGAGAACAATGGCTTGCTGAAAACATCATTTATGATTGACTTGAGACAAGACAAAGATAATTTTCACAGTGACTGATTAGTTAGAGACTAGTTTAGCAAGTTAATATGTAAATTTCTTTAAACAATTTTGTTAGTACTTATTCATGAATAAATCGCGAATACGTATTGTATAAAGGAGGGTTTGTCTCTTAATACCCATAGTATTTTTTCAATGAAATTTATATACACTTTCAATATATTTCAAGAACTATGTCAATGTCTAAAACAATCACAGAGATTATTTGAAATGGTATTAATTGCTGACTTTGAATAATTTCATTATAAATTCATCGCCCATTAATTATTTCCCATGGCAATTTAAGAAAATGAGATGTTACAAATTATATATTTAGAAGACATTGGACCTACCACACACAGATATGTCAACCTCTTATGCAATTGTTGGTCGGCAATGACTTAATGCATTACAGAAGTCGCAGATACTGCCTCTTTAAATTCATTCAAATTGATAGTTATGATAAAAATGGAAGTTATCGATTACTTCAGCGGAATAAAAACCATGGCTTCACCTGACGTTGAATCAAATAGAAACTAAACCGACAAGAGCTTACTTTAATGCAAAGTGTCTAAGCCACTTACGGAAATTTAGTTTCTCGCTCCTACAGGTCCCTCGAGATTCCTTCTCACACGAGTCTTTGGCTATTAGAGATAATCCTTTGTTTTCGAAAAGCCCTCAAGTCGAAGCCATATAAATAAAAATTATTTTTCTGATCACTTCTTTGTCGAAACTTACTGGATTCACTAATAATTGAAGTGTTTTCTCTCTCAGAATTTTCGTTAGGCACTTGATTGGTGTTTTTTTCCTTGTTTTTTGTGTTTCTGCAGTTTTCTTCTTATTTGATGTCAACAACTATGCAGGTAGGATATAGTATTTCATTAAACTTTTATGCAATTTGCGAGTTGCTTCTTTTTTTATTTGGTTTAGTTTATTTTTCATTTAACATGTGTTTTTAACTCGCACAGAATATGTTGCAATGTCTTTGTTGTGATTGAAGATAAATTTCGATTTTTGACTAAGCTATGCGTAATCATGTAGTTTGACTGCATCTAAAGGAGAGCGCTTGAAATAAATTGAAATTCCGACATGTTACTACGACAGTTGAGGCACAAATCTATCACACTTAATTACTTGACCAATTGCTTAAACTTACCTAGTATTTTAATTTACTGATGTGTTTACTATTATCAAAAAGCTCTCAATTTTAAAAGTTGAAACGGTCAATTGTAACCTTGCTTAAGTGGCTTGGAACGAAGGGTCGTGGATTTGAGACTCCATTTCGACAAGGATCGGCAGTGTACGAAAGCCTGGTGCACATTGAATTCATCGAGATTCAAACGTCCTCTTGTTGGTGTTCATGCAGGTATGGAGAGAGAATTGCCAGCTTAATTGTCTTGCTCATCATCTCACCACGGTTCGAATTTATGAAGACTGTCCCAATAGATCCCACTTATAGCTTAAAAAAGGGAACGTAAATCTAACTAAACTAAACTAAACTTAATGTAAGCAAATGAATAAAATAAAAGTTAACCAATAATTACATTTATGACACACTAAGAGAATTTACATATTTATGTCTTTGAATAAGGAAAAAGTTCAAAGGGGAATTATTTTCTAGTTTAAAGGTATTATTATAGCAAGTGAAAGTAAGGGTTTCTATCAGCCAATATAAATAAAGTGATTTATTCTTGAGCTATTAAACATTTTCTTCATAATGTGCATATCTAATGCTTCAAATTAATGATTCATCTTAGAATTTTATTTTCAACATTCCTTTTGTTCATAAAACCGTATACTTAAGTTTTCAAAATAAATTACGATTGAAGTATGTGTTTACACTAAAAGTATGTAAAAAAATTCAATTGAGTCAATTTATGCTACGTTAAATATGCAACGTCAGTTTAAATTTTGAAAATTATTGATAATCCTACAAAAGTAAAAAAAAAAACGTGACCTTAACGCTGAGCGTAAAAAAGCACGTAGGTGGAGGACAGGAGTAGTTACATTCGCTAAGAAGCTATGATGTTAATTAATCCATTTAATTCTGCTTTTCAAAAACTTACAAACATCTTTATTTTCTATGCTAATGTTGAATTATGAAGAAAGAAATTCCGCAAATAACTACTTTATCACAACGATGTACAGAAACCTCACTTTTAAGATAGAAACAAACAAATGTTAGTTTTTCTTTGTGTTTAAACAATTTTACATTTTTAATGAGTGGACATTATGTAAAAGATTAACATGGGTTTGATCACGCGCGCGCGAGGATTTTTCTCTCCAATAACTTTAAACCAAGTAAGTATTTTTGTACTCACTTTGATAAAAAAAAAAAAAGCGCGTACAATAACTTTAGACTCTAAAACCCTTCGAAAACCTAACAGTACGCAGCATTAGAACAATGTAAATAAATCTTAGTTCGATGCGTAATTAAAATATTGACATGGATCTCCAAAAATGAGTAGGTTCTTGTCTTTCATTTTGTTGGAATCTTACTCTCCAACAAATGTAAATGGTGAAAGAGATGAATTCAAACATCGATTAAATAAATACGTTATATTAGTTAAGTAGAAATTTCGATATAAATGAATATAATACATTACTTGAGCAAAAAGTTTAATATAAATAAATGTGTAGCAATGTTTGCCTACAGTTTTATTAAAATGAATATGCTTTATTACTTGCACAAAAAATTCTGTTTCCTTACAAAAAAAGCCTTTCTCCTAGGAGGGTAACTCAGAACCTGCGATAAGAGTTTGCGCAAACACAAGGTTTACAAATTAAACTACAATAGCTATTGAACTGCTTTTGAGTTGTAATCAAAGAAATCACGCAAAAGCTTTGCGTGACATTCATACCAACAGCCTCACGATGCATTCGATTCAGAGCCCACTTTATGAGCTTGTTCCTGGATACCTGCCTGATTAATAACTCTCGGACTTAATTATTTCTTTTTTATGGTAATCCCTATCATTCAAAATGCAGTGCAGAGCTGGCTCTGCGCTGCAATAAAATTTATTGATGTTTTAGCGCGCGCAAGACACGTATTTTCTCGCTTGTCAAGTTACTGAAGGTCCGTGGATATTTTTTGAACAAAATATAAAAATTACACATTATAACCTGCAGAAGAGGGTAAGAGAAATTCATTTTCTCCTTACCGACATTAATTTTATGCATAGTTTGAGCAAGTGATGAATTTCTGTATGAAGAAAGGGTATTATGTAACTAGTGCCTGATTTAAAAAATATTATTGTAAATAAACATTAAATAGTGTAAAGATGTTGGAACCACTGTATTAAGCAAAAGCCCAAAAAAACTTTTAAGCGTAATTCGCGTTTATGTTTACATTAATCGAGCAAACCCTTGGAATCAATTCATGCTCGTGATACACATCATTGGGATCGAGCCAATTAATTTTGGAATGCATCGCATATTTCGCAAGAGGAAAAACACATGAAAAGGCGTCAGACAATGCGCAGTTAGATAGTAAATTACGAGCACAGTCATGTTTGGCATGTGACTTAAGTACATGCAAATTGATTTTACGTGGGTGATAATAAAAATAATCTATATACAAATTGACGAACAAAAAGTGGTCAATATTTCTTTATATTTTCTTCTTTAATTTAAATAAACGTTTTCAGCACAACAAGTTTGATCTGCAAAAAATAAAAATAAATATCTCATTTAAATATATTTTCTAATTATTTTTAGTAGTTTTCGTAACTTTGAATATGTAGCAAAACTGTTTGATTACGAAGAAATTAAAATTTCCACAAGGTAAAGATGTTTAGTATTCCATATTTATAAGCCAATGGCCATTTAATGGTAAGATTTCTGAAATAAATGTAGGCTATTGACACAATTGCGATAATATTCTGGCTTCTTTAAAAGATAAGAATATTTTATGCTTGTATTCACTTATAATAGTTTATCCCTACCGCTTTGAATTATGTTTAATTTTATAAGTAAATGTTCTTACAAAATGCACTCTAAAACTAGTATTCTTTAAACATTGACATAAAGGAATTTGTTCATTTTATGGAATAAAAATATTATTTACGTAATACTGTCTTAGGTTACTTCCCAGTTGAATTTCCTTTCAGTTCTTAGATAATTAATTTATTAGTTTTTTCAAAACATTCATTTCGACTTCAACTAATATGATATGACAAAGAGAAAAGTAGTAAACCCAGACAAAACTGAACCTTAGATTTCTGGAAATAAAACTAGCACTTTCCATATATTCATCATTTTCTGCTAATACTTTTTTCCCTCGTTATTCTAGAACTTAGCATTATGTTATCCATTAATTTTCATATGTTTCTATTCCAAATAGAATTTTCAGAATATCAGCTGTCTATTCACTGTAATGTTGACAGAATCATTAGAGTAAAACATTAGCAGTTTTGTGGAAAGATAAGTAAAATTTGGAATGGAATACGCGTAAAAGAGTACTTTCTGTCAACTAAATGTTTTTGCAGCTACACGATGACTTGTTAATTATCACCTTCCTATGTCATTAAATTCTTACTGCTGTTGCAAGTACATGTAATAAGGAAGTAGTTGACGTGTAGAAAGTATTAAGTAATATTTTTGCTGTAAGGGAAAAATAAATTTATTTCTCACTATACATGTAGTTTACTTACGGCAAGAAATTAAACGGCAATAATATTTTAGAATTCCATGTAAACATCAATTAATTTCGTTGCAAAAGAAAATTATTAATTCAATGTGTCAATTTTCAAATATTGCAAATAGGTAATGATTAAAAATAACCCGCGATTTTATTCACAGAAAGTAAGAATTACTCAAACAAGGAGCCTTACACCTATGTTGAAAGGTTAAAAGTTTTGAATTTAATCTTATATATTTTCAAAGCCTTTGTCTTAGTTTAATTTTCCTAAAAAAATGTGAAGATTTTGAAGCTGTCCATCGATTCACTTTCACAAATTAAATTTCTAAAATAGTATAATGTACTTTTAAAATCGTTAGAAAATGTGTCGTATAACAGGATTCGTTTAGGTACTTTATTCTTTAAAAACCTTTCTAAACTGATCCCCTACAAAAACTATTATTGCTAACAAAATAAAAAAGGACACCGTATCAAATAAAAAAAGACTTCCCGTAAAGTTTCTTTTCCCTTTAAACGAGTCTTAAGTCATTTTTTTCTGCAGAATGCACTTTTTTAAATTTTGGGGAAAATAAATAATATTTTTAAAAGCAGTGAGAGAAGGGAAAAAAAGTAGGGTGATGCATAAAAATTATGAAATTCAAGGAGAAAATGTTTTATTTTGAACCTCAAAGGTTTGCATTTTTTCTGAAAGCAAATTAACTTTCGTTTTTCTCTATCAAAGTAGTTCAAATGCTGCAGCATCAAGGCTAGCCTCATGTCTTGCAGATAGAACAATGTATTGTGTTGCTTTTTAAGTGCAAAAAATGCATATCTGTATTAATGTAGCAATTAGTAACTGCAGTATAATGCAGTTGCTTTGTCAAAAAAAAATTTCTGTCACTCTACCAAATAAGGTTTTTCCAGATTATGAAACAATTTTTAACGTATAATTTATAACATTTAGTGGTATATCCACCAATATCCTCGTCTGCTTTTAAATACATTGGTTTCTTCAAACGTTTGACCTGTTTCGAGTTTTACGATTTCTTTATTTTAAAGAAAAATCACTCTAAATGCTTCAGTGTTGATAAAATGCATCCAAGTTGATTCAAAATTTTTAAAAATATCGTTGAAACCTTTGGCATACGTGGCCAATTCTTTCTTAATGAGCCATGAATTATAAAAAACATGAAATTGAAAAACATAAAAGATTTTTTTAATATTTAAAATGCTTAGAAAAACTTCCGAAAAAAAGCAAATTTTATATGATCTAGGTAATTGTTTCAATTGTAAGTGAAGCAAATCATAATTAATAACCAGAAATTTTGATTAAGAAAAAGTATTATCTAAATGTTATCATCCTAATATTATCCATTTATGTAGTGAAAATCACCCTCCAATATTTGCAATCTTAGAAAATTTCAAGAAGCATGTATAAAAAGTGCAAAATATATTACTCTTTAAAATTTCTCTTCTTCGACGTATGAAACTATAAATTTTTTTAGTTCTTAATATAAGTAAAATTAGTCAAATTTAAAGTAAATTAAATAAGTTCATACTATAGCAAATTAATTATGCCTTGTAATTTTCATTTTTACTTGAAATGCGTAATATATGGTCTAAATTCTCATTCAAGCAAGCATCACCCAAACGTACTATGCAATGTTCTTACAGCATTGTATAATATTACACAGAATCATGTTTTCAAAGTCAACGAGTCTGTCATTTAATATCAAAGTGCACGTGTCTTACGCTGTATTGTGATGTAATACAAAGAGCTACAAATGCTAAATACTTAATGGATTTCAAAATTATATCGGCTAAGCGCACTTAACGAGTGTACCAGGCGAGGATAAATTTGAAAAGGTATATAGTCTAAAATATCATTCAATTAAACATCGCAAATGTACGTACTGTCAAACTTAAACTTGTTGAAAATTTAGTGTCTGTAATTTTCAACCAATTTGCATGAGGATATCAAAATAATAAACATATATAAAAATTATATCTCCAATTAATTGTCGTCATTGATATTCAAATGAAGCAACAAATCCCTTTCCTCAACATGTAGTAGTTAACCATCTCCCGGTAGGAACAAATTAGTTCCGAAGTATTTCACAGGCGGCTCTGAATTTTAGTATTCCGAAAAGCATATTATAAAAGGTGGTGAGATAATCTCAGAGACATATAAATTAGTTTGTAGTTGCATGCATTACAATTAAAGATGCATTAACTTGACAAATGTGTATTTGGAATTCATGGGTTCATTCATGCAACCTCCCCGAGAATCCCCAATGGAATTACTCTAATAATTCCGATATAGTACGTTAAGTAGGTAATTGAAGTGCATATGTCATTAAGAAACCTCAAAGACAATTCATTCATTTGCAAAATGAAAGATCTAAGAACGCTCCGCAGCTGCTGATTTCTGGGATGTTTTCGCTCACGTGATTCTCCGAGTAGAGAAGGTTTGTTGGATAAACTTACACTCTATTCTTCGAAGTAAATTGCGCAAAATGTGTTACCCTATTCTGCCTAATGATTTATTTTCGTTACATAAAAGAATATGCGTATGTGAAAATAGGAAGATAATTGTTGCTTTTGGATTTAAGCAAGTACTGCCGTGATAATGCATACAAAGTGTTTTATGAGCATGCCGTTTCTGCTAGAAATGTTTATGCGTAGAAGCAAATATAAAATATTTTAGTTCTGCACGGAATTGAAAATGATTATGAGCATTAACAGATAATTGTTTGTGTCGTTTTCTGAATGAAACACTTTTATTTCTGTAAAAACAACATGCTTTTTTTGTTTGAGTTGAAGCATGTTTAAAGTATAGGATTTCTGCTTGGAAATGAAATGGATTGTGAGAAGTTATAAATTATTGTTTGTGTCGTTTTCTCAATGAGACATTTTAATTTATGAAAAATAACATTCTTTTTTTCGTTAAAGAACAAAATATGGCTTGGAGAAAATGTTGAGGAATTCACACCGAATGCCTATTTTAATCGAATGATTATTCAGACAATTATAAATCGAAAGGAAACTCTAAACATTATGTTTTTAAATTTAAAGTCGAATTTCAGGAAGATGTTTATATGCTTGAGTAATGAATTTTCAATAAAATTTCGTGTTTTCTGAACAAACATTGACTAGTACTATCTAAATAGGTAGTAACAGAAAATGGATGCACAGATTTATTTTATTGCATAACAGGAATCCTGATTCTAACTTTTATATAATTTCCCCAAAATTTAAGATGCATGAAGGATTTTAAAACATGTAAATCTGAAAACAAACAATTAAAAATAATCATTTTGAAAGAAAGTTATAATAAACATATTATTCTTCTGAACCTTTCATCTCTCCATTTTATTAAACAGGACTAATTTTAACGCTATTTTATTAGCATATATTTCAGGTATGAATTGTAAAAATATAAATTCCATTTTTGGTAACTTTTCTGCTTGTTTTAATTATTAAATAATGGATTAATAAATGTTAGTTTATAAATATAATGCTTTAATGAATATTATGAATTAATAAATGTTAGTTATTTTTATACAAATGTTATAATTAATTGTAAATTACTATTTTGAAACAAAATTCTGGATGAAAATATGTTGCCTTTTCAGCATAAAACATAAAAAAATTCTATAATTTTAGAAAATATTACATTTTCTTCATTCGTTTCTCATCCTCGAGAAAAATTGTAATTTTAATGATATTTTATGAACTGGTAAAAAAATTAATCCAAAGTATCCAAAGGCAAAAAGGAGAGGAAACCATTTTTCATCACTCGTTGAAGATTGACAGTGTTGCAGTTTTAAGAAAGATTAAGCATTGTGAAATTACCATTAAAATTTCGATTCCTGTAAGTAAATTCTGGTGCCATTAGGAATTAATTTGTAAATTATTCATTTAGCTTCATGTTATAAATCTGTTTATTGTTCATTTTAAGCAATAAAAGTAAAAAATTTCTTAATATATGAAAGAGGTCTTTGATATTTAAAAATTACAAATGTATATTTGATAGCAAGGAACGAAGTTGGTTAGATATTCACAATTCTTTCATTGTCTTCCATTGCCACTTTATTAAAAAAAATTTAGGTATAAATCATTATAAACGAAACTGAAGTAAAACAGTTTTAAATTGCTGGAAAAATTCATCTGTCTTTTAATTGTATTGAACTAAAACATTAAGAAACTAACAGGTTTTGATATACCCCAATTAACACAACATGGTCTACAATATTCATACGATATATTTACGATGTTGTGCGGCATTCAAAATATCGTAGCAACATCGTAGAAATATCGTAAAATATCTTGTGCTAATGTAGGCCACTTTTAAGGGACTTTAATTTCAATAATAATATATCGCTTTATAAATCTACTTAAAGGCATATACCTTAATCTGCATATTTTTTTCATTTACAATTAACTATCCAATGACCATCTATAAAATGTTCTCCAATTGTAACAAAAGAAAAACTCTTTAATATAAGCTAAAAGCAAGATCAATGTATATCTCAATATTTTCCTTCAAACTATTTCAGTGAGTGATAGAATTTAGATGACAATTTTAGACTTTAAATAAACCAATACATTTTACATCTCAAACTTCCTCTATTTCAATATTCATCAAAAACTCTCTCTTCAAAGAAAATGAACGTTACAACAACAATCTATTCAAAAATAATTCAATATATTCAACATATCTTCCGGTTGCATACAATATTTTTTTAGAAATTCATAAAACTATTTTACATATAAATCATACACTTTTACGAAACTTTCTTAAAATCTGCATATGTTTTTGCCAGATGCAATTTTTCCATGTCTAAATAACCCAATAAAAACCAGAGCTCCATCACAGCAGCTTACTTCCATAGACAATGGCGTCTGAATTCCCAGCCGCCATTTGGAGAAATAAATATTTTAAATGGCCTTTAGAATAGAACCCCCGAGTCAAAATTGAGTGCAGACAGAGAGAAGCGGATTGTGTTAATCCTAGTCATTTTATAAAATAAATTAGCGAATAGTGGTCCCATCCCATATTAGCGGGCAGCGCAGGCAGGCTTATTACTTTCACACCTAAATTGAGATAACCCAAGTAGAAGAGTGGGGAAACGGCTCAAACGCCACCCCATTATGCACATGAGGTATTTATAACTCGCGAAGGAATGGAGAGCGAAGGACGAAAGAGCTGAAATCACTTTCCCAGCTGATGCTCAATAGCTGAATATCCTCATTGAATATTCCATGGCTCTTAACGCTATCAAGTTTTCTTCCAGAAAATTATTGCCCAGATATAATAGCTTGATAGATACATACCCTTACTGTTCAGTGTTGCTCAGAAGTGTCGTGGTAATACTGGATAGAGAGAGAGAGAGTGCAGTTTATGTATAGATACTTGTAAGGTTGGAATTTTTAAAATTCTTTGCTGCTGAATAAGTTTCTTGAAGCGCACGAGAGCGGAATATTTTATACTTCAAAAATAAATGCTTGGATTCATTCATTCAGAATGTGAGGCTTTTGAATACTAATGACTGAATTAAAAAACTACTGCCTTTGTCCGAAAGTATGATACGCGATTCGCAATGTATTCTGTCTGAATTTATGTTTTACGTCTACTAGTAACTGTAATATTAGTTAAGTTGAGTAAGTCTACTAATGACATACATAGACATAATTTAAAATATAAAGTAATTTCTTTTGATGTGGAAGTTGGCCTGATAAATGTCCATATGACAAAGTTTTCCAGTATTGTTAATGTGGATGGATGGGAATTCAATTAATTGTTCCGATTCCTTTTTCTTTCTTCACAGTCAAACATTACTTTCGTCAAAATCAGCGTGCGATATTTTGTTTTTTAAAAATAATTTTTTATCTCATTCAAAATTTCTGACTTAATCTACACCAAATGTTAATTTACTATCACTTCTAATTCAATGGTTTATACCAGATACAATAAAAGGATAATTGATGATCAAATTATTTATTTTATCAGTTAATATTTAATGTTTTTCAAAGCGTATGCCGTATTTTCGGAAAGGATGCAATAATTAATGTCTAGATGCAAATAGTTTGATAAACACACAACCCGTGCTGTTTAATGCTGCTGACAAGTATTATGTTAAAAATGAATATATTATATGAACGAATAAAGGAAATGCAGTCCATTCTGTAGTTTCACCATTTTATTTCCTGCTTCACTAAGAAATCAGTCCGTTTGGCGATCCAGGTTTTGTGAATTGTATTCACCAAAACTAGTTTATCTTAATGAACAAACGAGCGTACAAATTTGTTTCATTACACTTATCTCATAGGATTGATAGTGAACAATGTTATACTTTCCTCGTAGAAATGTATTTGATGAATTTATTTATCTTTTACTATAAAAAATGTCTTGAAAGATGACTAAGATTTATTTTTTGTAATTATATAGGGAACTTCAGTTATGAGATACCTGGAAAAATAATATATTTTTTAGATATCAAAATTACATCACGGTCATTGAAAATCGCTTCTCAATTAAAACTATTTGAAAATAATATCTTTTACTAGCAGCTTTGTAAACATGTTGTCAAAGACTTGAAATACTGTGAAAGATAATTTTTACTTTGAGAAGCTTCTGAAAGAAAGATGTTTTGTAAGTCTTTTTTTATTGATGCTATATAGTTAGTTCTCTTCGGTGAAAAAACTTCAAGAAATCGTCTTTGTTTCTGTAAAATATATTTGACATGCGGTTGGTTAACGAATCTCTTTTTCTCGTTTTTAGTTTCTCAGAGAGAGTATTTTCTAATTCACTAATAACCATGAGCTATTATTCACCGTTACTCAAGCAATACTCATTTCAAAGATAAATTTTGTGAAACAAAAAGCGAATTCTTTTTCCCATCCTGAACCAATTGTTTTCCGTGTTAGAATTAAAAATTCAATTGATGGACAAAGAAGGTTTAAATGTAAGGATGGATTTTTTCATTCTTCAATTTAAAACCAACTAATTGGTGTAATTATATATTTTTTCTTCCTGCAAGTGTGTGCATTTAAATTTTTCTTTTCCTTTTTAGAATGGTGAATTATTTTTGGAAAAGAAAATTCAAAATAACGCGCCAAAGCTCCAAGTTTTTTGTTAAGTTAATTAAAAATTTTGTTTTATTTCATTTTAGGGAGGAAGCGAAAGTTTAATCCCTTCCTTCTACACAACAATGACAGATCGCAGATTTTAACCTCACGGAAAATTTTGCATTGCTGAAAAATCTCTTTCCTTTCTTTTTACATTTCGGTCGACCGTGCTGAAAAAAACTATGTTTGCAAATCGCTTTTTTGAATTTTTCTTTTCTTCCGCAGTCTGCATGTGTAATTGAAATAGCACTCAGGATTATCAATCGGTTTGAAAAGCGGACGAATTTAATTTTTTGGTATCGAAGTGTTTTTCAGAATTTTTATTTTCGGGGAAAAAATGTAAGAAAAGATTGACGCTTCCTTTCTTAATCGTTTTTTTTTCTTTTTTCGTTAGGTTTGTTTAACTCATTAATGACCGCAGTTACTTCGGCTTTAAAAAATTAACATTCATTGCTAATTTCTAATTAAATGTTCTTTAAATTAATGAGTTGTATTAACAAAGGAACCTTTTGTTTTTTAATCTCTAAATACTTGACGTAGGTTGAGTAGATTACACAAGCATAAAACCCTGAAAAATTCATTTTTAGTCTAAGAATATTCTTCCAAAGCATTTTATTAATAAAGTTCGTTACCGTTATTAATAATGGGTTTTAAGATTCTTAATTTTTTTGAGATAAATTAAGGCTGCTGTAAATCTTTCTTGCAGAGTACATGTAATTTTGAACCCTACAACGTCAGAATTCTTTTAATCTCTGTTTAGATGCAACAACAGGTCCACATTCTTCTTTAACAAAGTGCGTGGGTGCATCTTATACTATCAAATGCGATAGTCTAAGGAGAACACATTTTCACGGTAAACAGAGTGATGTGTAGCTGAAGGGGTGATATCAAAATTGTATATTTTAAATGCAAGCTACATAGTTTTTCATCTGAATTACATACCATTCGAGTTTGTCCCGAATATTCAAATTTTATTAATATGCTTAGTATTTAGGAAATTTATTCAAGTTTGTAACTAGAGCTTTACACTATAATATATTATAATATTACTTTAACCTTCCGTTTGAATGAACTAATCTGTAAGATGAAGCACCCATATGTTTTTTGTGCCTAAATATGGGTTTTACCGAGAAAGGTGTGGGAACTCTATCAGCTTCCTGGCTCCCTACCATTCATACTAGGGTATCGTGGTTTTTATTCTAGTGCTCTTTTGATGTATAAGAGGGGCACATTAATCTGGTAGATGAGTTGCTCCCGATTACCTTTGTATTTTTGATTTTGCAAATTTTTCTCAATATTTCATTTTATATACATGCAAAAGTTCGTATACCAATGCTATTGATCATTATTTTCAATATATTGTTTCAAAAATGTCGAAATATTTAAGGATATCATCAAGAACAGTTGTCATTGCTTTCGGGAAAACAAACGTCAACTCCCTGCAGAAATTGCAAGGAAATACAAAAAAAATATTTAAAAACTCAAATATCTCTTTGTATCAGCAAATAGTTCAGTAGAAACTTTATAGGTTTTTTTCGAACCAAGTGAACTCAAATATCAGACAGTTAGAATTTTCTCACAGGTATTTTCATCAAAATAAAACTCAAACATCTGGCAATTATAATATCTTCATTTTATTATCATTCTCTGAAAGAAACGAGATTATTTGCCGATAATTTTATAGTAATTACCTATAATTAATGATGGTTTTTTAACGTGTTTATGGTTCTTTTACAGAAAAGTCATTCATCAAAATTAGTTGTAGTTAATCGATGTAATTAAATGATGCAATTATGATAAATAATTCATTCTTAATCAGTCTTGTTAATAGTTAGAATTTTGTTTTTTCTGGATTAATTATTTTTGAGAATTTCTGGATTTGACAAACCTTTTCTTTTCCTTCTTTAAAAAAAATGTAGCACTAACCACTCACTACATTTCTTTTATATACGTTACACAAGAATCGCCTATTCTTTAATACCTGTATTCATTCAGAAATCCGTTAAATATATGTATAATTTCCCCATTAAAATCAATATTCTTATTTTCTTTATTGCCCACGCCGACCTTGCTTACCCAAAGGGTGTAAAACATATGACGAGTCGGCGGGAAAACAATATTTTTATTTGCAAAAACATTGATTTTGCTTATGCAAGTGCATTCTATATATATAATTCGGTCAATATGATTAATCAGTCATGATAACGCCGGTTAATATAAAAAATAACTGGCAATTATTCATACTCGCCGATTTTTGTTATTTTCAGCGTAAATATACTATTCAACCTTGAAAGGTTAACAGTTGTCTATTTTCATTCGAACAACCGTTGATTTTAGAATTATATTACCTAGATCTCTACGGGATAATTGTAGACTACATAGGCATAACATTGAAACATTTCTATACGCAAAAATTAATGTTATGATTAAATAATTGTTGCAGTTTTATGTGTGACACAACATCCTTAAATTCTTAAGATAACATAATTAAACATTATTTAAAAATTACGATCTGATTTATGTAATAATTGTATCCTTGAGTTATTTCGTAAAATAATTATCACTCTTAGACATATATTTCTGATATATATGCTCAATGTAAGACAGGAAATATATACTTTTGTTTTAATTTACTTCATTGTTTTCTGTGTTTGTTTTTTAATTGCTTTTCAATGCTTTTCGTTATGGTATACATAGGTTTTGATGCGTTACAAGTCAATACAAATTAGTGTGCATGGATGTTCGTTGTAATTTGTTGATAATTTATCGATGCTTTTATTTACAGATTTTACTTTTGGTGTGGCATTACCAACTTCAACCAGCAAAAGAATCTGGAGCAAGTTCTTCGAGTAAGTTACGCTTTTCCCGAAATATTTGAAAGTAAAAATTAAATCCTAAAATTTGAACTTGCTATAAACGGTCTTAAGAAAATATACAGATGAAAGACACAAATAATCCAATTAGATTTGTTTCATTCTTTAATTTTCGAATAACTAATTACAAATTCCAAACAGGCGTGTGACGAAAATTTAGGCATTTAATGCCCCACCCCTATGCAAGGCATATTTCTATGCAAGCGCATAAATCTGTGACTAATATGTGCAGTAAATATACCCAGCTGAATCGTATCAATTATCTCTCGGTTATTGTACCATGTAACAACGAAACATCCAAAGAGACAGATTCATTTGATTTTGTATTACCCGCACCGCTATTAATTAATACTGCTCACATCTCTGCAAGAATTTCTGAGAAATTCCTACGAGCGGGCTCTTCTCTGTCAACAATAAATATTTTATTGAATCTTTCTAGTATCTATCGTATCTCCGAGACAGTTGCATGTAGCACATGCTGAAATTGGGTGAGTATTCAGCCTTTAGTTCCTTCTGATTGGTGAGGAAGTTCGTTTTGGAAGTCTGCTAATTTTCTGTATTATCATCTTGTTTGGTTATATCTCTGAAAATAAGTTACCCTGGCTGTGATTTAGAAGTATATTTTCGTTAATTATTTCTTAAAACGTCCGAACAGGCTGCGTTTGAACAATGGAATTAATTGGCGCCTCTGCTGGTTGTTTCAGTTTGTGATTAACATTATCGTACACGTGGAAGAGTTGGAAGAAATTTTATTCCGCGAAAGCTGTTTCGAAGTTTTTAAAGTAAATACTGTAATGGAATTTATATTCCTTACATAACTTGCCATCATTGGGCATTTTAACCGCATTTTTCTTTAAAATTTTTAAAAAGCAAATATTGTAATTAGAAACGTTTAAATTGTAACCAGAGAGAGTTCTCTGAGCGTGTCCTTTTGTACGCGCGTACAGTGTTCCTTATTCCATAAAAACTATTAAAATAAGACAAATAGGCATTATTTGAACTTTTGGAAAACAATTGTAAGTGGCTTATCACATAGAAAAAGATAAAATATCGTATCTTTTTTCAAGTAAAAGACACTGATGATCTTTTACTACAGTTTATCTCACCAGAAAAAGGAGAATTATTTATTTAGTTCGAAGATAGAATGAAAAATTAATTAATATTGACCAGAATTAATGAATATTACATTAGAAGTGATGTAGAGCTCAGAAGCTTTTGAAAATTATTCAACGTTCAAGCAGATAACTTTTAATGCTAATTGAAACTACTTTTATTGAAATAAGTGTACCTCATTATAAAATATCTGATATGCTATGGCTAAAATCAACTTAAATTCAGTATGCATTTTGTTTGAAATGGATATGTCTGAAAAATGTTCTTGAGGGCATATTTAGAGAAAGACTTCAAAGTTTCTCTCTTACGGATAATTTCAAATCAAAGACATTTAACGCAGCCTCAAGTGTTTAAAATTTCACAATGAAGCATGTCCTTTATAGAAATAAACAAAGTAAAATTTCCTAGAACTAGGAAATACGTAGAATTTAGAAACAAAACTATCAAAAGAACGACTTCCAAGAAGAGCGGAATATAAATTTGAGACATCGATAAAGAAAAACTCCAATTTTTATTGTTGACAATTTTTGGATGCTTAACTTATATCTCTGAAAGGCACACTCAAAGAAATTGTAATATTCTATACTTTAAGTAACAAGTTGTTGCAAGTTTTAAATTATAAATGCTTTCAATTTATGTGCCTCCAACTCTTTACTCTCTTAAATGAGAGTAAATGAAAACGAGAATATTTCTGTTTTCTATATCAGGTATTCTTTCAAGTACTAATACGATTTAACGATTTAGCTACAAAAAAACCGTTCAGATGCTGCAAAATCAAATAGAGTGAATTCCGAAAAGCTGATTCAAAGACTTAAGAAATAGATAGAGTTTTCTTTCTAGAGCGTGAATAGGAAAACACTTTTACATTTGCTTTGAGTCTCCAGAGTCTCATTTACGCTCATTTGGCACGGCAGTAAGAAAAAAAATCACGATAGAGCCCAAGCTGAAGAAAGGTCAGATAAAGATGGTAGTTTTTCTCTTATTCAAGCAGACTTCTGAGACCTACAATAAGCAATATAAAAATGTCGTCTCAAATTAACTCAAAAACTTACAAAAATAGATATTGATTTCTAGATTGCAAATTAAATTTAACATGTGTTCAAATTTTAATATTTCAAACAGAATAAGCTTTAAAAATTATTTAAAACACGATTTCTATTTAATACATCTTTATTAATCATGTCACATATCATTAAAATCATATCTGTTAATTTTAGTATTAATGGAAGGTATTCATTAGAAAAACTGCTTCGGTTGCTTGAAGGTATATTGTACTAAAGTTTAGCATTGGATAGTAAATCATCTGCGCAATTACTGTTGATTTGAGGTCTGTGAACTTATTAGCACTTAGGGTAAATTTTCAATCAATTCAGAAATGCATTGCAGTAAGCCTCCGCGAATTCATACGACACAAATATAGTAAAAAGAAACTGGCGAGAGTATTCTCCACTCAATGCTTCTACATTTTGCCGGATATGTGTTTACATTTTTCATAATAGTGAAGAGAATCGAGTATGCAATTGAACCTCTTTATGTTGACTAATTAGATCCAAAATTCGATGCAGATTTACAATTTTGGCACCAATTTGGTGACATTTCGAAATTCGAATTTCATTTATTTAGCTCATTGCATTTTTCAGCCAAACATTTGTGCTAGTCTACCCTCCCATGGATTCTGTCCAAAATTTGGCTCATATATACAGTTCCGTGTAAAGACCACGTTCTAAACTTCATTGTTCGAGTTTCTTGCAGTTATAAGCAATGGCGTTTCCATACACACGAATAGACAGACTGTCAGTCAGTCAACCATTTAATGGATTTCTTCCAAACATTTAACTGTTCTACCATTCTGGTGATAAATCCATGTGCTAAGTTTCATCCATCTAGATTGTTGCATTTTTGAGTTATTGTGTTCACATGTATGCGCATGCACAGGCATACAGACTTCCCTTTAGACTCCCATTTCACTTTTATGTTTTCACTTCCCTTCCCTGTAAATTTCCCCTTGGGCAAAACGTATTTTGTTCAGAGCTTCATAAGGGTCTACAATTTTGGCGCAATGATCCCAAAAAAAATTTCATTTGTTTATCTCGTTTTGCTTGTGAGTTATCGTGCTCATGGTCAAACCTATTCGGAAAATGGTTTTTTTTAGAGTAAGGAAGGTCTAAAATGTTGAGATTCAGCAAAATCTAGATGCCGAATTTTGCGAAGATGACATACTTTCTCTTTGAGCACTTCACATGCTAGAAAATAATATTAAAAAATAGTATGGCTGCGCACCCAAAGTAACTATTCTCAGTGTGAAATAATGGGAGGTGATGCGTGTGAAATATCTAAATGGTTCATGCTCTTCTATTTAAAAAGGAATTTTGAGTTAATAGTTAAAAGTAAGACATGAAATGTCCTTTTTGGTTCTATCATACTGTTTTCACTCCGTTGAAAAATAATTCAGCACACCACCTTTTCAGAATTTCCAGGAAAAACTTCAGCAAATTAATAAATTAAAATATAACCAATAAATAACAAATATAACTAATAGAATAAAAATATATCGCAAATAAGTAATAATAACGATAAATAACATATATAGTCAAATAAACTATTTCTAAAATCGTAAAAAAAATATGGGAGTCTCAGTTTTTCAAAATAATGCCTTCAAATACATTTTAGTTTTTTTTAAGAAGACATCAAATGCACATACAAGAAACCAAAACATCGAGAAACACCTTCTTCTTTAACAGCAGTGTGCATTTTATAGCTGCAGGATAATTTTGTATGATTTCTAATTCTATAATAAAAGATGTTTAGATGCACAACACATGGTGGTCTAATGGTAAGGTCTCGGCTTCGGCGGCGGATGGTTCCATGATCGGTTCCACTGAAGCGCCGCCGTGCATGATTGCCCGCTGCACGTTGTAGGAGCCAAACGCCCTCCCGCTAGCATTGTGCGGGACCCTGGAGAAGGGGTGCCAGCTCAGGTGTCGACCTCGTCTTCTGATTGCGGTTCAAAAATACGAGGGCCGTTCCAATATAACTCTCATGTTGCTTCAAGACGGGGCCTTAATATAATTTAGCAAAAAAATATCTCAGATCCTCAAGCGAGCTTTTAATGACAACTTAAGACTTCTCTTAAAGGTCAATCTTTACTCAGGAAATTTCTAATGATGTAAACAGTAATAATTGTTACTGCATTCTATAATAACCGTACTTGGTTAAGATGGATGTTTGTGCAACACACAGTTTGTTTCGTAAATCTCCTTGTATATTATTTAGTTTATTGCTGGATTTTGTTTGCTCATTCTATCAAAAAATATTAAAGTAGGGTATCAGGACAATTCGGGCAAGCTAAATCTAGGGTTTTCATGAAATAATTGGAAAACTTTCATTTTTATTTAAATGAACAGTATGCAGTAAGTGAAAAGTACAGCACTTTGCATTATCGGAACTACCAGAAAAAATTGCAGCGATTTGATCAAATAAATCATTTGTAAAATCGTAAACAAATATGGGAGCCATAATAATGTCTATTGACATCTTTCAAATACGCTTCATTTCTTTCTAAGAAGAAATTAAACATCCTTAGAAAAATATCCGATGATTCAAGAAAAACTTCCTTCGTTAACAACAATGTGCATTTTTCAGCCTCAGGATAATGTTGTCTGCCTTTCTACGAAGTGGACTGAGTGTATCGATAAAAGTTTCTCAGATCCGTATTCGAGCTTTTAATGACATTTTTAAGACTTTTCTCAAAGGCCACTCTTTACACGGGGAATTTAATAATGTAAATATATATATATATATTAATAACGCTTACGACAATCTATCGTAACCGTAGTCGGTGGGTTGTACCGAGGTCCCTTTCTTACTGCATAAATTACCTTTTCAGGAACCGAAAGTGCTTTATTGCGTTAAATGATTTCCGGGACGCAATCAAAATAAAATTTCTTTTCCTACAATGATTATTATTTCCTTGGATGTGGATGCAAAGACAGAATAATATTCTGAGGCATGTTTCGAACTGCGTTTCCAGTGTCGACTGGAATATATTAAGGGGGGAACAATAACAAAAAAGCTCTAACAAGTAACTTCATTTAAATATGGATGTTTCCAAAGCGGATTGCTACGATTTAAATGAGTTTTAGGGGGACATAAAAACCGGTGTTCCTGCTTCCCATCGATTGCAGAAAACAATTTTGCTGTCCTCGACTGCTGAGGGAAAAGAAACAGATTAGCAACACAGAATAGGCAATCAGAAGTTCAATTGAAAATCTAATATCGTGTAATTTATTGAAGTGTTTGTCGCTTGAATAATGTATGATTCTTTCGAGGTAATCAGTCATTAGGTAAAAGAATAAATTACTGAATTGAATTAGATCCTGATCCCGCCTTAAATTCTTTTCTTTGCTCTATCTGCTCTGGGTTATGAAACAAAAACAAAGCATTAAGTGATTCTTTAACTGAAATTTTAGTTTTACGTTTACGTAAACAATGTGTTGTTTTCTGCATATAAATGACTCTTAAATAGGTAAAAAAATTATACTAAGGGATTATAGACAAGAAATAAACACTAAACAAGAAATATTGGCTAGGTTCAAATCATTCATTTTCCCATGGCCTTAAGAAATGTTTATACCTTTGTTCTGTATTAAACAAAAAGAAAAAAAATGATGGGTTCTTAGAAATTCAAGAAATAAGTGTGTTTAGTTTAGTGATATTAAAGTCCTGTTTTTAAGAAAGTTAAAGGCTATTTTGGGACAAATCTCTAGAATTTTAAATCTTGGTTAAATGACGTGTAGGATAAATACATGAGCTGACGCGACCTCTCGAAACTTCCACAGCACTCCAACAGAAGAACAATAAAACTTCCAATTTAGATGCTAAACGCAATAGGTCTACATTATCATTATTTAATTCTCCGAGAGTGGACCAATATTAATACATTTATGTTTAAATAATACCCTCTAGGGGTAAATGTGAATCGTAGAAAAAAGGAAAAAATGTAAAAATTAATTCATAGAATCCAGAAATTGTCCACATTCAAACTAATGGACCAGACTCACATTCACCCTTCACATTCACATTTACCCCTAGAGAGAATTATTTAAATATAATGATTATCGTATTTTAAAAAATCTTTAATACGATAATCATTATTTTGATTCTTCGTATTTAAGATTTTTCTCTTTGCACAAAATTTTCACACCATGTCGATAGGATTTCATCAATCGGCTTAGTGATATGAAAAGCTTTCGTCAAAGAGCTAGTAGCTTTATAGCGGTCTGGAGCACTTTTATCTCAGCAGGCACATCGATCATGCACACATAAGCCGACCTAGGGAAGATATGCCACAGAGAACTCATCCCATGGCCCATATATACATTGGATGTTCGGCGAAATCGAGTTTCGAACCAGAAACCTCCGTCCCGAATTTGAGAGCTTGCCAGCGGCCCACCGACGCTCTTAGAAATTCAACACAGTACAAGGTTTTAACTCTTCAGCTCTTCATATGAATGGTATTTTCTTATTAATTATGTACGGAAACAAACTTTTTAAATGCTGAAAGTTACAGAAACTTAATATTATGTGTAATTTGATATGCTTAAAAAATTTAATCAAATGTATGAACAAGAATGAAAGCATTAGATTAGTTGGGGAAAATTTTCATAGGAAAAGAAGAATGAAGGTAACTTATTTCTAAAGATATCCCTCAAACAGCGAGCGTTCCGAATGTTTTGGATTTGATGAATGGGAAAATCATTTTTTATGAACTGGAATCTTTTTATTTTCACTAATATATTAATAGGATTGAGGTTATGACTGTGCTGAAGGAAAAGAAAAAGAATTGGGAAAGTTAAATCTTATGCCCATGACATATGTAATTTAGAAGTCATTTTAGTCAAAGTTATTCAAGAAGAAAAGCTTTATTTTGAGAAATATAGGAATTTCTTCAAGTCTCTCACTTTAATTAAATTTATTTTTAGCAGGCTGTTGGCTTTGGTGAAACTTCTTAATTATCATTTATTTTACTATTAGTTTTCGTTTATTCAGTCTGTTCAAAAACAGCAACAAGATATACTATCAAGGCAAGACAAAGTCAAATTTAAATTTTTCATAAAATAGGTGAAAAAAATCAACCCTTTGCAACATATGACAAAAGTATAGATTGTGGATATATTGTTGTTAATGTTTTTATTTGAAGGAATAATACATAGTAAGTCGACGTTATAATAATGACAAGTTTGTAAAAGAAAAGGATGCGTGCAAAATTTTCGAGAACAAGCAGTGAGACGCACAGTGTTGAATATATGTCAAGTTAACATAACGAGAAATTGATTGATAGGTACAACTTTCATTAGGTTTTTCAAAACTGGTCAGCCTCATTTGTTAGTAATCGACTGACTATTCAACGCGTTAAGCTGCTACATATTCAATACTCCAGACCAGATGTCAGGTAAAAGCAATCACACATTCTGCCACTAATTGAAACGAGATGAATAAATATACATACGGGAAGTGACGTGACATTAGAGAACGTCAGACTTGTAAAACGGCCATCCTTTTACGATTAATAGCTGTTAAATCCATCCATCCATTTTATTTATGATGTTGTAATATTAGAAAACAAATGGATTGCTAAATAAATAGCATAAAGCTTCATGGAACTCTGTTGAAAAAAATTTATTCCGTTTCAAAGTGCCTAAGAGTTAATAGATAAATATTTTTTAGTAGCTTTTAAAAACTGGAAAAATTTCTACACATTTCTTAATCAGTGAGACCCGAAATGTACTATTTTCGTTAAGCTATGATTTTTCAACAGTATCAACCTCATGATGTCAGGTAAACTATCGTATATCTTTTAGATTTTCTAATTATTAAAACAAATGTTGCACTTATGTAAGAAAAGAAAAATTATAGCGCATTGGGAAACCCATTTATTATTTTCGCATTTTTAGCAATGATTATCCAGCAAACAAACAGGGAGAGATAAATTGTTGAATCTATGATGCAAGGCCGAAAGTATAACTTTGAATCCTACAATCCTGAAAATACACGTATTTCTTTCTTATTTTTTTTATCGACGGCTTTTTTACTCGTTTGAAGATAAATTATTGAAATGTTGTAATATTAATATTTGTATCATATATTTTAGAAAACAGCTACTTATTCAAAGGCTTGTTCAAATTTTAAAGGTGAAATACCGATAATTCGCTTTTGCCAATCGTCATGTCGTTATAAATTATTTTGTCTTGAATAGTAGGATGCACAAATTTCTTAAATAAAATTTTGTGAAAAAATGTTTTTATCTAATAAATAATATTCCAGAGCTCATCCTTTACAATAAAATTATTTAGAGTTAGCTACTTTCGGCCTTTCCTAAATGAATTAATTTCCTTATGCATCATCATAAGTGGAACAATTGGTTGAGAGAACCTAGCAGAAGAGTAAACATTCTTCACTCTGTTATTTTGCAGCAAGAAAAGAGGCATGATAAAATGTTTTTAACCTTATGAATACTCATGATAACAAATAACGGCGTTAACAAATATTGTAGGTTCTAATAATACCCGGTAAATACCCGTTCTTTGTTATTCTTAAAATCAGATGTGGATTAAATATTCATAATCATTCTAATACCTCTTTCAACAGTTGGATTTACATATATATTAGGAGAATATTCTCATTCAAACAATGTATGAAGCAGAATGTAGTTTGATATGATTATTTTTAATCTCTCGTATGCATACCTTTAGCCTAACATTTCTCTCTTTCTTAAAAGCCGCTTTTTAATCTGTGCTTAAAAAACTTCTAGCTACAGCTAGACCGGTTCTGATGTTGACATCTGAGCATGTTCTACATATTTAGACGAACCATGAACGAGACGAACTCAAGAGTACAAAGAACTAATTGCATTTTAAAGCATAAAACAGGAAGAATTGTGCATAGTCTTCCGTCGTGAAACACATATTATTAATGTTTTAATTACTTTCACCTTCTATTTTTGCTATGCGGCTTGTGTATATTGTGCAAGCAAAAGCACTGTTAAAGTGCAGATGACAAGCTTTATGTTTTGGTAAGTTTTGACTTATATAAAATAATTGTTGTTTTGTTGAATTTCCTGTTTTATATTTAATTGTCTAGGAGAACAGCGGGTAGAATGTGCCACTTAAGGAAAATTTAATATAGAATTTATATTTTTAGTTGGAATGAGCTATAACTGTTCAAAACCTTTCTTTGAACACTTTTCTTTATGTTGATTATATTAAAAAAATTATCTAAGCTATACAAATTACATATGGCAACTAATTTTTAATTCCATAAATTACAAAAATTTAAATATTTTGGGTAGTATGGCCACACTAAAAAACACAAGGTTTAAAATAAAAGGAATCATTTTTTTTGCCTTAAATTGATATATTTTGATTTTGTAGCCAAATTTCAATAAGCAAAGAAATTTTCATACATTTACATTGTTATCTTATTAGTTATTTAATCATAGTTAGTTATTAATTCTTTCATTAATCTTTCTTCTTTGCAGTGTACGTCTAAGCGCACCTTAATGGTCGGATGCAACCCTTTCAGACAATTCATTTTCCGAAACATTTGCAATTGAAATTAGTTTAATTATATTAAGATACCGTTTTGAAGCAACACGAGGGCTATTTTGAGACGCACCCTGTAACTTTCAACTGCGGTCAGATGTCGAGGACGACGCCTGAGTTGGCATCCCCTTTCCCTCTGCAAAATTTAGCGCTAAACCAGCGGGAGGACGCTTGATCACTGCGTATGATTTAACGTGCAACAGCCTCTATACACGGTGGAGTTCTGGTGAAATCTGGTTTCGAGCCTGGAACTCTCGGGCCCCAAAGCCGCTACCTTGCCACTAGAAGTTTCAAGTCATCCGCAAATTACTCTCTTCGATCCTGTGCTTCAGGCTTCTTCTTGAACTTAGGCATTTTTTCGTTAAAAAGTATATTTTACTCACATGGCCCCTACTACCCGACCAATATTGAAAAGAAAGACATGGTGACGGCTAAAGTCGGTTAAAGGCAGCAAGATGAAATTTTCACGCCATAATTTAAATAAAGTAATCTAAATAATAACACTAGTTTCATAATTTTATACTTATCCATAAAAGTGCAAAGAGTCGTCAAATATTATACGAAGCAACCACTTATAGAGTCAAAAACAAAGAAAACTCCCTGAGGAACGAAACAGAGCAGTTATGTCAGTGTCTGCACATGACTGACTGATGCTTGGTTTTATTGTAGGCGAAATAATGGGTTGCCATCTACCGGCAGGCCCTAGGAACACTAGGTGGCACATACTACCCGTCTTTCCCCTATATTTTTATGAATTAAAAAACTCTTCTACTCTTTTACTCCTTTGTTTTTGAATTACTCATCATGATCATTTTTATCCGTTTCTTTCTTTTAAATTTGATGAATTAATATGTTTTAATGCTTGCACAATTTATATTATGTTTGTAGCATAATCATATTTCTCGATAGGAAACAAACATGCTATGTCCTCTATTTTAAAAGAAGAAAGATTACTCTTCGGGCTTGGTTTACTCTTCGGGCGGTTTATAAAAAATGCAGGAACATTTTATATTAAAAAGGAAATAACTTTAAACAGATTTTCTTTTTGTATTTCCTAAAGCAAATTCAAATTTTTGATATTTAATATATGTCATTTCTCTCTCAAATATAGAAATTTATAAAAGGCTTGCTTATCATTTTTGCGTAATAGAACCACAGTTGAGCACCATTAATTATCAACTAGATTTAATTTATGTCGATGTTAATTCGTTTCAGTTTGTATTTTTTTACGGACGAATCTTAAATTATGTGTTAGTTTTCAATATTTAAAAGAGGAAGGAACTCGTTTTTCCTCTTTTGAGGACATAAATTTGATTTAAATAGAAAAAATAATTTTTGTGAAGTAGTTATTGCATTTGCAACAAAATGTTTAGGAAACCACTCCATCATTTAAATATATAAAATATTTGCTTTTTTTCGCTGAATCTTTTTCTACTTTAGCATGCAAATGAATAAATCGAATATTTTTTGTCGAAAGAAAGGGAGTGCCGAGTACTTTTAATCGTGGCGGTTTAGTTTTCAATCTTTAAAACAGAAGAAACTCGGTTTCACCTTTTGAGGAATTAACATAAATTTGGTTTAAATAGGAAAAATAATTTTAGTTTTCAATCTTTGAAATAGAAGAAACTCTTTTTCATTTTTTGAGGCATTAACCTACATTTGATTTAAATAGGAAACATAATTTACGCGAGTATTTATTGCATTGCAACAAAATCTCTAGATACCAAAAAAATCATTTAATATATAAAATAATTGCTTTCTCCTCTCAATCATTTTTTACTTTAGAAAACAAATGAGTATATCGAATATATTTTTGTTAAAAGCAAGAGAGTCTCGAGTATTTTTAATGGCTGTGGTTTAGTTTTCTAACTTGAAAATAGTAGAAACTCATTTTCGACTCTTGGGGAGTTAACCTAAACTTGTTTTAAATATGAAACATAATTTTTTGTCAGTAGTTATTGCATTTGCAGCAAAATCTTTAGAATACCACAGAATCATTCAAATATATAAAATATTTGGTTTCTTTTCTCAATCTTTTTCTACTTTAGCAAGCAAATGAATATACCGAATATATTCTAATGAAAGAACGGGAGTATTTTTAATGGTGGCTTTTGTCATGTCATTTGCATCAACCATCGAATTTCTTATTCTAGTAAAAAGTAATGATCTCCGAAAAAGTCTAAGGGAACGTGAAAGTACTTTAAATCATCCTCCTTGAGTATTTTTGCACTTCTTTCCGAAGGCTCTTAGTATATGCTATTTACATTTATTAACGTCTGGAGAAAAAGGCGTCACGAGAAGATTCGTGCTTACATTTTTCTTCTGCATGTCACGCATATCTTACGCAAGTTTGAAAATGACACGTTAATGTATAATTTTCTAAATGAGAATGCGTAAGGTATACACTTTATTAAGGTATTTTGCACCTCTTTACTAATGAATACCGATTTCTTTTCTTTTTCTTTTTCGTTCCCCTCAGATGTGACTGGCTTCTTTTGTTTTATTCAGAGAAGCAGAAAATTTAAGTAATAATTTGAAAGCAAGCAGAAAGGTTAACGAGCTTAGAATTATCCATTCAGTTAAAGTAATTAGAATATTTTGAAAAGAAGGAAGGTGGGGGAATTCTCCCCGAGTTCTTAATAATTGCCCAGCAGATAGTGTTCACATCTATTCATAAACTTTTTAATGTTATTTACTCTGCATTGGTTTTGTAGATTACATGAATGTTACATAATATTGTATGATCCATTGTAAAGTGATCATTCAACTTGCTTAGTTATCAAATATTATACATTGCAAAATGCTATGCCAATTTCTTTTACTGGCATAGATACATACACCTACGGAAAAGAGTATAAAATAAAATGATATAAGGCTGGAATATGTATACCATATTTTCAGAAAATGCATATTTTTATGAAATGTAAGGATACTTCATGATATAAGGAAGAAACAGCAAGTATATATTTAAATTTAATTACATTATATAAAATTTTATAATAAATTAGGAAAATTACCATGCAGTTGAAGTTGGAAAAAGTATAGAGTCGACATGATTTATTCTTTAGTAAGTGATGTGGGAATATCTTTTTTCTATTGTTTGCGTTACAGGTCATAGACAGAGCTTCGGAGATGTCCAGGTCAATGCTGTTCCAGCAATTCTTAATTGCGGTTTCTAGATCAGTCTTGCTTCTGCACTGCCGCCATTCTTGTAAACATTTTGAGCCAGAATGCCCCAAAGGTCCTACATTATATTCAGGTTGGGACTTCGAGATGCCCAAAGAAGGATTTTTTCCTCATTCGCCTTCATACAGGTTTTTGTAGAGCATGGAATATGCATCGGATTCTTTGATTTGTTGAATTGCCCAGTATCCTGATGAAATCAGAGGAGTAACCGGCAACAAACGATCTGGCAGTATGTACTGATATAACGCTAAATTCATTTTATTTTCGATTAAAAAAATTTCAGTTCCACCACCGGCTGCAAATGCGGCCCAAACCATGACACATCCCCCTCCGAATTGGAGTTTTAATGAAAATGTATTTTTCTTTATGATTATCATACCAATAATCCTTAAATCTGTTTAATTCAACTAAATGAAACTTTTTTTTCGAAAACACCACATCATTCCAGTAGATGCCAGGCATTAGATGTTTCCGTTCAAAATTTAAACATGAATCAATACGCCGCTTAGAACGCAAAGGTTTTCCATTCAATTTCTTGTATAAAACATTAGTATTTCTGTGCAGTGCATTTCTTATTGTCCCACCGATATAGGACAACTGCATCTCATCTTTAATTTGCGAGGAAGACATTTTTGCTTGCAGGCGAGCCTATAGATCTTCCTCTCTTGCTTTAAAGAAATTATGTTTGGTCTTGCTGCTCTCTGTTTTCTGCCATTGTTACCAGGATTATTGAGAAAGCTGTTAAATACAGCCTTCAATCTGCCAATTTTTAATGCAATTTTAGCATCACTGTAACCAGCATCTTTAAATGCTAATGCTTTGCCTTGCTAAGTTTCTGATACGTGTCATCCTCTTGGAAAGGTATTAAAATACACATAAAAAAGCAACTCTGTATCCGCAAAACTTCTATCTGTTTCTAGAATTGGAGAGAAATGCTTTCTCAGCTTATTTTTTTCTTTCAGATGGTGTAATTAGCAGACGACTTTATACTTTTTTCCAAGCTGCCATCCTCTCATTTTGATAATTTTTACATATTCCAAAAAATGTCAGGATCTTTTTCACATTAATAGAAAAACAAACCACTAGAACAGGCAACAAAACAAATTTTATTTAAAAAGTAATTTTATAATTGTCAAAGGAATCACTCAAGGTCAATGTCACAATCAATTCACACAATCATTTGTCATATGATTTAACCATCATAATCAAATTATAATGTATAAGGATACCATTCAGATTACTTAGCAAGCAAATACAATGACATAAAAGTCATTACAAACGTAGCTAACATATATTATCATAATAATAACGCTGTGCATTTATTTTCACTTGCACATATTTACAAACATATATATATCGGTATAAATCGTTTTAGAGGAACTTAAGTGTTCTTTTTAAAGTTTTTTGAAATTTGCTATACGCAGTTAAAAGGAAAAAAGAATTGACTAAGTAAGCATTCATTGCGTAATGAAATTATGAAAACAATATTTTCGTAACCATGTTTCTACTTAATTTGGTATAAACATACTTATGTAATTACACTTATCTAATTACTTCATACAATAAAGAAAATCAAACTGCTAGAACAGGCAACAAAAAAAGTAAATTTAAAATCTAATTTTAAATGACTCAAGAGATTTAACCATCATAATCAAATTATTTACAACGTACTCAGTTATTTGTTCAGTTTAACAAAGTTAAAATGCAAATGCTTCTTTAAAATGAATTAGATGTTTTTAGTTAAAATAATTGTAGTTAAATATATAAAAAATTAATAAGGATTAACAGCACTATCTATGAGTATGAATGTATTGAAATGGAATATTATTTTTAATAGAGACATGAAATTAACTTTCAAATACATCACTTCCTAAACGCATCATTTATGAATAATTATAAAATGCTTTAGGATTCCCTAATACAGAGTTTATAAAATATGGCTTTTTCAAATAATAATAAATTTCAAAATTTTTCTAATGACACATGCTACATTTCTAACATCACTTTCAGAACAAAAATAAAGTAAAAGCATTGATTTCATTTATTCAAAACTTGTTTTAGGAAGCAAAGAATTTATAGATCTAAAATTGTACACTATTCTTGTTTAAACTTTTCAAAAATCTCTGATGAAAAATTGCTTAAATTTAATATATTGTGTTACTCAAAATTAATAAAAGTCTATCTTATGAAAATAAAAATAGTTTAGCGTTTTTGTGTAAATAATTGCTAAACGGATCTTTCGTTTTTTTCAATTCATTTTTATTAAATCATGGAGAGTATTATTTATTTTTAGAAGTAAAATTTAGAAAAAAGATGTTTTATTATTTATCAGCAGCATAAAAATATTTATTCTTACAGGGTGAATCAACTTGTTTTACGCGTAAAAAGTCGTTATTTATAGCTAAATTATAGTAAAAATCTTTCGCTTCTGCTGTAAGTATTAATAAGTTTCATTTTCTCGTTGAAAAATACTTAAACGAAGTAAGTAGAAACATGATTACACAAACATATTTTCATAACTTCGTTACGCAATGAATGCTTTTTTCCAGAATTCTTTTTTACTAATTATACAAAAGAGAACATGAACGATCATTAATTACCAATTATAAGCGAGAGCAACCATTTATTTTTTGTGGGAAAAAAACTGCAATAAGCACAAAAAGTTGCCATGTTTAGAATCTAAATAAAGCAGCGAATTTAAACAACAGAATTTTCCGGTGGCTTCTTCGTACTGGAACGTATAATAAAGGTATTAATAATGCATTAACGGAATTATAAAATGTTTACTATCATCAATAATCTCATTTAACGCTGTTAAATGAAACAGATACATATCAAGGTTTTAATTAAACAAAATGAAAAATGAGTGATCCGATTATTCTTCAAAATAATTAATTATCTGACGTCTTAGGATCCAGCGACAATTAATTTTCGCTTCTTAAATTTGAAATAGATTAACGTTAGAGTAAGAAATAAGCGAAACTTTTTACTTGCTTCTTTCCGGAATGTAACCAGGCACATAAATATTTAGGGCTTCTTCAAGGTTGGAGGAAGAGGAAAGACTCTTAATTCTAAAGCCTTTTTTTACAATTAATCAATCAGATTATAATTTAGGATCACACATTAAATTCGTACTTTAAAAGATTTGCGCATTTACCGGGAATTTAAATCTTACGTTTTCTTGACCAGGATTTTAAGCTGGCAATAAAATCAAAGAATAAGTGATTTTTCATAAGATAATTTATAACCGTGAATATTATGCTGAAAAGCGCGCCTGGAATATTTCATTGTCTAATAAAGATTTTAGTTTGATTGATCGATTGTTTGAATAAAATGTTTTAGTTTAAGTGCTGATATTAAAATGTTTTGTTAATATTTGATCCTGTCTTAATACATTCAATGAATGAACGAAATTAAGATAATTTCCTTCAAACATTCACAGAAAAAATAGCGTGCATCCTGCAAATTATAACTAATTTTGTTTTGCTAAAATTTAAGAAGGTATAGATAATCATAAATTTTGGCTTTTTCAATATACACAAATTTGCTTTGTGTTTTTCCTTCATCACGAATATAAACAAAAAGAAATCAAAATATCCTGCCCAAGCAGATTTCATCAATCGTCTAAAAATGCGATTGAACTTCCCTGGTAACTCGTGTGAGTCTTTATAAGAATCAAAACAAAGCAATATTATTATGCTTAAAATTATTCATAAATATGAAAAAACACGTAATAAATGCATAGATAAAAATCATTGTTTCAGTGTATGATGCAAATATGATTCTCCATAGTAACTGATTTTCAACCGTCCACTTATATAGAGAAGAAATACTGCTTTTGGAATATTGGTAAAAGTTTAAACATCTCTAATTCGTATGGAGATTTCTTGTATGTATAGATATGTCTTATAAACGACCAAGAAATTTATTCAGATGCTACGCTTTCGGTTTTTTTAATGTCTAATATTTCACTCATAATCTAAACTTAAATCTCTATGCGTGCTTTCTGTTTTATATGCCAACACTGCGTATGAGATAGGACAAGAACAAATACTTAGTTCAATACGAAAGTTGTAACCCGAAGGTGGTTGCATCAGTAATAGGAGTTTAAAAATGAAACACAGTTACCACTTGGTGTCAAATGGCTGAAATATCATTATTCGAAATTATGTAACGAATTTTTCTTCCATCAGAAGTAGTAGAAAACCAGCAGTGCAATAGAGTAAATATAAAGCATGATATAAGTTACGTTTATATTAGACATAACTTATCGTAAACGAATTTTAGGTTACAAAAGCTGAAGAAAACAATACGACATCAAACAACTACATCTAAAACAAGCTCAAAATAGAGATCTTAGCTTGTATCAACTTCGTAAACCCTCCCGCATCACAAAAAACTGTTTAAGCGAAACAAAACCCATTTAAAATCTGAAACACATATTAAAAAATGTATTTGTACGAAGAACATCCCTCCCAGAAATGCTTGACGAGCATTGCGGCAATCCAAGCATCCTTCGAGGGCATGCAAAGCAAATAGAGCAAAAGGTAAAACGCTCCATGCATGCAAAACTCAGTCATCGAAAGAATATTTTCTTTCCTCTTCTAGAACGAACGTTCTCCCCTTCTCGAAACTCTCAACTTTTCTCTCTACATTTCCAACCTTAACTCAATGAACCGATAGGATACAGTTGAAAAATGGAAATCGAGTGCTTCATTTTTTTATCAGTAGTTACCCATATCCTATTCCCTATTCACAATTTGCCTGTCAGGGAGTTCGCGCCTTTTCCTTTACCCGTATATAATAAAAAACAAAGAAAAACTCCCCTCTTAAAACAACGCCTTCGCATAGCTTACCACATTTAACATGCTGTCTATGACCCTAGAATGACTGCGCTTTGTGACTGGTGTGCCTTTCGCTTTCTTTTTACATTTTGATGGATAAATATTTCTGTTGGGTGCTTCGAGGGGGGTTGGGAGGTAGATATATGTAAACGAGGGTGCAAGGAGCCCCTCGCTTCCTAATGGGTCTCTATCCATCTCCCCCTACGATTTGGTATGCCTATAGATATATACTCGAATATATATAGCGTATGAATTTTAAAATTGGGATTTTTGTTCTCGCTGTGGTGTGTAGAGTGGGAGATTTAGGTGAAACGCCAGAGAAGAAAGTGCACGCCATGTATCGGTGGCGGTGAAAAAAAATAAAAGGCAAAAAGAAGAAAGTATAATAGAAGAAATCTGGAACTTCCGTCGCAGTTTCCCCGGAACCTAAAGTATTTCCTCACGCGTAGAAGACATTTTTTTTCTGGCTCACTCCCACCCCCACCCCAGAGTCGTTTAGGAGCGCTAATATATTCATAAAAGAAAACATTTACCGGTCACGTCTTTACGGCGAAATTCATGGCATTTAATAGTAACAGTTACGACAATACACTGTGGCAGTTTTATGAGCCTAGCTATTCTTAGCTTTGACTTATGACTTTATCCAAGAGAGAAAGAAAATTCCAGAATACCCTTTAATATTCAATTTTCGTTTGCTTCAACACGGAGCATAATAGTTTCTTTTCAAGTAATTGCACCTCCTTTTCTTACAAGAGACGTTGGAAAGGATGTCCAACTCTATCGGTAAATGATGCCGGGGTAATTACCTTACGCATAGTTATTGTTGAACGATAGAGTTGTTTCATCAGAAACACTGGTTATCATCGTACATAAATGTAATGCACAAAATGGTATTAAGCTAATCGCTGGGCCATTGCTTTATGTTTTCTGGGATTCCGTTCCCTTAATTGGCCAATGGTAGTAAAATTAGACAAAATGTAATCGATTAGTGGAAGTGTAAAACAAATGCGGGAGAAATGCTTTTATTTGTTAGATGTATTTTAAAGTAAAATTAAGTAGACAGTGATTAAAGGTATTATTTATATGCCAGACACGTAATTTTTTATTTTATTTATCTTACAATTGCCAACAATAAATAAGCAGCTTATAATAAATTTTTGCCTTACATCTCAGAATGAAAACAATTTAAATAACGCTCTATTTGCTTCTTCATATAAGATTCAGATAATGACATAAGAATCTCATATAAAAACTTAACCAAAAAGAAATTTCAAAAAGCATTTTTACTTTTTCCTTTTATGTCAGAAGCTTAAAGACAAATGTAAAATTGTATTGGATAATAAGATTTGCTAAAAAGCAGATTTTAAATTGTATCTATAACTATTATAGTTTCAAGGCACAAAAGAGCAAACTGTTTTCTGAGTTTTAACCATTTTAATCTCGATTTTGTTTGAATATTACTAAGAAGATTTAAACTGATTTCTGGTATTTTAAAATTACATCATATCACTGATTCATATTAAAATTGAAGAAAAGAAAACTATTCACTCAACACTGCACGATTTTTTTCTATTTTTAATATCAGTGGTAGAAATAAATATTAATAAATTTATGTAACGTCAAATATATTTTAAATATTAATTTTGAATTTAAAAATTTAATTAAAACTTTCTTATTAAAATCTTAATTGTTTACCTAGTTTTTTTCTTAAAAATTTGTCTAATTTCAAAACAGAAACTCAATAAGTAAATTATTTTACAAATTATTGAAAATTTCAAAGTTTATTATGAAAAGGCGAAAAATGCAAGTGATGAATATATGAATCATCGCGCATTGCAAGGTTAAATTAAAAATGCTTGATAATGAAAAAGAAAAATTAATGCTATGATTATTTTTTCATTCAATATTGGTCATAAACGGGCATTGGATATTATATTGACATCGCGATAAATGACTTCTTACTATATCACGTTGAACTATTTGCGAAAATAAAATTTTACATTATTTGATTCTATCAATAAACTCAAGATATCAACAAATTTCTCACATTTTGAAATGATAATTAATTACTGAATTTCCTCAAAATCCTGGTTTCAGCGACCAACACCTGTCATTTACTACTACTACTACGCCACGTCACATACCCGTTCCACCTGTCATTTACTAGAGTTGCAGATCTTAACGTTCTCCCATACAATTCTTCGTCATTGTTCAGAAATGCCGAAAATAATTCAATCGATTAATATAATAACAGGCAATCAATCATGCAGTTGCATGTGCTTGTATATGTGAAGGTACTTTAATCTTTTCAAGTCTTCCTACTTTATATATTGCAACATGCTTTCATTCTTGTACTTTAAAATCTGTGACCAAAAATCTCCCTTTTGCATTCAGATTCTTGATTAAAGATTCATATATATATAGCCTTCTCTCGTTTATTAATTTATAAATAAATATGCCGTAGATATTTAGCTATTTTGATTACTTGATCATCGTATTCCGTCTAGACTTTTAATCTATATTTTATATTTAAACTACATTTCCTGCTTTCAGGCCATAAGCACTTTTCGAGATGTTTTGAAAATTTACAGAACTTTCTTATTGTGTTAAGATCCTGACAATGATTACTCTATATTTTCACTTCTTTAACTTAAGTTGCTTATATTCAATTTTTATCATGATTTTGGTACTAGTATGGCTGGAAATCAAGGAAAGTGGAGTTTTAACACTTTGTAATGCTTTATGCCTGTGAAGTATTTTATAATAATAAAACCCATTTAAAAATGCCCATGTAGCTTCAAAATAGTTTACATGCTAAATTGATTCGAATGAAACCTGTAATTATGCATATATTTTTGAAATATCTAAATATTTATGAAAATAAATTCATTTTAAACAGTAAAAGTGACTTACAGGATTCTGTTTTAAATCATAATATTANAAATTCATTTTAAACAGTAAAAGTGATTTACAGGATTCTGTTTTAAATCATAATATTACAAAAATATTAAATTACTGATTCTTATATAAAGATTGCTTTTCTAAATTTGTCGGCATCTTAACGTTAAATAATGCTATCCGCAAAAACTGTTTCGGATATGATGTTATATATATACTTGAATGTTATATAATCTTTCATTTTCCTTCTTTTTCAAAAGCATGCTCCTTACAACGCTACTTGTGAACGACATTGGATAAATGAATATTATTTCACTTCCAACACGCCTGAATGAATACGCCATATCTTTCTTCTAAACAAAATGCCTTTTCTGCTTAGTGACACGTTTTAAGTATTGATTAAATTGACTCTGAATTACATAAACTGGTCGTTTCTTGTAAAAGTACCTTTTAAGAAAATGAAAGAAATAACACAGGTTGGAAAAGCAACAAAACTTCCTCTGAAAGGTACAGTTTTACTGAGAATTCATTTAATTTAACATTTTGCTGACTTTAATACAAAGAAGTACTTTTGAGAAAATAAATAAAATAATCAAAACATAAAATGAATATATTCATTTGATGAAAATTCCAAATGACGAAGGAGAATTGAAGGTTAAAAGGTGTAATTATTGTGTGCGTGCGTCCGTGTATGTATGTGCGTGTGAGTGAGTGTATTTGAGCGTGCATGCGTTTTTTAAGTGAAACCAAATAGAATCTGCAATTTTTTAATAAATAGTATTCTATTTAATAGAAAAAATATTTAATTGCCGATTTAGGGGTTGTAAACTCAATTTTACATTCTTGCAAATGTTGCAAGTCCAGTTAATTTGCTAAAGCACATCTTCGGAATTATAACCCACTAGAAACAACAACAATAGGAACTTCTTTTATTTATTTCAAAATAGTGTATTATACTTTAAAAACAACAATAATCAAACTCTTCTATTATACAGAAATAAAATAATTCAACAAGGAACTACAACTTGGATGACATAACTGAAAACGTCACTCCCACATTGCTAGGTGTCATGGCATTTTTTTTTCAATAGTGAATTCTCAAAATTAACAAGAAGAAGTGTACTCCAGAAAACAAAGAATTTACAAAACAAAATATTTCCTGGCGGAATATATAGGGCTACTGGCGAAATTTGATCGAAGAAGTATTGTATTTCTAGAGTTATCTTAAATGGCTCAGGTAAAGAAAATTGTGTTTTCAACTTTAGCTCAAAGGAAAATTCAGGTATTTCTTCGTATTGGCAATTTCAGAGTGCCAGTTTGGAGAACGTGATAGCTGACTTGTTCAGAAAAGATAGACAAAACTAGAATTGGATATTCGCAACGAGACATTCGAGATTCTCATACCGAAGAGAGCCCTTTAATGCTTAAGGCGAGATAAAACTTCGACTGATAACTTAGGCAAATTGCTCATTACCATTTATCGATCTCTAAAATATTCTTACGACAAAATAGGAAGAAGTCCTGTTACAAAATTGAGAAAATTTAAAGCACCATTTACCAAGATGTGTAAGAATTTGGACAAACAGAAATTTAATCAAACACACATTATTTTCTTATATTAGCATATTTAGTTAACATTTAAAGAAACACAAACAATACAATTTTCATTCACAATAAAATGCCAAGAATTAACTTTTAGTTTTAATAATTTGTTATTCATTATGCAAATACATATGCATTGATATAAGTGTTCTTAATTTGCTTGTTGATCGGTGACTGTTACTGAAGTCTTACTACCGAGTGTTCAGAACAGTTTTCTCAATTATGACACTGTTCAAAACAAAAAGAAAGTTTCCTAATGTTGGCCTTTTAATACGTTTTCTATAAGAAGTTTTTAGCTGCAATTTCTATATTTTACGATATTTTACACTAAATTGCACTGTATTTTATATGTTTCTCTAATGATTCTTTTTGAAACAATTGTAATTGATGCTTTTAATTTTTGATCATGGTCAGATGACATAGACGATACCTAAATTGGCCCCTAAATTCTACATTTTACCTGTATGAGGATAAAGAGAGTGCTAAAAATTGAGCCTGAGTCATCTTTAACCCTTTCCGGACAGGTACGGCGTATGGAGTGTGCCAGTGGGTAGGTACCATAAACTGAATAAAAACTATCGAGGGTGGAGAGCTCGCCACCCCTCTAACCTCGTATTAATACATCTCCTACTTACTCCGATAGTCTCCACTGACAATGAGTCAGTCAGTTCTATCCGATTGCTCTTGAAAGTGCATGGAACAATCTCCATAACCCAACCTGGCTATCACGAAACGGCGGGAAATTATCCCTACAGAACAATATTCGGCTGTTTTGGAAGAATTTATTAAGAAAATACCAATTGAAGGCGAATCTGATGCATTATATCTCGACTGGAATAATTACTCAACTGCCTTTGAACAATAATTCTAACATATCTTACATTTTATACACTGAACATTCTAAATCCTTCTTCCCATAATTCTTTAATAGTAATCTCCCTAATATTTGCATTCAACACTTAACAGTCAATGGTTCTCCATCTTTACTACGTTACTCAACAACCTGTGCATTGATGTAAGCTTTTTCATTTTGTTCGTAAAAATTTTTATTTATCATTATTCCTTTCATTCACAACGTGATAATCAAGACATTGTGAATATTCCTTTTGTTGCCAATTCTATATGTAATCATCGGCTTTGTAATTTTTTCGTTTGCCATTCTTCCGTATGCTGTATTTTTTTTTTGCAACTCAATAAAGTCCACCTACATCTATACCAAACCGTACAGGAGCCATATGAGCTCTAGAGACGGCGGTGTGGTGTGGGTTAGTGTCAAGTATATCTCGATGGAGAAGTGACTGAGTACAGCGACCAAGAAACGGATTCTGATATAGACGTGGAGGACAATCCAGTTCACAAAGAGTGTAGCGGCTCGAACTTGAACTCAAATGTTTGTATCAAACAGCCATCCAACCTCTAATCTTATTATACCATTAAAATTAATAAAGTTGTGTATAGTTAAACAAGCGTAGAGTTGGAAAAAAGGGATGGCGCATAAAATGCGCTAACCTCACCTGAGTGTTCTAAAAAGTTATCTGTCAGAAAAGGGTTAAGCATACTTCTTGAGCTATTTGCAGTACAAATTAGCGATATTCTCCAATTTTGCATCTCCGAAGACAATAATATACAAAATATAATTAGCGAAACTCATCTATAGCCGTCAAAACGAAAGAGATTCACTGAGATTCTGTGAGCAAAAGTAGGATTTCAGAGAATTTACCTGAAATTTTAAGATAATTGCATGCAATGAAAATGAATACCAAAAACCTATAGCTGTTAGTATATTTCTTTAAGATATTCGATTACTCATACCATATGAATAGCCTCCTCTAGCTTTCTATATTATTAACAGTAACTCCAACGAAATAAATAGTGAACTGAAGAATTCTTCAATAGAGTGGCACAATCATTCTCTTTCATTTAGTGCTCTTACAGGAAATGTCTCATCCTATTAGTAGTAACTAAGTAGCGAGGTCTAATGAGATAATGAAAGACCATTTAGTTCATTTGTAATGTGTACGCAGAGGATGGCGATTAGCAATTTTCAGGGCTTCATTAACCAAAGCAAAAATGAAGAAGCGCAATAGGTCTCGATTTGATTTTCCATCCGTGTCCATTCGAGTCCTTTTTCCTCTTTGTTCTGACCGTCGAAAAGCTTTTATCGCAATTAATGAGTGTATTCTGACCGCAGGGTAATTTGAAGGTACAATTTTCGCTGATTTTAGTCGGGATACCGTTCGAGTCATTTCATCAATAAAATGGACCGTCCTTCATTTTCGAAACGTTTTGTGAACTAAATTTAGACCACCTTTTACCCTCTAGACCACAGCTGATCGTCCCTAACGTAATTTCAATAACGCAATCCACGTTCCAGGTACACGAGGTTTCTTTACTGATATAAAGGGACTGTCCACAATATTCACATAGTTCTCTTTCTTTCAAATTAAATTAACTTAGAATAAAGTTGAGCCGACAACAGTAAAGGCATGCTTAAGAAATTGGATGTAAGCATCACTATAAACTTAATAAATACTTTGATGATCTTTATTAAGAAATACATGCTTCTATATTTTATAAGTATAGCTTCCTTTTAAAGATTCACTCAAAGCTTTCAATAATATTCATGAATTCGGAAGCTTCATTCAGTGAGTATCAGTTCCCTCCTTAGATGGTTTTTACCAAGTAGTAAGCTGAACATCACATTATGAAAACACGACATTCCAGGATATGGTAGTTTATCTTTAAATTTTTGGTTGCATAGGCTGTACGTTTTTGGACAATTTATCAACTGATCTATACATGTACATTTTGTCGTAGTTCCCCACATATATTTGCCAAATTCATTTCTGCTGAAACGCGAGTCGAAAGAAAAACGTGAATCACCTGCCAGCCGGAACTCCTGATTTAATACGTTAAGGTTCCAATGCTATGAAGGAATGTGATGAATGAGATGCCTTTCCATCTTATTTATCAGAAACGGAAACAACGTATCACAACAATAGTTACTGTACTTGTATCACATGAAAAACAGATGTTACAAGTATATAGTGTACGATAGAGTAACTTAAATTTCTCTTATTTTTTATACATGCTTAATGTGTTTAAGTCTCGCATTTGCTTCGTATAATCACCATCTAATATTAAGAGTATTTTCGTAACCCGATGTTTTTTAGTTGGCTGATATTACTTTTGTATTGGTTTTCCATTTATTAATGAAAAATTTGAAATTTTCGAAGGATTACCTCATATTTGTACTTTTAATATGTTTTAACTATATTTCAGAAAGTCTTTAATTCATATCGAGATTCGTCCGATTTTCAAAACATGATAAAAATTTGAAGGTGTTAAAAATTTTATTTCCTAATTCGAAAGCATAGGAAACATAACATAAAGACAAAGAAAGATTTCTGCAAGAAACTTTGGGGAATTGTTTATCTACATTATTCGTAAATCATGAAAATAAACTAAGGGGTATAAAAGTGTTTTTAAGCTTGCATGTAAAAAAATGCAAGCCGAATTCCTAAATTGTCAGTCCTGTAATTTTTGCTTAAGAGATTCAGTACAAGTGCTTTTATTTGGAACTCTTCAGCCAGTCTTTGTTATTCTTAACTTATCTATTGTGCATGCAAATTTCTCTAGCTATTATATTGTTACCGTCTCAGAAAGTATCTTTTAGTAAGTTTTTTTAATTATCTTTTTAAGAATATGCATTTATATCTTTATAAGACTATGCATTTGTTGTTTTAAATGTTATTCCTTGAACCGTGTTAGCCTGCTTGTAGAAAATTGTGTGTTTAAGTAATTTATCCTTCCTTTTTTGTTATGTCTGTTTTCATTTAATCGTTTTTTTTATTGTTTGTCGATACTTGTTCTTTCATTTTTACATGTCGCCCTATTCTAGAGAACATATTTAACCAGTGCGTGTTGCTTTTGTATTTCTATATATTTATATATTTGGATTCTTTTTTTCACTTTTGGTACCTGCGCTAGTTAACACTTCGTATGCAAGTGTTGGGGCGTCAAAATGTTGGGCGGCACTAGATATGTCACGGCACTAAATATTGGATGAGGTAGCTAGGATATTTATAAAAAAACATTGAAGCAAGGTAGATGCCCAGAAATAAAGTTTAAATTAAAATATATATTGAACAATTAATTAATTCTGGGTACTAAATTAAATAACACAATAATAAGCAATTCTAGCAATACTGATATAATCACCTACCTTTGCTGACCTGAAAACCCTAGCTACTTAATTAAAAGTCAATTTGCATACAGTGGTAGTACATTGCGCTATATTAATTGAAGAAGAACAAATTTATTAAAATTCAAATATTTTTTATTAACAATTTATGGATAATAAACTGCCAACACTTTTAAGATATGAATAACAAATTTTGCAAATTTTACTGCTGATGCACACAACATCAAATATATGAAAATTCACAACTATAAAACAGAAAATATATAAATAAAACACAGTTATCTATTCTTTACCAAATTTGTAAATGCAAAAAGGAAACACTCTCATAACGGCTATTTTGATATACGAATATAAGGAGTGAGAGATTAGTAGTCTCACAATGAATAATCTTTATATGCATTGAAAAATGAACCTTTCATTGATTTGAACTTTCTTGCACTATGTATCGTGCCACATAACGGATTTAAATCAGTTGAAGCAAGGCATTTCTTGGTTTTGCAACATCACTTGCGGCCAATATTAGCATGGAAAAATTTTAGTTTTCCCCGATCGATGTGTAGTTGATTTTGGAAATCTTTCTTGCTCACATTATTTGTTACACAAGTGGCGTCTCTCGTTCACAAACAACAGAATCGTTGCAGATGGTAACACTCGCACAAAAATTGAATGTTCATCACTATAACACTACTTTCAACTTTTTGTAAGTCATCACTGCTGTTCGCAAAAATGAAGAGCACTTAATCTAAAATCACCATTCCAAACGCAAGAAAAAAAGCTTCAGTCCAGCATGAACTCGAATAGTCCAAGACAAAGAAAAAAGATCAGTTCAAATATAATCCGCCTGTTGAATTCTTATTTAAATTCAACATTTTAGTTCCTTTAACCAACAGATTTAATTTACTGCTTGCATGCCTGAGAGGACGAGAACCGCAGGAAAAAATCCCAACGGTCTCGGAGCCTCCAGGATGCGTGCTATCACTTCAGAATATTCAAACGAAAAAAAGACAAAGGAATCTGCTTTCATAACGGAAAAAACACCTCCAATCAAGAACGCCAAAACCCAATGACATCTAAATTCATCCGCAACAAGATGGCGAGTAAATAGTCCCGTAGCAAAATTTGAATTAAAAAATTAATAAAGTTGAAACCTTAATGGAAACAACAACAAAAGTTAAGAAAAATAATAATTAAATTGAAAACAAAGTAAATAATTAAGTAAAATTTAGAAATTAAATGAAACGGCTAAAATTATCGTTTGAATTTCAAAATTTGCCAAAGTTGCCACAAGAGAAGAAAGAAACTTTAGTGGCGAAGAATTAAATTAAGTTAATTAAAAATACTGACAAAACCGAAAAATGATGTTGATGCAATATTCGCAATCTAACAGCAAGATTTATACTGATAAAGTTCTTCCATTCCCCCCTTGAATGGCGAGTTTTTCAGAAGCAAAAGAAAACTTTGTGCATTGCTAGTTCAGCAACAATCTTGCTGTTGCTTTTTCCAGTATTAGAATACTTTTAAAAACAATTCCACCCATTTAAATCTTTTTTCAAATAGTTTCTTAAATATTTCTTCTCCTTTTCTCTCATAGTTTTTTTTCTTTTTAAAGATTCACCCCAGCCCCCCCCCCTCATTCCCACTCGCATTCATACCAAACTGCTCAGGAGCGATCTCCGCTCTAGGAACGGGGATGTGACGTGACGTAGTAGTAGTAGCAAGTTCCTGTTTTTGAATATAACATAGAATAATACATCATAGAAGAGGCAGAAAATGAAAGTTCTAAAATATTTATAGCAAAATTCCATCATCCGAATTCGATAAATTTCGTTTATTTAAATATTAATATATTTGAATTTATTTACTTCATCAGAGATGGTAATAGTAACACTCTACTGTACATTGTAAACAGTGTGAAAAATGTTGGGCCTTTAGAGAAAAATACAGTACATTCTTTTGCTATTGTCAGCAATAAAATAAATGATTAATCTTTATACATCACAAATCGTTATTGTTTATAATAGCTCAAAAATTTTTAATTTTGCGCACACTATAAATTTAAATCCCAGATATCTTTTAGAGGCGTTTCTCCCTCTTTGCTTTAAGATTTCACTTGTTGATGCAGCACTTCAAGCAATGCTTCAAAAATTGAAATGAAAATGAAATCAAAAGATCTTAATATCGCTGTATGCCTTTTGATAGGAATAACATATTTTTCGAATGTTAATGAATCAAAAACAGATTTCCATCACAGATCTAAGTCATACTTTGATACATGCAAAAAAATGAAAGGACCTATGCTAAGAAATGATTCTCAAATTCATTAATTTAAAATGCGGGTTGAATAATACTCGATAAAAAATGACTTACTTTACTTTATAAGACTTAATAAAATCTTAATCAACGCATAAATATGGTGTTTAGAACAAAAATAAATAAACATATTGAAAAAATTTCTCATAGATCTATATACCACACAAATTCCAGTCAAAAATAAATCTTTCTAGATATTATTTAATCTATGTTGAAGGCGTGTATTTTGTTTCGAATACCTATCTAATTATTCATATTTATAAATATATATTTATATATACGTGTTATTTTAGTACATGTTGAAATATATTCATCTTTATTTTTGCAGGCAAGAGATTTATGTGAAATTCAGGTAAATGAGTAGAAGAGACCAGAAGTATGACTTAAATTTTTAAAACCGACATGAAAGTTGGGGGGATTTGTTTTCTTCGGTTATATGTCTCTGGTGTTTTAAAACGCTTTTGAAAGTTTCGAATAATTCTTAAATTCCTTTCCTATAAATTTATTCATCTGAAGAAATGCACTAAATTTATTCCTAGACTTAAAAAAAATTCTTTATTTTTTTATCACACTGACGATTAGAAACTCAGAAATTAAACAACGATCACCTCTAAGTCCAATTTCATGCAATATCGACGCAGGTTTATTTCATGAATAACGAAAACAGCATCAAACGGCATTGCGAAAGATCTATTACAAATGACTGTCTGCGTCACTTAATGTAGTTGTTAAAAAGGACGAAGGCTTATTGATTGACCTTGACAAAAAAAATAGCAATGCAATAAAAAACGGGGCAAAAATGATGTATCGAGATATTCTTAAGTGACCTTGGACTCTAATCTACTAATTGTAGGTGTAGCTCGAGGGCTTTTATACGATGTTCATAAAGAAGGAGGCTCAGTTTCATAAGTGCGGATGAGCGTGTCAAGCGATCACTATTTTTTGGGGCCTAGATATATCTTTGGAGTTCTTATTATCTCGATTTTTCCCTTCTTCAGTTGCAATATATATCGCTTAAGGGTGGCGTGACATAAATACTTCCAAAGTTTCTTTCGAGTCTGAGTATTACAAAAATAATTTCAGTCCTAGCGTTTCTGTCCAGCGGTACAATAGGAGATTTTATGAGTGGCTCACGAATGGAGAGCATAATCTGAGATTTTGCAGTGTGCGGTTCATTTTCACCGGCGATGTCATTCTTATTTTCCTTTCATTCCTCTCTTAATAGTTTTTTTGCCTGTCTTCCTATCTCCAGAGGGCTAAAAGCCAAAAAAGATTAGACTAGGAGTAAAAATAAAGAAGCCGAAATTTGTGCACTCTCTTGGTTTCTTTCTTAACCGTCCCTGTTGCTTAAATAGACAGTCTAATTAAGCAACAGGCAATGCAAGAACATAAACTATTACGCTAAGTTAAGAGTAATAAATAATGAATTTGAATTTATTGAATACTTATATCATGATCCAAAACTATAAAACATAAATATAAAAGAATTAAGAAAAGCTAGAAAATTTTAGCTATATTTGATTGTAAAAACCACTTTAAAAACGTTCTATGTAAGTTTGTGCGCTTATTAACTTAGGCAAACACGATATGGATACATTTTTTTTATCCTTTCGGTAACAAAATCATCTGAAATTAAAAATACACTGTTTTATAATGGTTTGTTTTGTATGATTAATATCCCGTATTGGAATTACAAAAGGACTATTGGTTACATACCTCATAATTTACACATTGTTCGGGATCACTGAGAAGAGATCCGAGCTGGCACCCTACTCTTCAGGCTTTTGCTGCATACCAACGTCAGAATATATGACCCAAACAACAAATTCAATGTACTGCAAGCCCATTTACATTACGAACGTTTGGAATTGGATCTCCTATCCATCATTTTGCCATTAGACACCCCCCAACTCTCTCCATACTACAATTGTAAAATAAAACAATATATCATTTAATGTGACAAATTTTCTTGGATTTATACTACACATGACAAATGACATAACCAGATTTTCTCAAAAGACAGTCACTTTCATCTTTTCAAAATCTTTTATTGGTAATGTAATGAATTATTCTTTCGAAATAATATTATGCTATACTCTTTCAAACGTGAATTAACAAAAAATTTCCAAAAATATATGATCTAAAGCTGCAATGATCTTGCTGTGTAGTAATATATATGTGACCACTGAGAAGGAGTAAAGAAGGGCAATTGCTTCTCGTAAAGATCATCGGTTTTCTGGACTTTCCGATACATTTTGATAGATGAAGTTTCTCGATTTACTTTCATCGCAATTTTATTTCCAGAAAGGCCAGCAAATATAGCGAAAGTTCGTGATTTTATCCTACCCAGGCTTACCGTGCTATTAATCATTTTTCTGAATGCGTCGGAGGTCACTGTCAAGAAAAGGAAAAAAGGGCGAAAATTGAACGACCTGAGCGTTTCCTTTACATCGGTAACGAAACATAAATTTCATCCTCTCTGTTTTTTTATTATATCTCTATGTATGGAATTTCGGTTTTTAAATTGAGTTGCTCGTTTGGTTTTCTGCTGTTTTGTATAATTTTGATAAAATACATGATGTGTATACATCAGGTTGTACAAAAACTTCCGGAGTAAAATAACGCTTTCAATTTGGTTTCTTGAAATTATAAATACAGATCTGAAAGATCTATAAGATGTACCTATAATATCTGTGATATAATCTGTAAGTGAATTATTATCACAAAGAATCAGAGATAGTTTTCCATGATTTTTGCTGATTTTCCTTCACTGTCTGAAAATAAATTATTTGCAGCAGAATCACTGGAAAAATCCTGATAACTTTTTGCTTACTCAAAATTGTTTTAGTAATAAAAAAATTCCCTTTAAACGTCAGATATCATTTAACAGACCTCATCTTTGTTTTTATTCATAAATGACAATAAAATCTTCAAAGAATTTATAGTTGGAAGGAGAGATTTTACATTAAGGTTTATGGCGTAATAAAGCGATCAGAGTTTTTGAATTTAATTATTTACTAAAATGTGGTAATTATATTCTACAGATCACAAATTTGAAAAAAAGAACATTCTTTCAAAGATAATGTTTTTAAATTTAGTCAAATTTATCATTTTTAAGTAAAGTTAACATGGAGTATTTACTTTTAAGTAAGAACACTTGGCATTTCTAGACTATTTATTGAAACCGGGACAGTTTTTCACTCCGTACGGAGATCTAAAAGAGGATTGTCCTGATTAATCAGGGATGTCTTTTCATTTAAGCATCATGATCATGTTGCATGCTTACATGCTTATTTAATAAATAATATTTAAAATTTTCTACACTTTTAAATAACTTAAACCTATATAAAAGGAATGTATGGCAGAGAAACTGAAAGTAACATTTTATGATTTTATAAAATTTCTATAGATTTGAATTTATTTATTAATAAAAAATGAAAATATTTTTTGGTTGATATATTCTATATTTTGATTATTAATCTCATGCATTAATCAAAAACAGCAAGCATCGTATGAAATAGATACTTTGTCAAAACCAAGAAATGCTGATCTATGTAAAATTAAAATAATTTATAATCATAATTTATCCTTTCTTATTACTTAAATCGATGATAGATGGCATTGGCTACGTATATAGCTCTCATGCGTAATATCCACTTATCATAATTAAAAGAAAATTGCAAATATCTAGTTAAAATTTTAAAGTTTAATAAAATATTTATCTGAATATGGATTTTTCTATTATTCTGTTAGTAAACTGTGTAAAGGTCTTCCTCGAGAATGATGTTTATTTTGTTCGAGAATTATGATTCAAGACGTTATCAATATTATTCAATTATGAACAGTCAAGTAACTGCATTTCATTAAAAGCAATTATATCTCGTAATAATACATAATTTGAAAAGCAAATTGAAAAGTTAAGTGTTCCTCCATTAATTTACATCAATTATTAAGTAATACATGTAAAATAATTGATTCCCGTGAAATTATTTTGAAAGAAAAATACTTTACAGGTTTATTTATTCAGTTCGTATCTAAGATGAATGTAGAAAATTTGTATCTTTTCTCCTGAATTAATCAACGACTTATTGACTCACTGAGATTCAATTTATTTCAATTTGTGTATTCTTTCGTTGATTACTTAGTTAGTCTCGAAAGAGAAACTTGAATTGTTTTAGTGAATCTGATTTAAGTTCATTTCCACTCTGAATTCTTTTAGACGCCATCATACTGGAAAGAAAATTAAATCGGAATAAACTATTTAATAGATTTTCGCAAATGAATTTGTCCGAAAATATTTCACATTCTTCACATCCGGTTTCTGTCAAATGACGGCATATGCATTTCTTATCTAAATTCGTTAAATTCGTTCTTAAACTAATTTCTGTTTTTAAAATGATATTAGTTGCTACAAAATTATTTCTGATCAAGCGACGCTCTTAAGATATTTTTCTTGCCTTGAAACATATATTCAGGTTCGATTTAATGAAGATAATCTTAACGATCACTATTATTTTATTTTTTAAAATATTTGTGATGCTTGATAAGTTCAACAGTTTGCTAATAAAAGAGAATTTTATTAAGCATCGAATGTTTTTCATAATGATTTGTATACTTAAGAATATGATACTTTCTTTGATCAAATTATTCTTTCTAATAAATTTTGATCCTTCATTGAATTTTTGTCCAGGCCTCTAAATTTGCATTTTGTCAAACTGCCATGCAAATTTAAATAAGGCAACACGAAAAAAAGTCTTGAAATTTCAGCCAGAATTTTAAAACGGTGAACCAACATTGCATTTTATATGAACCTTCTCAAACGTTCTTGAAAATGCGAGGATCATGGATTGGGTCTGTGAACTTAACATTGTTTCACTTTTATATAGCTTAATAAAAACCTGTGACTCCTTCACCAGAATACTTATAACCATTCAAAGTGAGCTTCTTGACTTTGCCCTAACATCTTAATACTAAAAAATAACGATATTTATTAGAGCTAATGGTTTATGAAATTTTAAATGTTATATAATTAAAATATGTTTCGTCACCTTAAGCCATATTCAGAATAAGTACCATTATCAGTGTCTTAATTATTGTTGAATCATACTTTAAAACAAACAATATGCATTTTATAATTAAGTAGAAGTTTATAAAAGGAGAGGCTCTATAAATTACGCAAAAATCCAAGTTGTTCAGCTGATTTAAAATTTTTCTGGAAAAAGTCAAACCGATATATAGTGCAATTTTGTTTCCCTTTTTGAATTAAGTTAACCTGTCCATACCGAATCAGATAGGAACTATTCGAGCTTCAAACACGAACGTGTGGTATGTTGTTAATGTCACAAGATGAAGAGAAAGATTGTTGTAAATTTATCAAAAAATATGATATTTTAAGAGACATGAAACACTGCATGTTATTTAATTTCAGTTTATAATTATTCCGTTAATTTTTTTTCACTTTTTTCTATGTATTTTCTATATGCTCTTCTAAGAGATGAATCTGTTAAAAAAGACAAATTCGACATAAACAATTAATGGTGATTAAATGCAGAAAATATATAGAGAGAAATAGATGAAAGTTTCGTTCACGAAGATAAATTCGTATTTAAAGCCACATTCGGAAAAGTGAAATAATAAAAAAGTTAACATCAAATCTACCAAGTTGTTAATCAAAAATGAATAAATGACAGGTTTAAAAACAAATAACTTTTTTTTATCAGATATGGGCAGTCATAAATTTATAAGTATAAAATTTTGGGAAAATTAAATGGAAGAAACGTAACCATAAATTAGTTTTAAAGGGTGACATTAAAGCATATGACATTAAAGCTGATGCTACACTAAATTATTACTCTGAGGATACGAGTTCCATAAAACTATAAAATACATTTCCTTTGAGAACAATTCGAAGAATCTTTTTATATTTATTTGATTGTTTGATCCATTGTGAATACTTGATTGAAGCGGACTGACGGAACAGAAATTAAAGAGAAATAATTCGTATACAGTCCCTTTAATAAAGAAATGCCGCTCACGTCCCCATCCCGGAGCTCTACCCCCTCCCCCCCTTCATTTCACTCAGTATCAGTCACTGATAGCTGCAGAAATCACATACCCAACTCCGAGTCAAATGATAATTTCGTATAATGGAAATTCATTATTGATATTATAACTGCGGCTTCTTTTAGGCCACGTGATCACCGCTGATAGTTCCGAAGATCGATTTCGTAGCTCCAGAAACACAAAGCGAAGGAAAGCACAAAGAAATCAAAATGCCTGAAATCCATTTCAGAACACGGGATGGAATACGATCAGAGGACAGGTTATTAACGATACAGAAATGCAACTGCTGATTAGAACGTACCGCTGTTCTACAAGAACAGCGTAGAAGCAATTTATCAAATTGAATAATATGCGTGAAATACGAAAGTAATTTGTTGAAGCGAACATGGCTCTGAAAATAAACGAAAAACTCAATGCATTCACAACTTGATGTAATGTATTCACTGCACACATAGTGTCTGAAACAAATTTAAAGTTATTGAAGCGTTGCAAGCAGAAAAAACTATTAGGAACAAGCTTTACATTAGGAAAGCTTGTTTTGATAAAGAATAGTTTTGAAATAAATTGTCAATATTTTATTGCGTATAAAAGATATATACAAGCTGATTCTTAAAAACGGTATTACTTTAAGTTTTTAAGTTTGTAAGAGTTTATGCACGTACGTTATTAATTCGTTTTAATAGCCTCGGTTATCGATCGTTTTCTGCATCCTTTTAAACAAACTTTATATAATTTTGATGAATATGATTTTAAATTGTGAGTGTGAAATTCTGTAATTATACTGTTCGACTCATTAATGTAAGTGTCTTTATCCTTATTAAATGTGCCAAAATCATCTAGATGCTACTTTCTTACATTTTTATACATGAAATCGCAAGCCTCCATAATATTTATTTCCATTTAATTATATTTCTATAATGGTAATCGACTATTCATAAAGCATTCTTTTAACTGAAAATTTATATAGAATATTAGGAAATAGATAAAAAAAGATATCCTGAAGTTGATTGCAGAAATGTGCGCACCTTTGTACTGAAATAGCATTTTATGAGCATGGACATGAAAATGTATGTCGTATTTATTCTGCTCCTTCGGAATTACATGGTTTGAAGATATAAATAACCAAGTTTCAAGATTTTTTGGAAGTTAATTTTATGAATAATTTGATATAAATGGTGTGTATTAAAGCATATATTCTCATTTAATATGTTAATTATAACACCAGTTACCATCAACACCTCTAACACCACAAACACCAGTTCCAATGAAATTGCTATGAAATGAAGCATCTGTTCTTAATACAAACTTGAGTAAAATTCCCCAGCTCATACTTTGTATCAAATAGAATACAAGTGAGAAATTATTCAAGCTCAAATATTTTTAAAAATAATTTAAAAATTTATTGGCATAAATTGTGTACATTAAAACTATTTTAGTCTTTTAATAGGAAAATTAATATCAATAACAATTCGAATGAAACTGCTTTAAAATGTCGCCTTTAAACCCGCTACAGAATTTTCTAGCTTTCATTCCTTTTAAGCAAACAGAATTCAAAAAAAAAATATTCTTGCTGAAATGCTTTTAACAATAATTTAATGCAGAAGTTTTAATGAAAACACTTATACTGACTAAATACGTTAAATAATAATAATTATGATCTGAATGAAATGATAATAGAGTTCAAACTTTTGCATTAACATTTTTCATATCTTTTATTTAATATGTTTTCTTTCGTAGTAATTTATTAAAATTATTTTATCCTTAACTTATAATAAATGGTAACGTGTAAACTCCTTCAGTAAGGCGAATAACATTTATAAAGATAAAGGCGGTTTATGGTTTTCAATAAACTAAACAAACCCTTTGCGATAATTTAATTATACTTGAGCAAAGTTCCAAAATCTGCCACTTCTTCTAATGTCATTGTTTTTACGCTTCAATTACCTCATAAACCCCAAAGAAAACCTTTAATTACATTTAAAATTGCTTAGTCATTTTCTACCCCAATCGTTTACTGGGTAATCGAAACAGGTAATGAGGAACTTTCCTTTCCAAAACCTCCCCTAAAGCGGATAATGCAAGAGCAAACACTTTCAGCTCAAAGCTCTTATCAATAATCAGATGTCAATGTGTGGAACCTCCTTTTATCTCGTTTGCCTTCAACTCGAGGAGTTTTTTGTATCCTTTGCTACATTTGCTGTATTGTAGTTAGAGCATGACTTTAAGTTAATAAATTACTTTAAATGATATTTAAAAATTATAAACGACTTCCCTCACAAACTCGTTTCAGAAAGATGTCTTGAATTCTGTTTTGTTGAGGTTAAAACTGTGCAAGTTGGCAAAGTTCTCTTTTGTATTTGGTTTATATTGGCTTCATTTGCCGATTCAAACTACCATAAATATTTTGGAATGTCGAAGAAAAATTTACAATCTAGTTAATCCTTTTTAAAGCTATCTTTTAGGACTGAAAGCTTATTTATTAATCATTCGTATATGTACACAGTCTAAAACAAAATGAATCACATCTCTGAAACGTCTAATTTAAGTTTGATTGAATCTTTAAATGAAAAAATGTTTAAATATAAATTTTCATCATATCTATTTCGATAATAATGTATCGAAAATAGTGAATTATTTCCCTATACTTATTTACATCTTAGCAGCATTAGTTTGATATAATGTGAATATAAACATTTCTGATGCCCAAAAACAATTTAATCTATAACGAATGCGGCAAAAATTATGTTCTTAATAAGAGTTCATTTTAGTTTATTTGACTAATTACGCATAATAAGCAAATTAGAATTGACCGGGGAATAAATAAAAAATTTAAGTAATAATTTCTTTTTCATTCTTTAACATATAATTTTCGCGTGTTTTCTCTGACTCATGTTAATTGACGATTTAATCATTGATAATTTTTTATGTCATGAATGTCGTTCCACATAGCGTCCTATAAATGTTTCTTTTAAAATTCGGGTTTCGCGCCACCCCATAAATGAAGCTGATCCAGTTCTATTAAAAAAGATTCTTAATTTGAAGGCTGTTATTAAACTATCTGCAATACTGTGAAGAAAGTGCCCTTCTTATAAGATAGTGTTTTATTTAATTCATTTATTGGTTCTCTAATACTGAGGTTACCGAAATTAAATGAAAGATGTCTGAATACATTCAAAATCTTGAACAGAATATCCATTAATAAATTTTGCTGCAGTGTGCCGATTTCCTTATATACTCGTTGGTCTGTAATCTTCAATTGAACCAACTTCAGTTCTGTCATTAACGCCCTATCTCAGGAAACTTCCATACTTTCAAGGTTTTTATTTTTGTCAAAGCCATGTTTGCTTCAAACATTTCGCAATTTGTATTCTAATATTATTCTCCTTGGACTTTGAATTCTTGGCTTTCATACAGCATGAATTTTGTTTCTTCTGAAAATGCATTGACAGTCTAATTCACACCTATAACTGTTTCAAAATGTCTTTTTAAGCCTTCTGAAACACATCACAACCATCTGTGATAAAAATCCTATTCTAAATTTCCTGTAACTTCATAAATAATAAAATATTTTTCCTCTATAACTTCAAAACTTCAGATCCATTTCGATATTTCCCTGAGAGGGAAAATGTTTCTTAGAGTTAGAATGGCGCTTGTTTGCTTTTCGTAAATTGCTTTCCTCGAATCATATTAAGGAGTGTATTCAATTCAAGCCTCTGCTTGCTTTTTATTATGACAAACAACATCTACGAATATAATAATTTACTTTTTCCTACATGCCGTATGAAACTCTTATAATGCATATTTAAAGGTCAAATCATTGATATTGCTGTAAAATTCAAGTCTAGCCTACTTTTTGTCGTACAATGCATGCACGCAACATATATACGTCTTAAAAATACGCATACAGCATACATAATTTACTGTGCGAATGTCGAAGCTGCATGTTCAGAAACAGGAAATGAAGACATATGATTATTGTTTTTTTCTATGCATTATTATGATTTCATTTATCCTTCTTTGAACAATAGACTAATGTTTATTGTATATGAAAGATTTTTCTTGAAAATCTGAACTATTTCTTAAATATCACAATTTTTTTCTAAATTATTTATTGGTTAACTTCTTCATTGTTTATTTTTTTTACTCTCTCATGTTTTTCTTCTATTAAGGAATGTCTTGATACAATTGAACTTATATTTAGTACGGCTAAATTCAAAAAATGCTTGGATTATAAGACAAAATATGAATATGTTATTTTGAATCTAAGCAGTTTTTAATTAATTAATTTTCTTGAAGCTGTATAGATTATTTGAAAAATTTTATATAGATGCTTGTTCTAAACAGACACTAGATCTAGATTAATTTGAGTTGTATCTTTGGTAGCATTATGACAATTTTTTATCACCAACAAACGTTTAAGGAATAGTTGACGGTCATAAGCATATATTGTAAATTAAATTATTCAGAGAAATATCGGCAATGTTATTGAAATTGTTGACGAACTATTAAAATTTTTTTCAATAATAAATGCATTTGAATATATGTGCATTGAATGAATGTAAGAATGGACTTTCAATTAATAAAAATATATGCATAGTTTAATCGAAATTCGATTTCAAAATGTTGAAAATAATAGACTGTTGGGTTTACGAAAAATAAAAAGACTGATTTCATCTTTCTAAGGTTAAAAATAAACAAATGAAATACGCTGAACGAACAAGTGCTTACTTTTTTCAGTATATTTCATTTGTTGACTGATACAGTTGTCCGGTAACAGTTGGGAAACTACACACTATAAGAATATTTTCGTGATTTTTTATTAGAAATAAATATCAAAATGCAGGTAACATAAAAAGATCTTTTCAATTTAATGAAGAAAAGGAAACTTTCCATGGTAAAACACTGAAGTAACTTTTATGATAGAGCGAAGGAAGCGCGGACAGCATTGAGCTTGTTAGATGATGTAGCTAAGTATCTCCTGAATGGACGAATGTCAGAGTATAGAAATATCAAACTTTTAAAATGCACTTTATCAAAAAAAGAATTTTATGATCCATGTAAATATATAAAATTACTAGGAAGTGTTTTCATTCAAAAAGCTCTTGTAACATTAAATCCAATCAATTTTGTTACAAAATATTATATATATAGTGAAATATCCATTGGTCCATTCTTCATGATACTGTAGAAAAATTGTTCAAAAAAGGAAAACTCGATGTCCGTGAAGCACTTATCAGTTATCAATTTTTCAATAAAGCTAGGGCTTCCCTAGTTGATGACTTGACATCTAGAAATTCTTTTAACCTGGAAACGCGTGTGGTTTAAAATATACAAGAGACAGGAATGTTTGTTAGATACTTGCCTTTCGAATAATACAAGACTTATCTAATGAATCAATCGCACGAAGATCTTTAGAATCATTCATTCACTTGATTAAGATAATGGTTACTTCAACTATAAAGCATGCTTTTATATTTATCACATATTGAATTAATAATAATATCAAGAAAAATACATATAAAAATTAAATCATTTTGTTTTAAAGGATGGTTCCATCGGACAGAGAGAAATTAGTCAAACCAGAAAGATATATAGAGTGCTGACTGAATGTGATTCAGGATTTTCTTGGTTTGTTCTCAGGATTTGCAAAGAAGGGCATTCTATAATTTTGTTTTGGAGTATAAATGTTAAACTCCAATGAATGCATTAACTTTTCCTTGCAATTACTTTGCTTCCTGACGAAATTGAGGTTTAACAAAATTACTCAAGATGTTCCTATAACAATTTTTTTAAAAAATTGCTTCTCAATACATAGACATCGAAACTTGCAGATTGTAATTTTTTTTAAATTTTTAGCCATACATACAAGCATCGAATCCTACTATTTGATAATATTAAGAAATATCTTCAGAACTATGCATTGTAGCTGTTAAAAGCAAATAATATTTTCTAAATATAACAGAGATGAGAATATAGCAAAATTTTACTTTCACTTTAGCAAGAATCCCAGTTTTATATGATAAATATAAAACACTTGAAATCAAGAAGGTTACAAGAAAAAAAGTTTATAATTCGTTCTCAAGTATATTGAAATGTATCAGAAAGGATAGGGTCGTGACATTTGCTAAACGAACTATGGTATAATTTAGTATGGAGTTATATGCAGCTTCTAAAATCTATATAAACTCAAAAATAAATCAAGAAATAAATTTTCCTCAAAATGACTATTTATACTTTACTTATGAAATTATACTTTTGAAAATGCAATAAAATATAACAATTTATGTGTGCAAAATTTTATAAACCACTGATATATGCTAAAAGTTAAGTTTTATTGTTTGAGGGAAAGCGTGAAATGCAAAGATAGAAAACTGTTTTTTTTTTTAATTTTACTGTTTTGTAGTAGTTAAAGTTAACAGGAATGCCAAATGGGCGTTATATTGCAGGTAATATAATCGGAATTTTAATGGATAAGAAGCCTAAGAAATATATTTAACACTAATGCTACTATTCAATTTTAATAACTGAATTTGTTACAATTATTTTCAGTTTGTTCAAAAGTATGAAATTTGTTAAAGTTGCACTCATTTTGGCTTAGCCCAAACCCGGCTGCAATATTAACTCTCTGAACCCGGCTAAGTGAGAGTTCCAGTACCTCAAAAACTTAAGTAAATTTTCGTTCACGAAAACAGAATGAAATCCTTCCTTTCTTTACAGAAATTCAAGGAGGACGACACCCAAATTTGGGCGATCAATTGTCAACAAAGAATGGAACAACTTTTCGCCCGTAAAATTCACTCAGGCGCCCGAAACCGTCTGAGTCCGATCTCTGTCGAATGGACCGGTTTGAGGCGGTTTAGGGCTCATAGAGTTAAATGGGATGTAACTGTGCATGTCAACTCGCATAAAACTGCCCTTAATCTTACGGGCCCTTAATGTCGGGACTTCACGCATTTTTTCCGCATGAAAAATCTATAATGGATTCTGGAACTCTGTTAGTGAGAAACATATCACTCATAATTGATTCAGTTATTTATTTGCTTTCATTTATATCTGAATAAGTTTAGTAGCCCTTATGGAATAAACTTCTTTGAATTTTCAGTGCATTCTGACTTAACTTGAGAAATATAAATAAGTAATTAATAGACTTGTTAAACAATTTCTGTTAACCATTAAGGCGTATTTTATCTCGCTTTCTAACCCAAACAAATCCTCCTCAAACGTATTTCACACAATAGTCTACAATAAGCAGCCGTACAAAAATCCAGTGCTGATTTTTACACTTCAAGGTTTTCGAGTTGGGAGAAAGAATAAAAAAAGTATGGATAAAACTTCCGCCGTTGTACGGCATGTCACGTTGAGTCATGAAAATGCGTTGTCTCAAGACATGGCGATAGGAAGCAATTTTTAGGAGCAGAAAATATCACTGTATTTCCTTATATCTCCTGCTGCGCAGACCTCGTCACCTGCGATTTCTGGTTCTTCGCGATCCTAATAATAACACTCTCAGCAATTTTCAGCGGATGTTTTTGTCTGGGTTGTTGTATATCATTCCTTTAACAAAGAATCCAAAGAAGGCTTTCGGAGGACCTTGCTAAATGACAAGAAATTATGCGTCTGTGAATCAAAAGTGCTGGTTGGTAAGGAGCATAATTTTAGCAGTTAGACCAACGAATGTGAATAACGTCCGTAAGCTCGCTAAAGAAAATCTATAAGATGAATTAATTGTTATACTTTTTGAAGCCTATCTTCTTTACTTCCTTCATAAACTTTCTTGCGCCCTATGTATGAGTAGCTTATGAGCTGAATTACCCATTAACATCGGTGTCGAGTATCTAGCTAGCGGTGCTCGAAATTACGAGTGGCAATGTTAATCGTTTAGGGACAGAGGTTCTACATTTAGCGATTTCATGAAATTAAATAAAACTGAAACATGAGAGCAACATTTCAAAATCTTTAATTCTGTTTAGTAAATTTTAATGCAAACGGAAACTAAACAGCCTACTTTTTTCTGTCTAATGGCAGGTCTTGAAAAGCCCAAATATGTGTATGGATATTTCACGAATAAATGAATATCATTTAAAGAATGCAGAATCTTTTAGTAAAAATTCTACCAAGGCCATGTTTTCTGCTCAAATAATCTGCAATAGTAGAAAGCGGAGCTGCATTTCAAACTGCTGTGAATTTTACTTGGAATGCATCAGTCAGATATCCAAAAAGATGAATGATAAATCAGATAAAAAGCAAATAATTGGTTTTATGCTATCATATAGTAGAATTTTAGAAACACGAAAACTCCTATTCATGTATCACAGGATGAATGAGTTCTCTGTAAATCTAAGAAACATTTGATAAATCAAGAATAGTGAACTAACTGGATATTGAAAATTTCGTTGCGCCACGTTTTCTATCAAAGGAAGCAGCACTACAGAAACTTAAACATCAATCAGAATTGGTTTTCTGGGAAATAACACGAAAGGAAATCAAGAGTACAAAATGATAAATATTCGGTGTTACATACTAGATTTGATTACGGCTTTCATTCCTTTCCTTTCAAGTCCAATAAACCTCAAAGAATTTCAGCCGTAATAACAATGGAGCAAACTTGAATGATAGCATCGATTTTTTTCTCCTTAAAAGACTTATGTCAGCTTTTAACCTGTACAATCGATTTTCTATCGAGTTCAGTTGAGCCAATTGCTGGGACATTTGAGAGTAGATCTTTCTTGGCTTGGCTAACCAAGCATGGTGCAATGTTTCGTAACATACGCGAGAGAAAGACTTCTAGGTGTATTTCCTGTCTGCAGATATATAGTTTTGAAAACTATGTTAGACAAGGAAATATTTCAAACTATGAAAACTTCTGTGATGTCGTTTTTGGTATGAGTCAGCCCCAATTTTGTTTTTTAAATTGTGTCTGGAGAGCACTGACTTTTTTTCAATGGATTCAATTAATGTTCATTTGGTACATTTCGTATATGCTTTATGATACTCGCCAGTTTAATTTTGGAATCCATTCTACTTCTTGCAGGAATAGGAAGGACGTGACTTCACATAACAGGGTATGGTAGCCTGCTATTAATTAATATAAAACTTGCAGAATTATGCTCATCATTTGAAATGATTCTGTTTCATATTGACTTTAAGAAATATTAGAAAAGGTACTTGTAGGCGGTTATGGACACAATTTATGTGCGCATTGTATTATGGCTCCAAATAAACGTTGAAGCCTTGCTTTTACCATCATCAAATCATTCTATATTTTTTAACAAGATGTAGATTATTTTTAATGTGAAATTTTAGGACAGAACAAATTCCAAATTTATAAACCATTTTAATACACATTGCAGAGTGCTGACGACGTATCACAACCGGCACAATAAATACAAAATATCGCATATTTTATTTTATTTCAATTTTTTAAAGCAAACAATAACTTTATTGTTGAAGCATATAATTAATACGAAGGATTTATTCCAGGTAAATATGCAGGATATTGTCCATAATGAAGGATTCTTGTCTATTTATGCTCGACATTTTTTTGAGAAATAATTATAATCATCAAAGCATTGTTTATCTTTTTCATATTTATTGTTAAACACAACCAAGATAATTATTTATGTCTGTAGACCTTTTATTGTTTTTTCGAGGAATGCGAAACATATGCCGAACTGTTAGAAAATATAATTTAAAACTTTGAAAATTAAACATCTTAAGCTTAATTTTACTCTAAAATTCCTTAGTAAAAGAATAGAGCCAATTCACGTAAGGCCAAGGTGACATATCAGACTTAACTGGCATGTCAACGAACATCTAAATGCCATTGTTTTACGCTTTGATGTGACCTTTTCTTTCATTCTCCATGATGCCTGAGGGCCGCGGTGGCCTAATGGTAAGGTCTCGGCCTTCGGGTCTGACGGTTCCAGGCCTGTGGCTCCAGGCCACCCGATTCCACTGAAGATCCGTCGTTTATTTGGCCTGTTGCACATTAAATCATACAGAGGGGGCCAAACATTCTCCCGCTGATGCGTTGCGGATGGTTGGAGAGGGGCTGCCTGCTCAGGTGTCGTCCTCGTCACTTGACCAAGGTTCAAAATAAGGGGGCCATCCCAAATTAGCCCTCGTGTTGCTTCAAAACGGGACGTTAATATAATTAATCTAAACTAAAGCACGATGCTGGAAGGTACCCAAAATTATTTTTTCTTGACCCCTTCGATTTAAGTCTTGAATGAATTAATTCTTTTATACTAATAATGTATAAAACCTCTGAGCTTATGCAAAGTACTTTAACCTTATGACAGATTCCTTATGAATATATAAACAGCTGCAGCACAATCTCTCTCTTGAAGGATTCTTAATTCTTGATTCAGTACACTAATCGATTCATTTCAAAGGTTGAAATACCAAAAAATTAAATGTTATCTTTGTGTCGTATTTATTACCTCGAAGAAATTTTCAAACCTTTATTCTGATTTGTATCGTCATGGGCAATTTAATTAATAAATGATGTAAACCCTGCTAAATCATCAAATTTAGTTTAGCATCACCTACATCACTATATATCCTCTGGACTCAAAACAACTCTATGACTAATAGCTCTCTCTTCGTATATTAAATTTTGCAATTTACAACCCTCCAAATGAGCTGCAAATTAACCTCCTAATGTTATTTATTTCATTTGCGCCGTTACGTGTTTTCCGACGTTGTCTTTTCCCACTATGCTTGACAGTCAGGTCAAGATGAACAACATTAATTATGCTGATTTATTCGATTTATTATTACACAAACACCTCCCGCTGCCACAGTTCTTATAATTTATAAGTGCCGCTTTTCTAATACAATCCGTGTTTCAATTTTCCTTCCTACCGCCACGGCCGTGGAGATCACTTAATTGTTTTCTTCGCGAGAATACAATAAAGTTTTTCCAACAAAGTCCTGTTTCTGCTTGGGAAAATAAATAAGAGGGACGTTAATTCGTGCTTTTTAGTGGTCTCCATTTTTGCCATGGATCCCGCAAAGAAGAAGAACTAAACCCCCTTCGCAATCCTAAAGATGAAATTTGAGCACGCGATAATTTTGGTATGCGTTCTAAAGAAATCGGGACAGTAGAGAGGGAGAGAGAGGAGAACACTTTTCTCTGCCGCTGCTTTTGCTGTTTGCGGCAGTATTAACCACAGCATGAAGAAAAGGAAAAATAATAATATGAGAACCGTGTTACATATCGTAATTATCTCGAATGTAAAAGTATTAAGTTTGAGAAAAAACGAAAACGCTGCTAAAAATTAAGTTGGCCTTCTTTGCTTCTATCCTGGAACTTCCCCCTGAACCCCCATCCCCCTTTCCTTCAGTTTCCTTTTTATTCCGTTAAACAATTTTGGCTGCCATCCCATAATTTTTCTTAATTTTTTTCCATTTTTTTTAGATTTTTTTACCATGGAGAGCGAGCTCTCTAAAAATGGGAGAGTTAAAAAGGATAAACTAATTTTCGAAATTTGCTCTTTAATCAGTTACGGCCCTCATTTTGTGGAATATGTAATCAAAGCAAATGATGGGTTACGAAGATTCTTCTGCATATATTATGTTTTCTTCTTCTTCTACTGTGGAAGGTATTTGTGGTGAGAGCGGCGATCGTTTTTCGTGAGGAAGCAAGCGATACTCACGAGGATTTTTTACCTCCCACGATCGGAAGCATTGTTTTAAAATGAAAAAGATCTTTGAAAAAATCCTTATCCTTCCGGAGCAGTTATTTTTATCGGTTATCAGTAAAAGCTGTCACAAATACAACTTTATTTCCGCAACTAATCATTGGTATAATTGTGTAGTGAAAAAAATAATAAAAGCGGCTTTTTGGCTTCTAAAGAATACGCATTTCTTTTGACATAGCTAATGACACGTTTATTAAAGTTTTAATACTGAAAAGTTACGTTTATTTAAGTTTTTAATGCTGAAAAATTAGTCTGTATGACTTATTTATAATATTATATTTGTAATGCCGATTAGCTATTTGATTAGTATTTTTATAGAATTATTTGCTATGTTTTTCAAATATAAAAGTGTCACTTTGAATATATAGAATTTTGAAGCGGTCTCTACCATTTTTTCTAAATATGAACTATTATCTTTGTTTGATAATTTTAATGAAATGTTCAGTTAATAAAAAAATTGTTTTTAAATATATATTTTTTCATGCAAACTTATAATTATAGATAAAACTTTATTATCAATTAATTACTTGTAGCCAATTATTTTTTAAAGGCATTTTTAGTTTTCGTATTTATTTGAAATAATTTCTGTCGTCACAGTCGTATGATAAACGCCATATTAATGCATATAACATCTAACTTCACTTTATCTAACGTTGGACTGCGACAAAATGTTTTTTCTCCTCCAAGTTTATGATCAATGGAGTCCAAAATTTATTTTGTTTGACACATTTCACTCGTAGCACCTGAGGATGATTTGTCTCCATAGAATTTAAATGAAAAATCAATATATAATATAGATTTAAATTTGTTTAAAAATTTCAGTAAAGACTTATAAAGTACAATATTCTTTTATTCTGAAATATAAATCTAAATTATGACAAGGATTAAGAAATAAAAGGCCCAGCAGCCAGAGGAAAAAAAGCTAGCTGTGTTTAATGTATACTTTCACTTGAATGGTTTTCCATTAGTAATTAAAGAGCGATTAATTCTCGTCCATTTTAATGGTTGTCATCGTTCTGATGATCCTCTTTCCACATCCTCTCCAGAGCTGTTTATAGCTCTCTCCGGATACATGGGTTCAGAAATTGCTTTATTAACTAAACGAATGACTTTTAGAATTTCGATGTCTTCCTCCGCTGATAATGGAACGGATGGTTACCGGAAACTAATAGAGATGAATATTTTGTTGTCATCCTTGCCTTCCGGTCTCATCGGGTTGAAATATGGTTCTCAACAGTTGATTACAGCCTTTGTGCGTAATTACTTCTAACCCACTCGAATTTTGCTTTGTTCTTAAGAGGTAAAAAATACTTTAGTGCTAAAATCATTAGTAATGCTTATTTTTACAATGTTATTTTAAATACATTCAAGTGCACTACACGTAAAATTTAATTTTAAAAAGCATATTAAAAACAAACTCATTACATTCTTATGTGAATGCATTCATTAGTTCAATAAATAATTTTAAAATGGCTTTTTCTAATGTAAACCCTAGATGTTAACTGATAAAGAAGGAATTATATTACTTTAAGGTTGAAGATTTAGAATGCACAACATATTATTATATACTGCAACAATCTAGCACACATATATGTATATGTGTATGTAAGTTTTAGTTGGAGTGAAGAGACATCTTTGAAAGAGTTGGCGGATGTTGCGAAATATCCCAATTCTTTTTATTGAAGCCTTCAAATCAGTTTCAAAAATCGATGATAGGTGATGAAAAAGTGAAGCGATTATAATCTTTAGATGGTTACAGTCCATGACCATTTTTGAAATATGTCTCACAGATTGACACGGGAAAAGCCAATTCATAGGAAGATGTCCTTAAAAACTGGCTTTTTTCCTTTTAAAACGGTGAATACCCGAAATACGCTTACTCTGTAATTTTAACCCTCCGAGCGGTTAGCTATTTTGATGTACAAGCTTTCAAGTCTTGAAAATTTGCTTCTAAATTGAATAATTTGATCTTTATTTCAATTATTCAAGTCTCTGAAATCTTAAGAATATTTTATCCATGGTAGTTTAAGAAATTATACACATGGACATGAGTATCTGCTTCTGAACTCAATAGAAGAAACGGAAAAATAAGTCCGAAACGCTTAGAGGGTAAAGTAGATTTCGATGCGAATCGATACTGAAGACCAAAATAAGACAGTGAAAGTTACAGTAATTAGATTTGGAATTGCGTGGATAGAAGAATTTACTACATGTGTATAAATGTGTAATGCACATTTGTATACATATAGTAAATTGTGTGTATAACACTAAGCATCGATAGATTCTTAAACGGATAGGGAAAACTAAAGAGTATCCAATGGAATCAAGTCATACTCACATGATACAAGTCAAAGGGATAAAGATAATCTCATTTTTCAATTCTTTATGGATCTTGTAGGAGGAAAAACGTTATGGAGTCGGAGCGCATCGTAAGATACTTTGCAGTTAGATGAACTGCTCATTCATGTTTGCCATGTGACTATGACGTCACGTGAATTAACTCCTTTCAAATCCAATAAACAGTATTGATTATAGTTGGTGTTTCAATTATTCGATCGAGTCTTTAGTAATGAAATTTAACGAGGAAAGATAAATGAAAAGTAATTTCGATGGCTATAGAAAGGAATTAAATATCATTCTTTTATACCATAACAGAGCATGGCTTTAGGCAAAAGCCTTTAACCATTCCTATGCGGATTTGCACTTTATTGCGTATTTCTAATTATATTTGCGAGCCGTATTTTTTCTAATTCGTGGATTATGTTTTTTTCTTATTAATCTGAATTATGTATGTTTCTTCATACTGTTACGATTCTTGTTACATCAGTTTTGCGCTTTGAACTAAAGTTATTCAGCTGATAATAATAACGAATGACAGAATTTATGAGTTTTATGCAATTCTAGCTTCGTTTGTAATACGTAGCGTTGATGCATTTGTGAAGTTAAAAAACTTTTGCTTCATCATTACCGTAATTTGATATATAAATTATCTATTTATTTCCACTGCTATGAACAAATTTCTTTTATTGCAGAATGTTTTGAAATTATTTGACAGCCCTTAATCTTAGCAAAAAGGAAGATGATTTCAATTTCGACGTGTATTCCATTACTTAATGGGTGCAAAAACTGAGTTTGTGACCAGTTGCTAAATCGATTGACATGAAAATGTGTAGGAATTCTTTCATGCCTTATAAAATTTTGAGTATAACTTGAGATGCTAATTATACATCACTGAAAATTGAGTTTTCGAATAGGGATTATCTAAAAGTACTTAATTATAATATATAAGTAAGATATTTCTTGGCATAAATGAGTTATTAGTTTATAATTTAGTTTCGTACAGGGTTTATATAGAGAAATTAGTATAATTGCTTTATTTATGGGGGGCATGTAACTTTCACTCTGTATTTCAGTAATCATTTTTTTCACAATGTTTTTGCCTTTTGTGTTCTAATTTCAACAATTTTATAGCATCATAAGAAACAAAGCGTATGTTAAATTTCAAAAAGTTAGTCCTTTTAATTTTTGTTCATACATCTAATATTTTACTTTAATTGTATTAAATATATATTTACCGATACTAACCGTAAGAGTATGCCATTAATAAATATGCAGTTCTGTCTGTCAGGCTATTTGAAGTATTTTTCAAGGAAAAAAATCAGTTGGCTGAGAAATTTAGTTTTAATAATGAGATCAAAGTAATGCATTCTTGACAGCTATTCATATTAATAATTTATTAACAGTTTCGTCGTGGATTTTCTCCTGGTAAAAATATTCATTCTTGAATATCAATACATTTTTGATAATACGAGCTCTTAAAAGCGATTATGTTCAATTTAATTTAAAATGTTGCTGTTTATTCTTTGATGAGAAATGGCTTTCCTTTAGTCTGATTTTAAAAACATAAAAATGCATGAAGAGGAACATTCAAATTTTTTTCGCAAAATGGATACATAGAAAAGAGAACCAAAACATACGTTTTATACACGTAGTTGGAAATTTGTCTTTGCGATTTATTAGCAAATCATTAATTTTTAATGAACGAATAATATACGTTCTTTGGAATCTCAGTGTAGGCGTACTAAAAATAGGAATAAAAAATAACATAGAAAATCAGAGTGTGGTGTTGCTTCAATGCTGAATATAATTACAAGAAGTAAATCCTATTTGCTTACAGGAAAACTCCAAAGAACATTAACTTTTTAAAAATTCATAGTATGTCTGATGAATTAGATAGCAGCAACAGAAAAATTTAATCTAAAATCCACAATATTTTGTATCTCAACATGACAGATTTTATTTTCTACGCTATGGTACATTTCTGTGCGTATTTTAATGTGGTATTTAGTATGAAAAAATAGCAATATATCTTCATGCTAACAAAATCTTTTAAAGATCAAGAATTCTCTTACTTCAAACAGAATGGAAAGTTTTTTCCTTTATTACTTTCGTGATAATTCTGTAACTCATTAAAGAAATGTAAAGCAAATAATAATTTTTACTTACATTTTATGAAAATAACATTCAGATTCAGTTTCCACTTTCGCAGTGATCACGATGACGTAGAGATAAAAAGTTATTTAATATTTCACTGAAATGTGGGAAATTTTTATATGCATTAATTGATATAAATTTTGGAAACAGTATTTTTGAAAAAAATATTAAAATTATTATGAATTTATTCAGTATATATTTACCATAATCATATATACTTTACCATAATTGCAAAAGAATCGCTTTCATGTTTGTTATTCACTTTAAATGTAAAGAGCGATTTCATGAGTTTAGATTTAAGTATTTTGCAATTTGTTTTCGATCATCAGCTCTTATAATATATTTTAGTTACACAAGTGTACCTAAATCGTATAAATTATATCATCAAATTATATAATATTTCATCCTATTGCATGGTATTTATTCAGTAATGCTTGCTGCTGAATAAATCCAATGAGAATATATGTAAATTGATTTCAAATACTTACATGAATTAAATTTGCGCATTAAATTAATTAATACATGAAAGTTCGAAATATATTCTTCTGCTAAAATATTCCCCACTTTGAGCCATTATATAAAATAAATTTAATAAATATGGTTGTTAGAAACAAAATTTTTTTAGTGTACTCAAAACAAATTTTTTATTTCAATTATTTTCTACTTTTTAGTTTTTAATTTTTTAATTTAAATTTCATTCGAATAAACATTACGTAATCTTGAAATAATTTTTCTCTAATTCACTAACAGATGTCGCCACAAGTATGGAATCAAAATTTATTTAAAATTCTCGATTAACTGATAAGTAAGTTCTAAAAATATGGAAATAGTGTACTGTCATGAAGATTACATAAGTATACAAAAGTGTGTTAAAATTGTAGCACATCATGAAGTGAATGAAAAATCGATTGCAAAAATTTATCTTTACAAACATGAAAAAAGTCAAGTTATATAAAACTGTATAAGAATCGGAGAAAACTCCAGAGTGAGTGTGAACATACTATTAGATTATTTAATAATCGTTTTCAGCATGTCAACAGAGAGATTCACATTAATATTCCGTCTTAATATTATTTTACAGATTTTTTTATATGTACGAAAAAACGAAAATTATAAATTACCTTTCATAAAGACATGTTCACGTTTAATGAAACAATCATCGTAGTACATATAATTATATGAAACACAAGCTATTTCGTGTTTATTGTTGTTTTATATACCTTAAGCGTTTGAAATAACATAAAAATATTTTAATATATCTGTCTTCTAAAATAAACTCTATTCATGCGGACAATGATTGTGCTACTAATCAGAATCCCAGACTAAATTATCTCACGCATAAACCTAGACAGAATTTATTTCACACATAAACCCACAGCTCTTTTTCCATAAAGCTCAATAAATTAAGCAATGCTTTTACTATAGAATAATCGTGGAATCAGAGGTTAATTTAGTTTACATTCACATTATGGATGAGTGCACACCATGGTTCTAATTACAAAGTTCCCGCCTCAATGCCTGATACACAATATAATCCATTCAACATTCATCACATGTTTTTTCCCCAAATAAGACCTTATGCAAGACTCACCTTACGTGCGCACCAAGTGAGAAATGTTGAAAGTGTGCCAGTTTTCGGGCCATTTCTAATGAATAGAATTCTTTGTTTTATACCGCGTTTGTGATATCTAATTAAGCCTGCATTTCCGAATTTTTACCATTTTTCCTGGCCTTTAGATAAAGGTTACTTTATATCACTACGCACAACAAATGTATGGGATTCGTGGGAGGAATATCAAATTAATGAGTTGGAAAATCTTTAAATCCTTTTTAATAGCAGTGCAATTTAAAAAAGGGGCTTTTTTTTTTATCAAAGTAACTATAAAAGAGAGCTCTGTCTATTTTTATTACCTTTTTTGAAAGAAAATTTATATTTAACTATTATATTCTTGGCAATTATTTAAAATTAATACATAATTAAGATTTTTTAACCTGCATTTGTTTCCAATGTTTAATCAAATTTTGCCTTGGGCATCGATATACAAACACACGCATGATACGTTTGTATATTTCAGTAATTTATGTTTAATGTTCCCTTTATATAATGAATTAGTCAACTACAAATTGTGTACTTTTTGCCTGTTTAAAATGTTTATTGGTAAACAAACGTGAATGTATAGAATGTGATGATTTCGAGTCTCCGATAAAACTGTTAATTCGTTCCATGTTGAATTGAAACTCCTTAAACTAAGCTAACATGTTTAACATCATCAAAATATTGAAAGAAAAATTAGTGCTGTATGATAACATACATTAACCTTTTTATTAAACCTTCATCCGTGTATTCCACGATTTAGATGGGTTAGAAATTTCCACTAATATAACGTCACCCTATCGTACTTGGCTTCCTATGTACCGGGTATCGACTTTGAACTGATTCTATGCATTTAATAATTAATAAAATTACATGCTATTTTTAATTGATTCTTCACTTTCGTGTTATTGTAATATTTGCAAGAAATTTCAGCTTCGGTAATAACATCATTTCATTTCTTTGGTTTATATCGAAAACATGGATATTTTTCGTAAAGATGAGTTCTGTTTTCTGAGTTTATATTTAATCCTTTATTACCATTTAAAATACCCATAAAATACTTTATTACACTTTGCTGAACATTTTGCAATGAAGTTTGTCTGATTTTTGATTTTTTTAGTAGAATAATTTGATTCGAAATGTATGTCGGCTATAACGGACAATCCAACTCAATGCATGTTTTAGTTTGTTACAGTATAGATAAATTTATTCTTTTGTGCTGTAGGCTGAATTTGTTTTTTTTAATCTATTTAAAACTCATATTCTTTTGTCTACATATTAGAAAAAGTAACTTGTTTTATATGTGAAATATTTGCTAAAACGACAACTTTATACCTCTTTTAACATTTCGCCTATGACAACTGTTGCAAAGAAATGTCCGGTATAACTTTAAAAAAAATTTTAATCTATAAACTTGAAATTTTATTTACAAGATTCTAGAAAAAAATTACAAGATATCAAAGAAAAAATACTTAAATACTTCTTAATTGCAAATGAAGGGGTTAATTTGCCTTATATTATTGTAGCATTGTATACACACAAATCGCTTCTTTTAAAAAGTACTTAGACGTATTTTCGAACGATGCATCTAAACAGAGATTTAAAATTATTTACGGTTGGTGGGTTGAGCTCCACTATGTGAATACCTAGAGTCACAGTACCGTATTGTTAGAGGACAGTTGCAAATTTTTGTTTCGAGTTATATGGTTGATTCCTTTGATTTGATTGGTTTAATGACACAAGAGCCAGAATTAGCCAAACTGTGTCAAGTAATGATCCGAATTCAACTGAAATTACGTTATCAGAATGTCATATTATAGAAGGGCTCAGTGTAGGCATATAAGCTATTTGTCTAAAACATATTATCGCTGTCTCAACATACAGTTATCAGTTTGAGAAAATGCCGCAGTCTATATCTGAAATATAAATTATGGAAAATGGCGCAATCTATATCTAATTCTGGCTCTTGTGCCATTAATTCAAGCAAATTAAAACAATCAATCATACAATTCGGTACAACAATTTGCAACTGTCCTCCAAAAATACGGTACTCCTACTCTCGGTCTTCATATTGTACGACTTAAGCCGCCAACTGTAAATTGTTTTAAATATCTGAACAAATTGTTTTTATGCATAGACAGCCAACTGCTTTCTATGGATTGCTAAAAATTTTTCCACCTCTTTCAAAAGTACAATTATTTGAGGTCATAGAATGGGCAGAGTAGAAAGTAGATGGCTCGATTATGCTGATGTCCAAATGACTTATCACATCTCTTGAGTTCATCAGCACTTCATGAAATAGAATTACGACATTAGCATTGCACACCCTTACAAACACTTATTTCTTCCATTTGTCAACAAATATTTCTGAAATGCATTTAGCTACTAAAGTAGCACAGGATAATCCGAAGCTTTAGAAAAGGGTTTTCATGAATGTAGAGCACATGAAAAAGAGTCACACAGAAAAATAAAACTAGAACCGGAAACTCAATCCGAAAGCGATTTTGTCTTTGTATTATAATACTTTGAATGAAAACTGGAGATTCATTATACAAAAGTTTCGTTACTAAGCTTTATCTAAATATCGATTTATTCAAATAAATGAATCCCACTAATGGCCACTTTTTATATTAGATTGCATAAAATATTTATGTGTCATACATTTAAAAAACAACGCTTTATAATTATATATATTTTTTGTGAAACACAAATATTGATAGTTTGATAATATAACAAATATTTGGCAAAAAAGTTAAGGACATGATTGAAATACCAACGTAGTCAAAAGAAACTGTCATGATACCGTATTCATCTTTTTACATTCTAATGAAGCTTTAAATTTCTTATTCTGAATATTAAATAATAATTTAAATGATTAAATGTAAGGCTTATACAGGAATATTAATGTTTAGCTATGATTAGTAATTTCTGGCGAAATTCTAAGTTATTAACAGAACGATAGTTTGACTGAACATAGAGTCTGATTCTGGCAAAATACATAAATATGATAGCTTCTTCCGAATTTTATAGCAAGCATGGTCAGACAAATTTAACATATTTAGAGTTCATAAAATAAAACATTAACTTCGATAGATAAGGTGATTGCGGAGGGGATTGAGAAGTACCATATTTAAGAATTACGTTGATATCATGATCCTATTCAAATGGATTCATGAGGCATAAACTATTAAAAGGATTTCTAGTTAAGTTCAGTTTCAGACCAAAATTATTCGGCAGCATACTTCTGAACAGATTTAACTCAATCTACCGTTACGCTGCATTGATACGGAAACAAATCTCCAGTATTTTGACTCCCAAGTCCTTTCTGCAGTGTTTACCCAACAGTCTTGAACCAAATTAAGAGCTTACCGATTCCTTAAACTTATCGATAGGCCAGGAATGATATTAGACGAAACCGTGAAGTGAAATTTTATATCGTAATTAAAATCCCGTTTTGCCACAGGGCTTCATGAACGTTAATTCGGTGAATCGTTCCAGTGGGAAGACACAGTCATTTAAACGACATGAAGTCGCGTTTGTTCGCGCTACAATAATTCAATTTGAATTTAGAGCATGAAGGATTAGTAAGGATGGTTGACTCATGTCCTTGAATGTTTATTTAAATTATGAGGCTCAAAAGGTCCAGCTCCTTGGTTCGTCTAAAATATAATTGACTCGATGGAATTACAAATTCGGAATTCGATGATTTTGAAAGATTTTGTTTACCACATTCATTGCATTTACTTATTTAACTATCTACCTACCTATTGATTACTACCCATCGAATTGTTGAAAGTAAATAATCGTCATTACGAAATTTATTTTCCATCAATGAATTATGAATTTTTATTTCAAATATTTATTCATTTGGAATTGTTCATAATTGTCTGCCTAAACTTTAATATTGGTGTCGAGTAAATCAGGGACACATCTGGAATCTATATTGAATCTAATTCATTTATATCTTAATATCTTACAATACTGTTTAACTTTTTAATTCATAAAAACTTCTTAATTCAAAAGCTGAAATATTGGCGCGTGTGCTTATTTTCTCTAAATTCGTTCTAAGAGCCTGTGTGTTTATTAAAGTACTAATGGTTAAGGAAGTTTATCTATACCTGTTGGGTTTTTAATTGTTTTAACTGGTCAGTGAAATTTCTTGATATACAGACATATAACTATAGATCTTTTGCAAAGTGTTATTTAATTATTTAAAGCAAGTTTCATCAATTAATGTGACAGCAAGTGAAGAAAAGAGGCGAAAATAGACACTGAGAGTGCTTTATACGTATAATTTGATTTTTTATACTAAGATGTCGATTTAATGATGCATGACATCGTTAGAGACAAATCTTTTAACTTTGAACAATGGATTGATTGTAAGGCCAACAGGGCTGAAAAACCACTCTGAATTTCTCCACTTCAACACGAACACATTTTAACTATGAGCTTATCAAATGCACATCGAAACAACATACGGGAGGTTTTCAGAGGGAATTACATCCCAAAATTGCTATTCTCTAGTAGCAGTAGAATTTCTTACTCCAGGTCTTTAATACAGGACATTAACAGACACAGTTTACATGAGTTTTGTCCCTTCGTTGTAAATAAAAATTGCAAATTATCTTCATTAGTTTTAGAGTTCACTATCCTTGAAGGATAGAAACGTATCTTTTCCCTGTTCAGAGAAATGAGAACAGTTAATTTATGATAACAAAGCACTTAGCTTTTCATAAAGTTTCATTTGTTTCATAAAATTTAGATCAGAAGTTCCGATGTGAATTAATTGTAAATAATTAGTATTGCGAAAGATATTTGTGACTTTAGTTTAGTGACCAATATAAATAATATTATCTTAATCAAAGATTCTGCAATTTTTTATGGCAGATATATTCTTGCCAAAAGGAAAACTATTGTAACAAAACTGTGTTTTCATTACTTCATTTATTCATTTTGTTATTGCTTTAATACAGTTTCAGAAAGGTGAAATAGCTAAAATATTAGCTCAAAAGATAATATAAAAGAAATATGCATTTTAGTTGGATAATATATCACTGCATCTTAATATTTGATTGAATTTATCAATAAAAGCTGAAAAAATTCCGAATTTGCTTTAAGATTTCACCTGGCTCTTAAAAAGATCATTTTCTCTTTTAAACAATTCGCATTTAATAAGAAGAGAAATACTATGATATTTTGTTAAAGTAAAGGAATATGTTTTGTTTAAGTGTAAAGGCATTAATGTGATTTTTTTTTACAATTCTGTTGGAGAACTTATAACGAAAGAGAATAGTGATATCCTTAAACAACCAATGTTAACTGCTTAACTGAAGATATTTACTGACTCAATAATCAGTAAATGAGAAGAATCTCAGGTGCTTACCCAGAAACATAGAAAAAATTGCGTTTCAAATCCTCTGTCATATATTCCCAAACGTACGAAAAGATTAATCTTTTAACGTCACACCGCCAGGAACAAATCCCATGTTCCTGTACCAAACATATTTCAAGATTTCCTGACAGAACCTTCAGATAGTGTATATTTGTTCTTAGCAACATCGATGTTTTACGCAAGAGTTCAGTTTTAACGCCACAGGGCTATCAGAATTGATGTAGTTATGGTAAGAACGAAAACAGCATTTAATTGAATGATATACGGGGAATATTTTTGTGTGTTTTAAGTATATAACTTTTGGTATAACTATTTTTGTTTTATTTTGAATAATTATATGATATATTTTATTATAAAGTTAAATTTGACAGCATCTGAGAAGATACCAAAACTATTGGAAGATTCAATAAATTGAAATAGAAGAAGATTTTTTCAAAACGTTTCAATTCTTCTCTTCTCTATATGTTTGTTAATACGAATTTTATCAATATCGAGATTTAAAGTATTTAATTGAGTAATAAACATATAGCATTTTTGAGAGAAGAATGTTTCGTATAACTTTTCGTGTTCTCTTCCACACAATGATTTGCTATTTTATTTATAATAAAGTTAAATTTCGAGGATCTGAGTAGCAATTGAAACTATTGGAAAATTTGCTGGAACACAACAGAAAAACTCATTTTCAGTTGACCCAATTCTCCTTTTCATTACATATTTCTTAATATGAATTTGAACAATATTAAAGATTCACGGCATTAATAATAATGCTTCTTTATCTGAAACACCCAAATATACAGATATGGATGGCTTTTCTAATAATACTAATTTTTTCAGTATTATTTCAATGAAACACGAAAGATAATTTAAAGAGTAAAGTCTGACAATAACTGAAATTGTCGGAGTTCTGATATGTTTTAATTAATCATTGCCATATTCATAATCATAACGCATTTGAATTGCTTTGAAATCATTCTCTTTAATAGATAACACTTTGTCACTTTGAGTATTCTTTTATGTAACAAATAAGCATTTTTTCATCTCTCCAAAAAGAAAGAAATACTAACTTGCAGCGTAAAACGGTATATTGATTCGTGATTTCCTGCAACAAAGCGATTCGAAGCAGCATGTGCACACTGAAGATTACTTTGCGTGTATCTGGTATATAAAATTATTTAGGACACAATTGCAGGCACTTATGTAGTCAAAAGACTATTAACCCTGCGAAACATGACTTCTGTTTTTTAGTGCCCTCAATAAATGCGACATAAAGAAAGCATAAAAATCTTTTTAATCTTTTATATTGTGTTATATGTGGCTTGTTTTATGTTTGGATTGCCCATTCGAGCAATGATTCTCGATGAGATCTGATGACTCGTAAGTGCGTCTCGTCTGGAGATTTTTCAGTATTAAGTCTTAAATTATGTTACATGGTATATAATGTAAATAGTATACGTGAATATTCCTAGTTAAAGTACTGTTTTTATATTTTCATTTAATTCTTCCGGAAGCACGAAATAATTTAAATCAAGCTTTATTGCTTACCTGCTTAGTTTGGTTGTTTGTTTAGTTCCAAGCATAAATGCGATTAAGTTAAATGAGTTAAAAAGGGAAAAAAATGATAGATACATCTCTTCAGTTAAGGCTTACTTTCTATGCAATACTATATGAAGTGTTTTGCCTAGATTTCTATTTAGCGTTAACATATGCTATATCATAGGTATTTGGTTTGATCTTCCTTTCAAAAACACAAATTAAAGGTTTGAATTCCACAATAGAGAGATTATTCTATATTTATAAAAGATAATAAATTGAAAACGACGTTTGGAATAAATCATTTCATTAAAATTTGCTCAATATATATTAAATTGGCTTTTGTCACAAGTTATTCATTTGAATTTTTTATTTTACTTTTTATGTATGCACTTGCAGGTATCAGAGAGGTTTTTTATACGGGGAAAACCCTCGAGGAAACCTTTTGAGTGAAATGGAGGTAGCAGTGCAAAAACTTTAAGATTTAAAATCATTCTTTGACAAAGTTGCTTGCAAGTTCTTTGAAAATTCAAGAAAAGAAATTTCTAGTGTTTTCTTTTCTGCACTAATATTTATGAATTTTTATCGATAACTTCAACTTAGTGGAAATTAGAAATACATTAACTATATTCAACTTCCATCCATTCTGTAATTTATTATACTAAGTATTTAGGCTAATAAAATAAGATTATCACTAAGTATTTATGATTATAAAATGACATTTCAAGTCATGAACAGCACGATTTGTGAAGTATTTAAGATGAATTTTTAACCCTTTGTTAATTTTATTCGCATTTAAAATAAACTGAGATTTATCTTTTTTTCAAAGAAATTGAGACTCTTACCTTTTATTGCTGTTATCATCTCTTTATATTAAAGAAGTCTACGGAGAAATTTTCTAAATACGAGATTAAAAATTTGATGAATGTATTGACTTTTATTGTGAGAAATAAAAAAATCAGTTTCGTGACAGAACCCAGTTTTTCTTTCAGAAAATAGGCAATTAAATTCACTTGAGCAGGGTGTTTTGTTTTAGTACAATGAGCAACTATAACTAGAGCGATGAGATGGAAACTTTCTCTAGTTTTGAATCATCTAGAAGTAATATTCTATAAATATTTAACTCGGAACTGATAGATTGCTTTAGTTATCAGCATGTTATTGCGCAAAAAATAATAATAATTTTGTAAAACACTAAAATGTCTTAAGAAATAACTATAAACAGCCGTTGCTTGTTCCAAGTGGGAGAAAACAAACGTTTAGTAAAAATCGCGAATTTATCAGTAAACGTTACGTTATTCTTGAAGAACATAATTAGAATTCCAAGCGAGTAAATATCCGTTGTTAGTTTTATTCAGTTGCACATTTAAAGAAACAAAGAAAGTAAATTAAAAGCTAACTACAAATTCCAGTCTTAACTAACTATATGCAACAAAGAAATTCTAGGGGATTTTTTTTTACCTAGCCGAGTACCCAAATGAAACCAAATTTGGAGTAACTACTCGGTGAATGTTAAGTAGAGGTGGATAAGAATTCTTCTTTCCGAGACGGAGATTCAGGATCCCACTCGAATAATAATTAGTGCAACTAATCAAATGACGTAAAAATAATCCGCTCAAAGCTGTTGTCAAAATCTCGACTAGAACTCATCAGTTGGTAGTTAATTCCAACCCAACCGTTAATAATAAATTGCTGCAATCTAATGCTATCGTTATCAAAAATATTACACCGTGAAAGAATTTTTAATTTTAATCAATGTTAATAACACGCTTAGGTGTAATTAATTGCTATGGCAGGTATTTTAATTCTGCCTTTTTCTGTTAGAATAATTTGAATGGTTATAAATATCCTGATGTTCTGATATTAGATAGTAAAAGGGTAATTAACTGATTGCGAACGTAACAGAGAAAATTATTTTTTATACAGAGTATAATAGGAAAAATGGCAAAAGTAAGAATTCTCGTAGCATAATGGAAGGATGGAATGAGAAATGGGAAAGGGAAAACATCGTGTATGAAGAACGCGGAAAAGTTAAGTCGTTTTAATTGCGGATGTTTAGAAGAAATAATGGTGGCATTTGCGATAATAAAACAAACTAAAGAGAACCAACTACAATATTGGGTTGTGGTACACCTGAATTTTTTTCTCTCTTCATAACCGAAAAATTAACATACTTTTCTCACTTAATGTTTCTGCATTCAAGAAAATTTTATTGAAAATTTTTAATATTGAAAAAGTATTAGATTAGGTGCAATAGTATTATACTCGAGAAAAATTCTTGCGGGGGATCTAAAAGGTGTACCCTAATGAAAAGGAGACTACAGTTATATGTAAAAAAATTTAATAACAATATTCTAATTACAGTTCGTGTGGAACAGTACAGCTATAAATAATCGCCATTGACATTGATACACTGATCCCAGGTCGTAGGAAGAGAGTGGATGGCTTCAGTGTAGAAACTGCTTGGTCAGGCAAACACCCATTCTTGCTGTCTTCTGATTCTCTGAGAGATGCTTGGTCACCCAATGTGCACAAACTTTGCCATAACCAAGTTTTTTGTGGATTATGTGATATGTTCCTTTGCTTATCGACAGTTCAACAGCAATTTCATGTGTAGTGATCCGACGATTCTGACGTATGAGCTCATCCACAGCCGAAATCGTGGCACTGTTCGTCACAACGTGCGCCTGCCTAGGCCGTGGCAAGTCCTTTATGTTTACGCGTCCCGCCTCATAACGCTGACACCACCGGAATATGGTGCACCGTGCGAGACACTGCTCTCCGGACACTTCTTTCGTCCTGCTATAAATTTGTGAAGCTTGCTCCCCTTCTGAGCGAAGAAATTGGATAATTGCTCTTTGTACTGATTTGGAGGAATCCATCATGCAACGAACTGCGGAAACAACTCTCCAGAAATGAGGATATTGATTCGAAGCCGTTAACTACGCAGGTGCAACAGGGAATACCACCACGACATCTATCGGCTAGCACATTAAGTCACTGGGATTTGATACAACGCCGATACAACTAAGGTCTCCTTTTCATTTGGGCACATCTTATACAAGTATATTATTTTTAAATATCTGATTTTACATCTCGCGTAAGATGGAATAGTATTAATCAAGTGGTAGAGGGTTGAAAAAGGGTGAACGATTAGAGTTTCGAGATCCTATTTCACCTCCAAATATAGGTTTTGTTATCCTGCATTACTCTCTATTATGCCCTGCACGAGATTATTAAATATAGTTTCACTAAGTCTAACCCACATATTTCAGCTAAGATGAATTTCCAATCAAGATTTCTTCTTGGAAGCATTTAATTACATCTTTTCAATATTTTATATTTTTTATGCAATTTAATATTATCTTCAGTTTTTTTTCTCGATCGTAAATTACACTGTTTGCAATGAGTTAAGAGGTTTGGATTTCAGGGCACAGCAGTATGATAGTGCTAAGATTTTACAAGGCTTGAATAATATATAAAATACATGCGTCAAATTTTTCGTGAAATAAAGTGAATATGTATATGCAAGGGAAGCAAAATATATTATCTAGTTTTATGTTAGATAGATTCTTATCGAAGGAATTTATATCTAACAAATGAAGATATCTCAAAAGACATCCCAGACAAGATATTGAGGGCAGATTTCAAGCTCAGCACTTTTTTCTGTTGATTTTTCTATACAGACTAAATAGTAACAGAAATTTATGTTTGCCTTTACTGAATGTTATAGGGAAGTACTTCGATACCTATGCAGCAGAAAAGATAGCATTTTTCCTCGAAAAGAATTTATTATGGGCGGAGTGGTGTCTCTAATGGAATGCGTATAGTTTCAATAGAAGTCAAGTGAGACCAATCATTAACATCTTACAACTAATATAACATATATTCATTAATCCAACATTATCGCCTGTTCCAAAATAGAGACAATATCTCTATCTCATCCGACACATAAAATTTTAAACAAAAAATTTTTTCTGTTGATTTCTTAAACAGACTAAATAACTACTAGAATCAATCATTCTTTTACCGAATGTTATAGGGAAATACTTCGATACCTATGCAGCAGAAGAGATAGCATTTTCCCTCAAAGACAATTATTTATGGGAGGATTGGTGTCTCTAATGGAATACCCATCGTTTCAATAGAAGTCAAGTGAGTCCAATCATAAACCTCCTACAACTAATATAAACTATATTCATTGATGAGGCATTATCGCCTGTTCCAAAAACATCTCATATAACACAAAAAATTTGAAATAAACATTTTTTCTGTTGATTTCTTAAACAGACTAAATAGCGACAGAAATCAATCATTCCTGTACCGGATGTCACAGGGAAGTACTTCGATACCAACGCAGCAGGAAAGACAGCATTTTCCCTCAAAGAGAATTTTTTTTATCGGCGGCGTGGTGTCTTTAATGGAATACGCATCGCTTCAATAGAAGTCAAGTGAGTCCAATCATAAACCTCCTACAGCTAACTCTTTTTAACACATATTCCTAAATCCGACACCATCGTCTCCCAAAAAACCAAGAGGGATGTTTCAAACGACATCTCACGCAAGGTTAAAGAGCAGGCTTCGCAGAGGGAGAGTGGACGAGGGGAGGGAAGAGGGGAGATAAAAACGACAAAAATTAAATAAAAAAAATCGTTCTTCATGATGTCTATTGTGCGGGGAATTTCTCCGACGGAAATGATTTTTCTCTGCCGCAGAGTCGGAAAACATGTTCCGTGTGTCACGCAATATCTCGTGAAAGTATGTTTCATCTCAAATTATTCTTTGAAAGCACACAAGAGGGGCAGAGTCGTGCTTCATCTCATGAAGATTCCGTTCCCTCCTACAGCTAAGGTTTATATATAGATATATATATCTACTACTTTTCGCTTTGGCCACAAAGGCTTAAGAAGAAAATTATTCCTCATACCTTCGACCAAAATGTTAACTCCCCCTAAGGGGTTCAAATGACAACAATGACTACCGGAGGATTCTTTTGAGGTTTGAGTTGCCATTCAATTGCCATTCTGTTTTGAAGTATTTATTCCCATGACAATACTTTTAATTTAAATGCGTGAAAGGGAATGGAAATATAACCTGGAATAAATATTCATGTTCGATGCGTTTATTATGAGCTGGTCGTAAGCTGTGTGTTTTAAGTAATGAAAGGGAAATTTATATTCTTGTTATAATTTAACGAAGGAAAAGATGTGGCGTTAAGGAAAAAACGTATAATTTGCTACGGTGTATAATTAGTAGTATATTAGTTATATATAATACTTAAAGAAATTTTTCAGTTATAAAACCTCGTAACATTACAACTTAAAGCAAAATTGCAATGAAAGGAATAGCAATTTAGAAAAGGCGCTGATTCAAATTTTGCATATAATTTCATAACGTACACAATACCAAATTTAAAAAAGTTATGCATTGCTTGGATTATTTAATTTTTCAATTTTAAATCTAGTAATAATAATTTATTTATTATAATACTAATTTACAGGGAAACATTATTCATAAATATTTCATTGTTAAGCATTAAATCAAATGATATACCACTTTTGTAAGCATTAAAGCTGCAAAATATCTTGAGCATCCATTCACAGACATGCAACTAGTTCACCATCATATTTTAAATTCACGTTTTTAGAATATGAACTGCTTATGATGCTTACAGTTCATATCTTAGTAGCTGAAGCTTCCTCAAACAATCTTTCTCTTTAATGTATGATAATATGAAGATACATAGTTTCCGAAATAATGTTATACATTTTGCATCAGGATGAGAGGTGAAGAAAAAAGTTTCCCGTAGAAAATGTTTGAAAATTTGCAGAAAATATACATGAAATAATTTTCATATATCGAACCACTTAATGGAAAATAAGCCAAAATATGAAATAGAATCATATGAATCAATTTATCTCTTCAACCCAGAGGCGATTTTTTACTTCTAGCCCCTTCAAAACCGGGAGTTTTGGGGAGGAAGCGACATGAATTGGACTCTCCCAACCTGGGTGGTCATTTACTACACCATACCACCCCCTTCTATAACTTCCCTTAAGGCGCAGGGAAATGGACTTTGGTTGGCAAGGATAATTGGACCCCTACCGCGCTTATCTCCTCACAGAACCTCACCTCCCCTCAAAAGAAGCCAACCGCCTCAGGCCGGTCTTCGTCGCACTTAAGGGGAAATTTTTAGGCCACCCGGGACCGCCTCGCACGGTGTGAGAGGGATATACGAATAAATGTTAATTGTAAATCTTATTATTTTTATGGATAAATAATTGAATGCATCATTGTTAACACTAGAGTAGAAAATGCGTATTTTTCGGAACTAAACTTTGCTCAAAGTACTGATTAAACAGCATTTCCTAACCTCCTGTGAGTTTTGTACCTTCATTTTTGTTAAACCTTCATAAAAATACCGGTGTGAAGTTTACCATACGTATTTTATATACGAAATAAAAATAGCAACTACTTAAACGAGAACCATCTAACTAATTACAAATATTAAAAAATGAATGAGAAAGTAATAAAAACTATAAAAAGCAAATCGGATTATGCTGTACATGTACTTACACTGCAATACCTTCATGTAAGTTTTAGTGAAGTATTATAACTATTTACGCAAAAATTAGATAGTATTTTTAAAAATATTGTTTGTTAAGTTTCGATACTGAGGTTCTCAATTCGCCCCTGTTGATTTCAATTTTCAACAACAACTCAATTTTCCGGATTTTTCGGCCATATTCTGTGTTAATAATTACGAGGCATTGCTAAACATTTCACGCATTTCCCAGAAATTCCCGAAACTGTGATGCATGTTAATGCAAACGCGTCTACAAGCAAGACACATATTCTTAGCTGTTCCCACTAATATTAACATCCTTGGCCATCTCAAGGACTTCAGTTAAATCCAGTGGCTAACTTATGGGCAGTGATGCTGAAGGAACTCTATACTTCAACTTCTAATCATCCCACAAATTCCTTAGAATAAATGGCTCGTTCTTGTTAATGGAAATGACCTTTTCTACACTAACGTCATGTTGAGCAGCAAGCGTTTATTTTAAAGTCGAGTTTGCATTTCATTAGACGAGAAATGCATAAACAGGTGTGAATAGACAAGTGTAGAAGTCGGGTCGCCGCTTCATTATCTCTCTGCAGCCGACCAGAAATACTTGACGGCGGATAATGTGACAGGACCGGGTAAAGATAGCAGATAAAATTGGCTGGAGAGTCATTAATCTCCGTGAATAGGATGTTGGGTGGTTTCATTTGGCAAACAGTCCATAACTTGTTTCTGGACTGCTCTTTCTTATTATTGCTCTTATAATGGCGAACAGCGGAATTCTTAACGTATGTATGATTAGGGCGATGCTCTTATCGCCTAGATATAGATGCTAGTTAAATGCATTTAAATATGCGCTCTTTTGCAAATACATATATATTTTTTTCACTTTCATGAATATTTCGTTACGGTACATATATTCCAGTTCTTAGCTGAGAAAGACTGAAGTCTTATACTGGTTATTTTAATTGGCCGTTGAATCTGTTTAAATTGTAAAGTAAAATAAGATATTTGGAAGACACAATTTAACTACAGATTATTATTCACCCTTTACATTTTGTGATACACGTATTTCTGCATTTATATTTGAACTTGTGTTATTTTATTGGGAATATATTCATTGTTTTCACAATCTTCCTACAAATCTATTATTTTCCAATTATACATATATTTTTTTCTGAAAATGTTTGACCATTCTGTTTGAAATTGGTGTCATAGCGGATTCTAATAAAAATATACATAGCGGAATTCATATTTTCAATTTATTAGCAGACATCAGTTCGATGGATTTGATGCTGAAATTAATAATATAAATAAATGGCTGCTTGGAGATTTTGAAATGAGTAGTGGGAAATGCACTGCTATGAGGATGAAAAGCTGCTCCACAGTTGAGTGATTTATTTTAAATACCTAAGTAAAGTAAAATATGACGAAAGTTATTCACATTTTTCTATAAGAGAACGTGGTATTCTTTGCTTTCATAGCATATACTGTTTTTGAAATGCTTCTGTGTAATAAAAAAAATTATTACTAACAACTAGGTATTTAAAACAATTTTACGCATAATTTTTAAAATATAATTCAAAAACATTATACTGCTGCTTCATTTAGGATACATCTCTTCATTAAGATACAAATAAAATAAGTCCAATCATTTACGTATGGCATTTTAACTTCATAATAATTAAAAGTAGGAATCAAACTTAAGCGGAAATTTTTCTTTCACCAATATGATTTAATACAGTTAAAATCATATAGTATGTGATAGTCAGCATATTGCCAACAAAACCTATTACTGACCACACAATGCAGCAAGTTCGCATGCTCGAATGAACCAGTCATCTAAGAAACCATCATAGAACCTTCTGGCGCCTCTGGTTGATGAAAAGTCCAATTATTCAACATCCAGATGTCTCTTCCTCGCTTTTAATAGGCGGTCCTCAGCAACATAGGCAGTTTAAACCCTCATTACTTTATTTGGAAGAGCCTAAAATGCCATGTAAGTCTTCTTTCCCCTTTCCTTCAAAACAAATCCTATTTTATTGAAGACATGGAACAAAGTTTTAATTTTGGACAAGATATTATTATTAAATTTCATTAGTTTCAAAAAATCTTTTGATACATATATAACAAGTAGTTAACTACAAAGTCGGAATAATCTCACAAAATAAAACTGGGAAATTCATGTCTAAATAATACGTTCTCTTATTTGGCTCTTCTTTCGTTAAAGGTATTGAAATCCCTCACATGTGTCAGTAATGCACATTTCAAAGGCTTTTCTGAGTATATAATATCCTATAGAAAATGCCTATGAGAACGACCAGCAACAGAGAGACAGGAAGTTGACAGACTAGCTCATAGAGATAAGCGAGTGGTGTGTTGCTGTGAAACACCTGTTTCACAACTGAGTGATAAACATTTCGCTCAGGTATGCAAAACAAGTTGACATTCTCTGGTCTATGTTGCACCAAAATAGTTGCGGACGGACACCGCTAGTGCAAGAGAAGGTTGTGTTAGGACTCTGAACTCAGTATTAAAGTACAATTTCCCTTTGTGGTTCTGTCAGGTTTCAGGGTTTTAGTGTTAATTTAACCAAACCGAATACGATATTTCATTGAGCTGGTACTTTTGTATTTCTTTTAATCGTCAATATTTTTGACATAGTCATGTTAGTTATTTCAGTATTATTAGAGATGATGATATTTTACCCAAGTTATAATAAGCAAGTGAACTATCCATTATCCGATGGACTTTCATTGAAAAATTATCTGAAGACTTCACCTCAAAGAATTTGGAAGTATTCTTTATATGTTCTTAATTTTTGAAAAATTTTCTGGAAAAAAAAAACATTACCTTAGCTGATTAAATAAACGGAAATTTTAATTGCTCATAAAATCAAGACCTGCTAATTAGAGTCAACTCTTTTCCTTAAATATTTCACACTTGATAAATTACAAAATAATATCATTAACAATCTTAAACGTCATTATTTTATTATAAGTCTCAACTTTTCTTTAAAAGACAATCTTTGCAGAAAGTTTTTTATAGTGAGTAAAAACTACGCAGAAAATAAAATTCACTTGAAAGAAGCCTGTTGACGTACTTTTTTCCGTGGCTTAGACGCATTCTGAAGATGCGTAGTGAAGTATAATCTTAATTAACATAATCGATCGTGAGCTCTGCTTTTACCGAGTCGAAAAAGCCTATAAAGTAAAGCATTAACCTAATTTGAGCTGAAACGAACCTTTCCGTGACATAGAACTAACAATTTTTTTATCCTGGTTTTAGAGGGTATATATATCATCTTCTTCAGTAGTTTAGGTTGACGCAAGTTGGAGATAGCGGTATTGTTCCCTGCGAAAGAATTGCTTTTCAAGAAAACGTTAAAGAAAGTTAGCCAGAAAGTTAAATCTTTGGAATGTTTTCTTAAGAAATGTGCATAGAAGGGATAAGAATTAAATGGAAAATAAACAACTGTGACTTTTCAAAAAATGTCTTTCCACGCTGAGTAGCGTATATTCTTTCATGAATATGAATTCTAGCACCGACTGTTATTCGTTAGTATGTAGAATATTTAGTAAGAAATATTTTTGTTGTGCAAATCAGACTTTTTTTTTCTAAAGACTTGTACTGTTCAGTGTTATAAAGAATCACCCATGATGCCTATTTTAGGATTTTTTGAGCAATGAGTAAAGACAAAAACGTTTTTTAAATAGCCATTAGCATTAAGCTTTAAATGATTTAAAGTCTTGCGAATGAATTTTACAGTAAACTGTTATTAAACGCATATTCTCAATTAATTTAAGCAGAATAAACCTACATTTGTGAAGGTAAAATTATTATTACATTTACCTCAAACTAAAGAAAAGAAATTCACGCAGTGTTTATTGCATTTAAAATTTATTCTTGGTAATTTATATCTAAAGACTCAATTAAAACTCTTTCTCAAAATAAGTTTAAATAAGTTCAAAATAAGTTTAAACAATTACAGAGAAAAGTATATTTACTTTAATCTCAGTTCTGTATTTATAAACGTAAAGCAACACTCTTTACTCAGTATAAATAGAAAAAATTGAGAGAAAATTGTAAATATTAAGAATTACAGAGAAATTCCGTAGAAAATTCACACCTTTTCATACATTTTCCATTTAAAACTCAATTTTTTATTCGATGTATTTTTTATAGATCTCATTTTAGATTTTTATTCAATGCAATACCAAACTTTGTGAATTATTAAGATATGTGAATATGCCGTCTTTACATGCGTGAGTGCGGAAAAGGTTTGCAACGATGCCATTTCTTTCTCTCCTTTTCTTTTTTCCCCTTATATTAAAGATCAACGATATTCCTATGATAACCGTTTCCCTTCTAAGCCTTTTTCATTCCATAAAACCCAACTAAATAATATACAAAATAAATAATTTAATAAATTTATAGTTTAAAATACAAATTTTCATGCTTATCAAAACTGTTGCTAAAAATGCATTTCACGAAAAACGTAATAGTTACAAATCAAAATTATTAATTTAAGGCTTCTAAAACTGTAAAGAACCTTTCATAATACATTCTTCCAAAGTTCTCGAAATAAAAATTGCAATATTAAATGTTGTAAAGTGCACTTTAAATTCATTCTACGAGTAGACTCCATTTACTAAATTATATTCATAGCTGGAAATACAATTATTTCATTGCCTTCCATTAAGATCTAAGTCACTAAAAGGCCAATTTTCAGAATAGTGAGTATCCATTTTGGAAAATAAATAAAGGAAATTCTCTATAACACTGTTCATTTTTCTAACATAATAATCTTAAAATTAGATCGATTTAAAAAAGGTATCGGTTAAAATGTTATTTTGAAATGAAAATATTTATTAAAGAGTATATGTTCCTATATGAAACAGATCTCCACATAATTTATGTTGAAATTTAATAAATATTGACATGGATTCTTATATCAAAAGTTAAAACATAAATTCAAAATTGGCCATGTACACATCTGGTAGCTAAACACGTATCTCTAATTCAAAATTCTGAATAATTAAAATACATCATCATTCTGTTTTTCATTTTATTCGAGATTAAAAGCATTTTGTTTTCATTTACTAAGTTAATTAGACAGAGGTTATTGTTATCTAACATCGGGCATAGTTACCTCCATAGAATTAAACGAAATGAAACATAATGCTCTGTATTTGAATCCAGATTAATTATCTGAATAAAAAATAATTTCTAAACCAATTAATAATGAATTTCTACACTATAACAAAAAAAAATTATGAAGTTTCTTTATGAATAGCGCCATTCTTTAACACAGAAATCTTGAAAGTCGTAAGTGTTAATATAAGAAAGAGAGAGAATTTCACAATCATAGAAAAACAAATTAGCTAGGGCAATAATACTATTTCAGATAATGTGGTTAAATTTCAATAAGTACTTTAATGAAAGCAAATATCATATGGAAGAGTCGTATGGTTTGAAAAGAAAGTAAGAAAAAATATTTTTGTTGGCTTCCTGTTTTAGCACTTGATAAATGTTATGTTATTTATGCTATTATGATATTAATGTATTTTCATAAAAATATCAGATTCCAGATCGAAAATTAAATGGTAAATATTATCTCTAAATATATGACATAAATTGAACGAATTTCATGTACACGTTTGTTGTTTTAGAACACTCATACTGCTTAATAAAACATCTACGCTCTAAATAAATTTACAAGTAATTTAATTCACCCATTCCCTCTAAAAGTGCATTAATTATTCTATTCCCGTTTACTTCAACAACTCTTTCTTTAATTTAATTATTGTCAGTTTATTTCTCAGTAAATCATCAACTCTTTAGTGATTAGGCAGTAATCTTCGGTATTTATTCCACGAAAGCCTACTCCGATCTTTTTTATACTACTAATGTTAGTATTAAGGAACTAAACTAATTATATTCACCTCTGTTTCGTTGAAATAATATCTAGGAAGACGGTTTTAAAAAGCGTATTTTATAAGTATATATATTTTTACTTTTATAAGCAATCTCAAAATTGCATTAAATAGTTCATACTATATTATGGCGTAGCTGGATTATGAAATAATATAATCTGCTTAAATAATAAAAAAGTAAATGAAATGGTTTCTGTAGGAAATTTTCGTCCGGTCTTCTGACGGAATACGCTTTATACATTTTCATTTCAGTTTTCTAGATAAGCAATTAGTATAACTTAATTATTTTAGTGAAATATTCGATTTTCTAGGAAATTTCTTTTTTAAATCTAAATGTCGGTGGTCTCTACTCATAATTACATGAAATTGGAACCTCATTTTATTTCAGGAAGGTCGCAGCGAATTGAATTTTTAGTATTTTAAACCCTTAACAGTTTCATTTTCTTTGCTATCTAATAATATGACCCATTCTGTTTTGAAAAGGGGCTGCCGTTTTCATCCATCTAAGAAAGCTAAGAATATTTGAGATGTTTATGAATTTTGCATAATTTTTGTGTCAAGTTATAAATCTAATTAATGATTAAATTTCAGTTTATAAGACTAAAAATGCGATAATTCGATGCACGTAAGGCATACAAGCTTGAATATTAAGGGGTTAAGCAAGCAAAAATGAAGGTCAAATTATTATTATCAGCATTTTACTTCTTCCAATCTCTCTAGAAGTGTATTAATGATTATTTCTTTTAAATGTAATTATCGCCATTATATTTCTTAGTAAATCAACAAATTTTCATTCATAATAGCGGAAATTTCAGGTTTATTCCCCGAAAGCTGCGCTGATCTCTTGTATACTATTTATTGTATCTTGTATATTATTATTTCGATGAATTTCTTGAGGCAGACGACGTTTAAAATTTTATTTCACATAATTTTCTTCTTTTCAAAGCAATCTCTAAAATGGATTAAACTGTTCATATTTTATTCTAACCTAGCTGGATTATGTAAATAAAATAATCTGCTTAAATAATGCAGAAGTAAATGAAATAGATTTCGTGGAAAATTTTCGCTCTGTCTTCGGTTTGAATACGCTTTATGCATTTTCATTCGAGTTTTCTAGATACGTAATTAACATAACTTCATTATTTTCGTAAAGTATTCACTTTTGAAGGAAATTTATTTTTTAACTAAACGTCGATGGTCTCTACTCTTAATTACATAAAATTGGAACCTCATTTTATTTTAATAAGGTCGTAGCGAAGTGAATTTTTTAGCATTTCAATAAAACCAAAATGAAGGTCAAATTATTTTGTGCGACTATTTTTCTTTCTCCCTTGGGTTCGGTTGGGAACAGTTTGCTTTCCAAAAGAAATCAAAAATGCCCTCCTAATTATGTCACCAATTTCATAAGAGCTGAAAACTCGTTTTATAGTTAGGAAAGAGGCGTGCGCATTTTAGAAAATCCTAACTCACCACACTTTCCACACTCTGAGCTAATTATCCTTTACTTTGAAATGAAAGAAGATACAAACTGATTAAACACAACTTCCGCCTTTTTTCTTTTAATTGAGATCTCCACATTTACTTAAGGATTAGTTTTGAGAAATAAGTTGAAGCTAATGGGATTTTTGAACTTTTCTTTTCTACTTAACAATTTAACTGAGATTTTTCTAATTAACGACTAGGCGTAAAAATGAGAGAGAACCGCGTTGGTTTAGGTTTGTCAGTCTAAAATTCGTAATTTAACCAAGTCTTTAAATTTATATTTTCCTCACGTGAAGCTTTGCATTTAATCCGCCAATAAATCTTACTTTATCTTTGAAAATGCAATTAAGAAAAAACAAAAACCAGGTACTGCCCGACACATTGCTTGATGATTTGTGCATTAATCATTTGATATCTATTTATGTAAGAATATATTGTTGAGAAAAATGCTCATTTTTCTGAATTTATTTGCAAACTTGCAGGGAATTTCTTAAAAATTCGATAATAATTTCTTTTACGAATTTTGAGATGATGCATAAATAATTTGTTATTAAATTTCCCTAAGAAATATTAAAAATCAAATAATATGCTTGTCACCTTCAAATACAAGACATTAGTGAAAAGCAAATGTGTCATTATACAAGGTGGGCAATAATTTCTAAGGCAAATTCAGAACTGAATAATTTGCAAAATATTAATTGTAAGGTGCCAGTTTAAAAGCAGATTAGTAGTATTATATTTTAAGTTTTCTAATAGATAGTCCTTTGTTTTTCCCAAGTCTACATCTGAGGAGATATAGTTCGCGGTTTTTAATCATTCTCTAAGGGCCACGGTGGCTTATTAGTATGGTCTCAGTTTCGAGCCGGGGAGCTGCAGGTTCAAAACTCGATTGCACAAAATAACCGCAGTGTATGTGGGACTGTTGCACGCTAAACCTGACGTGGTTCAAACGTCTTCCCGCAGGTGTGATACGGAGATATATATAGAAAGGTGCCAAGTTTGTCCCAAATTAGCCCTCGTGTGTCTTCAAAACGAGACATTAATATAACTAAGCTAAACTAAACTTCTTTTTTATAAACATGGGTATATATAATTACGATGAAAACTCGAAATGCTGTCTGTAATTTCATGAAAATCATACCTCTGGGCAAATACACAGAATTTCCCTCTAGAATACAGAAAAGTGCCCCTACAAGATACATTACTTGCACTGCATTTATTTTAATCGGCGTCAAGATGCTCACAGGCATATGACAATTATCATTTTGCCGACAGAACATTCTCAAAGAAGGCATATGAAATATCTGTGAAACTATGTAGTTCACTTTTATTTATGTGTTCTCTCATGTTTGGCTATATAACTGCTCATCATAAACCATTGTTTAGCCCAACTTCTCTATGCCCATTCTGTTGCAAAAACTGTAACACAGATTTAATGGGTGAAAAACATGCAACCATATTGACTACCAGTTTGGATATGCATATCATGCATTTATATCAACCGTCTCTCAACAACGATTGTTCTGTTCCGAATATTGTCAAAAACATTAACGCTACTGTATACCCCCGAGCTCGGAACCCAAGGGGTTCCTTGTCGGTTGAATGGTATACGTGGAAGGAAGTGCATAACCGTGCTCCCGTAGGGAGACATGATTGACCTCACATCTGTCCTTGCTTCCGATAAGTCGTCCTAACCCGCGTGCGATGTGTCTGTCCAAAGACAACAGAGCCCAGAGGATTTCTTGGATGAGTGTCGTTGAACACAAACTGGCCATATGGGGAATCGATTGGATTTACGGGGCCAAAGGGCATAATTGAAATTTTTCATCACTTCAAATTTCAAATTATGCCCTTTGGCCCTGTAAATCCAATCGATTCCCCATATGGCCAGTTTGTGTTCAACTACACTCATCCAAGAAAGCCTTTGTGCTCTGTGGCATTTGGACACACACATCGCCCGCGGGTCAGGACGACTTAATCGAAAACATGTATTTCCCTATTAGCACAGTTAAAAGGCCATTTGACGTTAATTATCAAGTGCTTGGCGAAGAATAACTGTGAATGAAAAGTAGGTATAACCCATCTGGTTTAAAATTTTATTTTTTCTAAAAATTATAAAATTATTTTACTTGAAACAACGAAAGTACTTCCCAAGGAGGAGTTTAATTATTTAGATTAATAAAATTCTAGACTCTTTTTAAACAATATCGCATTATTTGAAAAATGAATACCCGGAGCCTCCAATCTGCAGCATACAAATATTCCTGGGCGTACCACGGACATTTGATGATATTTCTGTTCGAAAGGGCGCATTTGACATTAATGTGTAAATATCAATGCTTTTAGATTCTGTTAAATTACAAATTCTCTATAATATAAACTTCATCCTATTAGCTCAAGATACTCTACAATATTCATACGATATCTTTACGATGTTGTGCAGCATTTATAATATCGTAGCAACATCGTGGAGATACAGTAAAATATCTTGTGCTAATATGGTAAGTAGAACGAAAGATGCGATCGAGTCGTTCAGCGTTTTTCGTGGTGAATGTGCCGCTGCCAGAGAAATTGACATAATTTAAAACAAATAATGTCGGAATATTTCGCTCCTTTCGATAAGATTTTCCAAGTTACCCTTTGGACTCAAACAGTTAATACAAGATTTTAAGATTAATTTCAACAAAATTTGGCGAAAATTACATTATGCTTTCATGCATTTTCGGATTTGTTAAAAAATGAAAATAAACATCAATAACTTTTTGAACTATCAGCTAAACTTCACTACACAATTTGATTGATTTTTGACCGCAACAAGACCCAATAAGAATCCCTACTTTTCTTGGTTCGTATACAGAACTAATTTCGTTTGTGGCCGATACGGTTCTTTTACAAGAATACTAAATTCAATAGAAAGGCACGAAGAAAATTTTACATGCACTCACATGTAAATCTAAATCATAAAAGAATACTGAAATATTCATAATAAAATTTAAAAGCAATATAACTTTTATTTTATTATTTATAACATTCATTTTAGTTAGAAAGATTGCATATAGAAAAGATATGTATTTCATAGTAAAATAATAAAACAATTATTTGAAAAAATCTTTTGGAACATTATTTTAAAGTACCTAGAGGAACTTCATAAACAGCAATTTATTTTGTTATCGTTGCTTAACAAACAACACCACCTATCTCAATTTTACAAGTTTTGCAAGAGGAAGAAAAGACTGAATTTTTAGCAACTAATAACGAACATTATTTTTTTCATCGCTGGTACGGACACACACGATCTCATGTTCATATCAGAAGTGAAAAAAATCAGAAATATTCGTTAATGGTTAAGAAAAATTATTTTTCTTCTCTTCCTCTCGCAAAACGTGAAAATTGAGATAGGTGGTAGTTGATTGTTAAGCGACGTTACGTTTCGTTTAATTCAGTTGGCTGAATATACATAATTTGAAATTTATCACTTTCACACTTAGTTTGGATTATTTCAAGAGATTGCATATTTTGCATCTCATCTTAATAACTCATTATTTCATCGCCAAAATACTAATAATTTCATCTGATTTTTTATATCATACTCATAGCGCAGCAATTTTACCTTCCCTCTTACGAAAGGCACTCAGAATAAACATACAAGTTTATCAGGAAAATCCAAGCGTTTCAACATACAGAGCCCTTCATTTGAATTGTGCATTCATTGTTTCACATATAAAATGATGATCTTTTCCTCTTATCCTTAATATCTTACAAAAAGCCACTCCAATATTTCGTCGCACCACTTTCATTTACAATCCTTATCATGAATGAATTGAAATATCTCTTTAGTAGACAGTCATGCAATAGGCACTTTCAAGAATAATTCGTGTCCTCACAAAAAGTTCAACTGTTCCTATATATGCCATTTACCAATTTGATGACAATTTTTTATCTAAAATTTAGCTGAGATAATCTAAACTTGAAATAAATTTCTACATATCATAGGAGCTTTATTCAAATAATTCATTTCTTCATCTCCAAAAATGAAAATCTTTCTATCTGATCTTTTATATCATACAAATAGCCTAGCAATTTCATCTTTCCTCTTCCATTTACAATCCTTAACGTAAATGAATCGGAATATCGCTGGAGCAGACACCAATGCAATAGGCACCCCGAACAATCACTCGTGTCTATCAGAAAAGTCCAATTGTTTCTGTGCATGCCTTTTTCATCTTCCATCGCACTAATCCCATTCAATCTCCTCGGCGACGATTTGATTACACTGCTGACGATTAAGAGTCCAACACGGCCAGTTGATAGGGAAAGAAAGGCTCCTCCCTGTATCTCGCCTCAAGAAGAAGTGCTAGAACGAACAAATGTAGCAATTATCCTATCGAAGGGATGCAATGCATTGACATGCAATGATTTAGCAATAGAAAGTTTTGATGAAATAATTATCAAGTAGTGACTAATATTACACCGATTAGAATTAAAGGATACAGAGATGAGATTTGTTAGGCGCAAATGGTGATGATGAATTGTTGAAGGATTGGTATTATTATTCCGTTTAATTCTGAATAGTCAAGTGCCATATTTTTTAAGGATCGATACATCGATGTGTTTCAAATTTCTCAGTATATATCTATGTGGGATTTATTTTTTTTATTTAAATCTCTATGGTTCTGAAATACGTTTGACTTTAAAATAAAGTAAAATATGAAAAATAAACAGTGGAATTGATCATAGAATCGATACTCAAAATGGAATATAACAAGACTAATGTATTTAAAAACTTAAACAGGGACATTTATTCACGTATGAAATGTTTCTACGATTAAATGTTTTGTTATAACCTTGTTTACATATCCTCAATATTTGTTTCTCATATAGTATCAATGTTTATTGAAGTGTTTTTATAAGCATTTACCTTCTTTCCCATTGAACAAAAAGTTACAGATTTATCTGTTGTAAAGTTTCATCACTATTGTGATCTAGCCATTATGCTTGCTTGATTATTAGAATTAAAATATATTGTATGTTGTAAATAGCTATGCAGTCAATTAAAGAAAAATCGCCATTCTCAAATAGTGTTTCTTTATAATTAAAGTGTTAAAATGTAAAGTGTAGCCATACATCTGATGGAAAAATTTGTGGATTAAATTAATATGAACAATGAATCAATAAAAAATATTTACAAGAATTCCTTAAAGAAATTGATACAAATTTTTGAAAAATACACTATTTGACTTCCATTTTTTAAAAAATGAATCAAAATTGAATTTAATATACAGTTGTATTTGAATTAAAAGGAAAAAAATACTTTTTGATTCAAACAAATTATTTCACTTGACATCGCTATTCAACGTAACTACGTATGTCATCTAACTGTAAATTATTTACCTACCTACATTTATATGCGATCTTACATGCATTCATTTATATGCAGAGCACTATGAATTTGATTGTGTCGCAATAATTCAAACTCACTAATCTCTGAGAAGACGCTTTAAAAGACAGAAAACAATCCATGCATCCCTGTTCAATACTTTAAAAAATCGATTCATTTTTTCCTGTTCTGTAACAGTTATCTTCATTATAATCAAACAGCGCCTTTCTTTTACCAAATTTATTTGCTACACCTTTCACGTTACTGCAAAGAAACATAAAAAAGGGCGCATTGTTTTTCCTTCTAGCATAGCGTCGAGAATTTATTAAGCCTCGAATTAGTTGACTCTTTCCCTTTCTCGGCGATGTGTCGGACCACTTTGAGAGGTAATTAGGGAGATGATACTAAAGCGGAGAAGAGATCGCGTAACCGAATCGCACGAAACGACAAAAACCCAATATTTCTTTCTTGTTTAGAAGAGCAAAACGACGCAGCTATTTTTACCCGCCAAATAAATGCACTGAACCGGAAGGCATCGGCTCACATTACACGACCCGAGACGCATTTCTGGGGTGGGTGAGCCCAACCCATTATCGGTATGCGCATCGTTTTCAAGTGAGTATAATCGAGTAATTGTTACCCGATGGGGGAAATGTAATTTGCATGTTCAGAAAAGAAATCTTCATCAAATTTTGATCGCCGAGAGATACGGTTCCACGGCGCGAAATGGTTTTATTTAAGCATTCCTCCTCCTTCGCCTTCACTCTTCATTTTAAATAAACATTTCTCCGCGACAATATCGCCAGTGAGTAAAATAAATAAAAAATCCTAAACAAAAGTGGATAAATGAATAAAGTCGTGTGAGAGAGGGTGCCACACAAAAACGGAGCACTCACTCACCCACTTCTAAAGGAGGCTAAAATGCAGTGCTTTTGTAAATAATGAAAAAACGCCGCAGTGCTGCTTACCTTTTTTTGCCGCGTCCGTCTCTTTTGCCTTTCATTTCCGTTTTTGTGGGCTTTTTTCACTCTTCTCTTACTGTCTTCCGCCCTGCTAGCCGTGTTGCTGATGTTGAAAAAGGGGAATTAAAAATAGGGGGGCAACTAAAGAGCGCTCACTTCAGCCGCAAAAAATCCCCCTCGGGGGTCAAAGAGAAGTTCTTGAGTAATGCTGCCAGCTTTCTTGTCATATTCAGTCATTTTTCTCCACCCCTCCCCTCCTGATTTCTGTTTGCTTTTCACCACCTACCCCTCCAGATTCTTATAATCCGAATTTTTTTCTCTCTCCTTTTTCTTTACCGTTTACACAATCACTCTTTTTTATTAAGAATTTTCAAAGAGAGGAACTTCAAAAAAGTTTAAAAGAAATTTAACATCCGACTTTCCTGCCGTTTTCTTCGCTCTGCGTCATTACTAATACTGCTTCCAAGTGAAAAATAAATATGCTCTTCACACTCTTTTCAAATACTGGAAACGCCATCGTAAGTACTTCCAAACAAAAGCCGCATGGGGATGCGTGTAACTGAAAAAGAAATTCATTAGTGCCAGTTGTCCGAAAGGCTATTTCAAAGTCAATAAAACAGTTAACAGGTTAGGAAGGGTAATTTTAGCGCAATATTTGTTAATCACTTATAGTCTTATTGAGTCTAATGCATAGCTTATTTTCTGGAAACTTAGAATCACAGAAATGTCTTAGGCCAAAGATTTCTAAATATATGTTAATGAATAATGTATTTTAAACTGTTTCTGTCAAATAGTATTATTCAATGGAGTCCAATTACTAAATATCATTACGGAACAGTTTATCATCTCATTTAAATAAAATAGGTAACACTAGCATGAAAATGCAGATATAATATGGTCACACGTTGTTTTATCACTTTATGTAGATAGATCCCTTGAGATTATGTAGAACAATTCGAAAAAAAATTAGTTTTGTCATATAATTTTCAGAGAATTTCGAAGAAAATAATTTCTCATATAATTTTCAGCAACAGAAACCAATTGTTTTTGAAGATCTATGACTGAGGATTGTGCTTTTGTGTTCTGGTCGTATGGAATATCAATTATATGTGGAGGAACTGCTGATCATGTTATGTATTGATATTCTGGTGAACTGGTTACTGTCTCAGATGTCTTCTTCTTCGTGCGACTTCGGTTTAGAATTACTAAATATATCCGCGATACATTCCCTATTGAAAATACAAAATGAGAGAATAACCTAGAAATATCTATATCATAGATATATTTTAATACGTCTAATAATTCAAGTTTTCTAATACTTAATCATTGAACTTTACAACAACGCACAACTGATGATTAATCTTCCAACCATTTGATTAACCCTCTAATCTTTAGATTGATTTATTTTTATTTCTTCACTCTAAAATTGCAGGTTATTGTGATTCGTGGATTCATAAGCAACAACAACGTTTTATGGATTCTTAGAAGAATTAAGGCGATAAAGAATTCCAAAACAGAAAATACTCAACACTTGCGAATAACACCAAAAACTTTTGTAGCGGAACATATGACTATTTACATCACAAAACTAAAAATTTACCAAGCTGAATCATACTGGATAGTTTAAATGCGATTTCTACGTTACTTGAGGAAAAGAACGAAATAGAAGAAAAAAACATTCATTACTTATAAAAATTACTAAAGTTTAATGCTGTTTTGTTATCATTTTCAATTATCAATAATAATAAGATATTTTCAATTAATAACTTATGCGTTTTTAGCATTTTAACACATTTCCACGTGCCTTATAGATGAATCGAATTATCGTATTTTTATGCGTGCAAGTTAAAATTAAGTTATCCATAGATGTTATGATTCGAAAGAAAAATTTCGTTGAATCCATAAACATATACAGTTTTCTATAGATGAATTAAAGCGACAACGCAATCTCAAAACAGGACATGTCACCTAATTAGATAGTTGAAAAAATAAACATTTAAGTGGTTTTCGAGCTAAATATCGAGAAATATCAAAGTGAATTTCAGAAAATATGCACATTAAATCCAATATATTTTAATTCTATTTCAGGAATCTCATTAATTCATTTCTTGGCAAATATATGGATGTAATTGAATCAAAATGATTTGCTTGATTGAAACTAGCAAAAAATGAAGTTTGTGAATATCTTAATAAATTCAATTCTGATAATGTCTTTGGTATGTTTGACACAAATTAGCAAAGAGCCATTGATTTCAAATTTCCTTTCTCTAAATCATCGCACTGAAAATTCCATTTTTTGTGATTAATGAAATGAACGAGATATTTCTTAGTTTTTAATTAAATAGTGCTTTCAATATATTTGATATTAATAATATATTCGGTTTGCTAGATGGAAATTGTCTAAAAATATTTGATTTCATTTTCTCATTTAATGTTGCTTTGAAAACTAATCATATGCATTGATTACTAATCAAAGGTTTTATATAAAATCCCCTCTTGTATTAATTACTATCTGTTTTGTCAAATTTTTATATGAAAATTCGCAGGATCCAGATCTTTCTTACAAACAATGTAAACATTTTATACAAAATTCCTCCGTTCATTACGATCTTTTTTGTCTGATTTTTATACGGAAATTTACAAGATCCAGATATATTTTTGCAAACAAAACAAACAATTTATCTTTTTTCACAGACCTTTATTCTTTATAATCTTATTGTCAGCATTTTATGCGAAAATCTCCAAAAGCCAGATATTTTCGGAAAAATCAATAAATTTTGTAACATTACTTTATATATCTATAATTTCTCTCTAAGAAATCTTCGCTCTGGAGTTCTTAAACTAAACCACACCAATCTCCTCAGTTCCTAACTATTAATTGACTTCTGCGTCCTTACGGAGAAGTTAAGAGATTTGAATGACGTTCCCCGTCTAAATTTCCTTCAAGAATACAATAGTTCGCAGTCTAAGTAATAGTAATTGCTCTCGACTTTCGAAACATTTCGTCTCTATAGAAAGCGAGGTAATTGCAGTAATTGCATTTTGCATTAATCCTGAGATGAGCGAAATGGAGTAAAATGCATTATCTTACAGATAAAGGCAGTTGTTTCATCTTTCTTAGATCCCTTCAACTCTTCGTTAAACTAAGAGAGAATGTTATATGAACACTTAAGCATATATATGAGAATAAATTGTTGGTGATTTTGTTTAAAAATTATTAGTGTATTAGCTATTTTTCATCTCCCTTCCATCGATTTATTTTTTGCATCACTTGCATACCTTAAACTCTGTCAAAATCATCGAATTGTTGTTGTAGTTTTCTTTGAAAATTTTTTTGTATTGTTACAATATTGTAAGAACCAAAATTCAGTTGTGTTTCTGATATTATCAGGCGTGAATATTTTATACTGATTGTATGTTTACTCCTTTTAACTAACACTTCATTTACTATCCAAAGTACAGTTGCAGCTAATATATGTTCCAAATACTTTGATATTTATATTTCATCCAAGGCAATAAATGTAAATAATTACATGGCTAAGAATTCTGTACATATTAGCTATAAACAAGAAATCCCTTTACAGTATCATGAATATATTAATTTGAATTTATAAGTGTATCACAAAGGTTGCCAATAAAAATGGTTACGAGTCATAACTCAAATAAACATTTCATTACAAATTATAATCAAGCAATTCTAACAGATATAAGATATTTACGTATAGAATATCTCTACAACAGGCTTAAATGAAGAAAAAATTTAAATAAAAAAACATTCAGTGCATAATTTCATCAAATCTGTTCCTGAAATAATCTTTAACAGATTGCTTGTTTGACTTTATTTTATAAAGATAGACAAGAAAATCTTTACAAACAACAAATTTAAATTCTTTAACTAATTTTAAATCTCATATTCAAAAATTTTAACATCTAAAAACTTCATATTTCCCTAAGAAAAAATGTATTGAGATTGTATTCAATATCTAGAGAAGAGGTGAAATACTAAAAGATTTAAATAAATATTCTTTAACCCGGATTAAATAAGATGGTTATGCCATAACATTCTAAAAAGAAATATCAATGCTTTTGAAGTCATATCTAAAAAAACGGCAAAAGTAAACACGGTATTTACTTCTTCGGAGATGTTCTCGTCAGAAAACTATTTGTAGAAAATCAAACATTGCCAACATTCCATCCTAATATAGCGATTTACCTAGTTCTCGTTTGGCTGTGCTTTGCAAATTGAATTTCACACTTGTTGACGTATTCAATTTAACTGGATAAAAACTCTACGAAGACACTAAAAAAATAACGTTTCTTTTTAAACATCCAGAAATTAAATTTTCTCGAAAGAACTAAAAAAATATTTAATACTGCAGGATGTGTACCAGGGACGAATAATCATGTGTGCATACGTTTCAAAAAAACACTCGCTTTGGAAAGGAATTTTATTTTTTTAAATTCGTGTTTTTTCATAGTGAACTCTTCTTAAGCAAAGACAAATAAGCCCGATTTTATATATTCCCTCAGTTGTTTCGCTGAATTCAAATGGAACAGATCAAGTATTTTCTTGCCCTATTTTTTCGTATTAAAAATAATAAACCAGGAAGATGGTTTTCTTAATCTCCTTATCTAGAATTAAAACATGCAGCTCTTTCCAATTTTAAATTTTTCTGATATCTTTATAATTACTGCGATGAAATATTCATCTGTTTTCTTTTTTCTCAAGCATCTGTATGTTTTTCTGTTATATTCTTTAAAAAATTTAAACCTTGTCTTATGTTTTTTTAGATATTTTTTTGCATTCCGGTGGATTTCTATATTATGCATCTTTAAGGAATCCAGTATGATGGTTTTTGTGCGGAAGAATCGATAAAAGAACCCGTTAAAAAACGGGATTTTGTAAATTGAACGCCTTTTGAAAGCAAACGAACTCTTATCCTTTAATTATTTTTTCTAGTATATGTTCGTTATATCGTTGGAGAAAATAAAATTTAAAGCAAAATACATTTCTTAAATACTTGAATTACAAATAAAAAATGTTTGACATTCGGCATTCTTGGGTGCACTAAAGAAAGAATTAGAAATATTGAAAAATTCATTTATTATAATTACATTTAAATAAAATGTTCAATAATAAAGATCATCATTCAAATACATTTTTTTATCGATATTCATTGCATTTTTTAGAAACCTCAAAGAAATGGTATTTGCTCCAGAAATGAAAAAATGTTAAATTATTCTTTTATTTCCTAAATATTCATAAGCGTATTTGTTCGAAATTAAATACCATATCATTCTTGATTCTGAAATAGTAATAAGATCCCGACATATTTTATACCGTGATTATAATGAGTAAATTCTTGCCGTTTCAGTAACTTATTAGAATCTATGAAAAAATTTCTTTTGAAATTAATATAATAACATAACTTGGGACTTGAATTATTGTAGTATTCTGAAATATATGTACACCTTGATTATATAATGAAATTTTTATTTATTTGTAACTTATTATCGTCTTTGAAGAAAAAGAGAATTTGAGAGGTAGTTCTCTTCTCTTACTCCGAAAGAAAGAAAGGCAAAAAAGGCCTTTTTACTCTTAATTCATTGATTTATGCATATTATAGCCCCTTTAAAAACTTAGTAATTTAACCCTCTTTTTCCTAAGAGCCTCCGAGCCCTTGTTTCTGAAAACACTGAAAGTCCGAATTCCCCTTTCAAAGATTAGAGAAATTCCCTACCAGCTCGTATTCTTAAGCGGTTGATACACGAAAGAGAAATCTTCTTAGTCGATGTCTACAAGGGGGATTTGTAAAAAGAAATGGGCTTAGCTCTTCCTTCCATCAGGGTGTGCCGTTTTAATGAACACAGCACGGGCCTCTGTTATTCTGTCAATCACATTTAACGAAGGAGTGTGTGTGGATGGCGATTATATCTAAGGGAGTGTGTTTCGGGCAATCGTCGCATTTTGTTTGAAATGGTATTTCAGGCGCTTCAATATAGAAAGAGTAAGCCGATAGTAACTGAACATCTCTAGCACACCACCTTCATTTCAGAAAATCTCATATTCAAATCTTCAGAACTTTACCCTTATACTATTTGTCGTCCTACGTCCTAAAGTTTTGATTAAATAAAAATGACTGGATTCAGCGAAATACATTTTACTTTTTTCTTTTTTTATCCTTCCTCAAAATTTTATGGGTCACTTCATCAAACAAAAAACATTATTTCCTGATATGACTTAAGGAGTTCAAACGAAATTTTTTTAAAAACCATATGGAATTTGATATTTTCATCGAAATTTTCATAGGTGAAAGCCTTATTTCTTATTATATCTAATAAAAGATCTTGTAAATCTCGTGAAGTTATCTGTGTTGCAATGCTATGTACATAGTATCTTTCCTTCCCCGTCACAAGTTAGAATCATTTTCAGTTTGTAGGTAGGCTTCAGACAAATATCTAGCACTATTGATTTTAACTTTCTCTGAGTCGAATGAAGTTCTCTTTTAAATTCATTTCATTTACGAAACACACATAAATAGATGCATTTTTTTCGTGTAAGAGAAAGAAGCTATTTATTCCAAACCAGAAATTTATGTTGGCTTTTTCAGTTATATTAAAATTTATCACAATAAATATTCCCTTTCTTATACGAAGTAAATATTAGCAACTTTCTTTGTTATCAAAGAAGGCTAAAAGCCAAATTGCTGCTATCACGATGTGAGGCAGAAGATGGGTCTTTTTTATTTTGTATCTACTGGGTTACTGAGTAATAGCGTTTATTTTGTTTTAAGGTGCACTGCAAGTAAATAATTTCACACCAATTTCTTCTTAATAAAATTTGCCATTCTGGTATCATTCATCTATTTACTCATTTTCTATAAAATTTTCATTGAAAATGTTATAGAAAATGAGTGACTTGACCAAAAAGAAATTTTAAAGAAATTCATATTTAATATATTTCTGTTTAATAAAATGTATTAATTTGTTTCTGGACTAGCTCACTTTTCATAACCATGTTTATTAAGAGACTGTGATTTACGTTATCGTATGTAGACTTCCACACGCATGTGGCTCTCCAAACCTCCCCTGTGACAACTCCCAATGTAAAGACTAGGGATGGAGGCTATTGCAAAAACAACCGGTTTTCGGTTATACCGGTTTTTTCCGAGGCCTTGCGCAAAAAGTAAACAAACAGCTCTCTTCAGGCCATAACATTGGATTCGTGACGTCACTGTCTAAAGCCTCTCCGTAGCTGTGTTGTTGATGTAGGGAACGTTCATTCCCAAGCGGAAACATAACAGAAGTACAAGATTTTCGGCAGTTACTCATTACTGAATGAGTTTTTAATAATGACAATCAATTAATATAAATAGTTGGTGAAAACAGCACATGCAATAAAAATTACATTTCATAAAAAAGCTTTGACACAATTTTCAATTGCAAGAAGATCAGTTCAAAGCATGAATTTTGATTCAGCGTTTTGAGAAAAAGTGTGAGAAACCGATAAACTTTTAAATTTCATTTTCATAAATTTCTAATTAAATTGTAATGTTACAAACAGCTTTCCTCATCACCTTGGAGGTACTGTTTCAGGATGCACTACCCCTTTTCAAAAATGTTATGAGAAGGCGGGTTCCCCAATAGGTCTATTTCCCTCAACTACAAAAGGATTAATATCCTAAAGTTGATAATTTTCCTTTCAAATTTTTAGCTCTAAGCTGGTCATTCTTAATTTTAGTATAATTATTTAAAAATATATTTGCTGAAATGGAAATACATTGGTTTACAATTAGGACAAAATTATTTTTACAATCACATGAAACTGCAGGGACAGAATTTAGCAATTCCATTTTTTCCAAAACCAGATATTCCAACAGCTGTTAGAAACTGTTAACAGTTAGGGAAAAAATGCAAATAAGCCTTTTTTGTTAACGAAAAAAATTGAAAATAGTGAGGATTCATTCCCGAGATTTTATATAATTTTTGAATAATTTCGCTCGTTGACATAAAGAGGAGCTTCGATTTATTTCCATAATAATTTGTATAATTTTTAACAGACACATAATAATGTATTGTTAGGAAAACTGAAGTTTCGTTCATGTAACATGCAAATAATGATAGCAAAATTCATTTTCAGGAATTAAATAGTTAAAACAGATGCAGCACTTGAAAGTAATTTTACATTCATACAAGTAGTTAGCTACACAACAGGACATACATTAAAAATGGGGTGGGGGGTTAAAGGTGGTCGCCAGTATCTGTAGGATTAGAGTTTAGGAATTAAAAAAACTTGAAACATGATTCCAATGCTGAATTATAGTGGAGATTCATCCTCGAGAAAGTGCTTCAAGAAATATTACTCTTGGGAAAAAAAGTTATAAAGAATTGTTAACGGCATTAGAATTTAATGTTGAAACAAGTTTAAAATAGAAGTGTTTAGAATTTACTTGAAGATTACTTATTCTAAAAATGGGTATTACATTGAACAAATACATTTCATTTGAAGAAGTTGGAAGCCAGGAGCTGTATACAGTAAGACTGAAAATTCACAAGTACGTTAGTAAGGACTATGATTGTTTTGTTGTCGTGTTTGAACTCGCTAATATTAAACATATTTCACGAGTAGAGTTTTATAACAAAGTTAAGCTTCAAACACAAGCGTTTAGATTTGTAATGAAGAATTGAAGCAAATAATGTTTACTTTAATATAAAAATTCTTTAATATGAAATTCTCATGCATGGCAGAAAAAAAAGAACTTTCATGAAAGGAACAACATAAATTTAGAACGAACACATTCACTCGAGAAAGGCGATATCACTTATTATTTTCTTTCGAAAGCAAATGCATTTCACAATTCAAGTTTTATATGTTAACACAAGAGGTGGATCTTATTTGAAAGACAATTTAAAAGAGGAATGTTTGGAAAGTTTTTAACTTCACCTTACTCAATATAAAGATGACATTTTGGAAAAAAGACCCGTTCATTTAGGTTAATTCACAAATGAGCAAGGAAAACTGAAAATAACAATATTATTGTTGTCATATTAATCATATTTCACGACAACAGTTTTATATGTTAACCACTACCAGTGCACTAACGAAGTTAAGTTTCGAACACAAGTGCTTTAATTCATAAAAAAATGAGTATTAACTGAATATTATTAACCAAAATAAGTCTTTTTCATGACAATTTGGATATAGTGCAAATACCTAACTAAGACGATAGTAAATTTAGAACGACCGCATTGAACTTGAGAATTGAGGCAATTATCTGTATATAAATGAAATACTATATGGAAGTGAAACACATTCTTTCTAAAATTGTTGGTATTAACAATGCATTTAGGGAGAAAGGAACAATATATGTGAACTATATGTTTTTTTCAAAATATATTTTAGTTAGCTTTTACAGATATTTACAAAAATCAACATTACTATTCATTAGGCTCATTTAGGCATGTTTTATATTAAGCTTTTGCATTGATAGTACAACAAATTGTTTGATCGTGTATGATATTTACAGTGCAATTTAAGCCTATCCAAAATGTGTATTGTTGTAAAGAAACTAAGAATTTATCTATAAATTAGCTTAACTAAAGTCTATTTATTTTACCATTTATGAAGTTTGTCAAAAAAATAGACACATTTTAATCACGTCGGAATGAATTTGCAGACATTTTTATGGATAAGTACTTCAAAAATAACTTCTAAATTAACCCTGAATATGAAGAAAATATAACATTTGGAGCATTCCAAGTAGGTAATTAAAAATAATGTGACTATTCATTGGGCTGAAACAATTGCTTCAATAGTATTAAAGTTAACATGAAGGGAGAAGAAAATGAAGCATATTTATATATATAAAGAACTGATATAACTGATACTAACTCACATTGGCAATTGACAAAATGTGACTTGTTGCATTTATGAATAAATAAAACTCTACATGTTAGGCCTAACAGGAATTTTTAAGCATAGCAATAATACTTTTTTAAATATAGACTTATAAAGACATAATTGATATGCAAATTAGCTTATATATAGGATGCAGATCAGGAAGTTAAGTCCATTTATATATAAATTAGAGAGTACAGGTAACCTTTATGAAAGACAATCACATGAAAAAAATTTAATTTTATATAAAGAAACCTTTACTGCTTCTTAACAAACACAACATTTTAAGCCAGCAAAACATGGCTATATTTATATATTGATTTTATTGCACAGAATGTATATGTGAATAAGATTATTCATCTATAACATAATTAACACTAATTTGTACCCATAATTCTATACTAAAATTCTAAAGAAAAAAATGAAATTTTTTGGCTATAGCACTCAGACATGCATAAATGATTGACAAAAATATTACTATGAAATAAATGATAATGTAGAGATACTAAAATTAAAGCCCCAAAAGAGACTTCTCACCACGTGAATTAAATAAGACAAAAATATTCCAAATGTGCAATTTATGCAATCAAAGTTAACATCAAGGTATATTTTTTCTATAAAACAAACATAAATGCCAAAAATTTACTTCAATGTTAGTTAATCCATTAAAATCCAGCGAAATCCTTCGAAAAACACACACTCTTCCTCGACAAGCAACACAGAAATGAGGCTTTAGAATGTGACGTCAGAATCGTTTGAATTCCTCAGTGTTAAGGCCTGTAGAGGACTACTGCGCAAGTCTTTTGCGCACGGCCTCGTTTTTTCACCTCCGGTTTAAGCGGGCGGTTAAAACCGCTCAAAATAACCGGTTTTTTCACCTCCGGTTTAAACGGGCGGTTAAAACCGCTCAAAATAACCGGTTTTCGGTTTCTTTTAAACGAAACAACGTTTCTAGACAAAAATTTTTATTAATAATAATATACAACAAGTAAATATTAATACAATAAGCAATATCAATAAATAAGTAATTAATGTTATAAGTAATGATTATNAATAAGTAATTAATGTTATAAGTAATGATTATAAATAAGTAATTAATACAATAAATAATCAATACAATAAGTAAATATTTTAGTCAAAAAAATAAATTAGAGAGTACAGACGTAAATAATCGTATTTTGTGTCGTTTGCGTCCATATGTATAATAATAAAAAATAACTGGCAAAAATTTTATACATTCCCCCGATGCTATCAATCATATTTATTAAAATATTTTTGGCACAGTAAAATTTTAAACAAAATTTTAAACAAATGAAAGCTTGACTATGACTATTTTAGACCATTTCAATGTCCGCCTCGAGGAAGCGGTGGCCGTTGATTGGCCTAAGATGACGAAGTTCAAATCTTCATAAATCGAACCTAAAATCGAGCCTATCTTTTTTGATAGCTGATTTTGCCGCGTTATTTTTTACACGGTTATTGGATTTAAAATAAATAACCGGTTAAAACCGGGACAAAAATATTACCGAAAAAAACAGGTTAACCGAAACAAAAAAAACCTGTTTTCGGTTTAAACCGGTAGGTTTTTCCTATCCCTAGTAAACACCTTTGGCACACTGCCATATCAGGATTACAAGTCACTCGCATTTGCTGGCGTTCTACAGAACTGGTTCCAGATCATTTTGGCACCCCAATGTATAGGGTAATTCAAAATCATTGCCACAATTAGAAACGGCTATAACTATTTAATGAAGAATGATATAAAGATAATATTTAAAGAAGGTAGTTGAAGAAAGTTCAAGGTTTATTCCTCCATGGCTTCCAGCACTGTTATAGCCTAATTCAGAAGTTTCACGTAGGCGATCAGTTTCAATTCCTGCACATGTTGATTCTGTACGGTTTCATACGCTGCCTGCTCCTGAGAACACGCCAAACTGTTTGTGGAATTTGTAGCTATTTCTTTACTTCATAGGTCCATTTCTTCTGACATAGTTCATAAGAAGGATTAATTCTGTCCACGTCTTACGGCGATATGCTTGACCGATCGCCACTCTTGGCCTACACAGTCTGTTTCAACAAACTGCAATGCCATCCGCTTTTGCTCATGCTGTCTGGAGGGGCATCAGAGGATTGTATCTCTGACAAAATCTTCTCGGTACTGATTTCTCAGACTCAAATACGCAGTACGCCTTTTGTATAGGAACTACTATTTTTACTTACAACAGCGTGCATGGGCCAGATTCCGGTTAACTGCACTTTATTTGCAATCAACAATAATTTGAACTTCCATTCTCTTCTCTGTAAATCTTATATTTTTATCATTTTTCATTATATAGTTATCGCCGCTTTTAATCGGAGCATTCTTTTTGAATCACCATAGGATATTAATAAGCACGCAAGAAAAATCTGTTCATAGATATAAAATTTCTTTTTGGAAATCAGTTTTCAATATATTTACTTTATTATAGTACTTGGCTTTTTTTTCTGTGTGTTTTTTCGATTAGAAATGTAAGTAGTCTCGAAGTTTTCGTTTAAAAAACCACACACACACTTATATATATATTTCACAATATTTCCTAACTCACTTTTCTCTCTTTTAATTTTCACGCGAGTATTCAAAAGCATGGAATTTTTTTTTTTTATTTATTTTTGAAATTCTGTCATGAAATTTCTAGCTGATAGAAATTTTCTAGTTATTTTTTAAAGGAAAATAGAAAACTAAAAATATTTCAAATATCACTGGGAGTTTTTAGAAACAACCACTTGAGAACATTAAAACGAAAAGAGAAATTTCTATTGAAGTTAATTCTTTTTCCTGTAATTAAAATACATTTGAATAGTAAATATGCATTTCTGATGTTTCAGATATGTTAAGAATGCTGAGCTAGATACCTGTCCAGATCAGCATATGTTATTGTAGTTGCAGGTAAGAATTTTCAGACGTAACTTTGTAGAAAATTTTTTACTCATTAAAATTGTTGGACGAAACTTCAATTTCTGTTCTTCACATTTTCATAATGTTCGATTTATCTGCTTTTGGTGAAGACGAGGATTTGAACCTCGGTTCTTGATTTGTTATGACGTCATGATGTTTAGTTAGTGCATAAGTTTACATAGCAGAATTGGAGTGATGTCTTATTATGATGAGTTATCATGACGATTATGTATGTATTATTATGATAGGTTTTCTTTATGAATTCGAGTTGAGTTCATTTGTCAGTTTTAAATGTTTTAATAGAATTAATTAGTATTCTCAAAATTGTGGCTCCTTGTTATATCATCGTAAGAAACTGCTGCCACACTCTGCACCACCATCAAAATGTTTTTTCAAGTTCAAATGCATTCTATTACCGAAAATCTGATATAATTATTTAAAACACAAATTACTGAGCCAAATACATGTGTTCATAAAGGAAATTTAATTAAGGAAAATATATTCGTTCTTTGTTGTTGTTGTTAAATGAAAAACAACGAAAGTTTTTTAAAAAAAAATTCAAGGTATATTTGCGTGAAGGCAACTGTGAAAATAATTGTCTTCTTCATAAATTGTTTTTATTGTATTTCAAAACCATGGTAACTTTGAAGTGTTTTATTCAACAAACTTGTTCAGTATGCTATTTAAAATCGTTAAATCAATAATTAAGTTGCGAAGTAATTACCAGTTAATGAAATATTCAAGCAATTATTGAAAAGGGTGTGAATTTATGAAATTTGTTTTTAATGAATGCTTCTCTCTTATTCCAAAGTAAACAGGATTCGCAAACTCATATAGAGAAAAAGAAAACTCTGAAAATTCGCATCTTCATAGAGTTTCAATTTTTATAGTTACAGCTATGATTCTCGAAATATATATCTGTACTGACTTATCAAAATTTGACTCTTAGTGACTTGCTTTAATGTATTTTTCTATTTTCTTAACTCTGAATCCATACCTTTATTCAATACTAAGGAAAAGAGCATAATTTAAGGTTTCTAAATGTGTGTGCATAAAACATTTATAATATTTTCTGCTTAAACCTCTTAACATTTTTGCCTCGAGCTATACTCGTGATTCGAAAAAGGCAATTTTTAAACTCATAAGCTTAAATTAAGTCATTAATAGACGTTAAACTCAATACAAGTATGACCGGTAAGCCATTGACATTCCAAGTGTTTTATAGATATGTTGGTTGAATCGATAAGACAACATATCCCTTAAAAGATGAAGGGGGAGTCATCTAATTAGACAGTACAAAAAACTACTCTATTAAAGGGATAAATAATTTTATTAAAACGTTTTCTGTTGAATTTTGAAAAGTACTTGTGATTAAAAAAATATTATATTAAAATTATTATGCGATTAAATAATTCTGATCAAAATATTTAATTTCTTTTGTAACTTTCCACGAAGTTAAAAAAGAAATTCTTCTTAACTACTGGAACACATATAATGAAAAACATCCGAAATGTTTCCTACTGAAACATCTATCATAGTTTTCCTCATACATTTCACTTGAAAGACGATGACTCCAGTCTTTCTATTATGAGGATACCTTTCGATTCTTCCAGCTTTTTATGTGAAATACTCTGACCATTTAAAGAATGGAATTAAAGTGGTACATAAATTTCAATATGGGGGAGATGTGGTAGATTGATACAGGAGAACATTGATACAGTTCTTAAATTTTAATGATTGGAATGACTCAAGATGTTCATATCCCCTCATATACATTTCATTGTAACCCTTAGCACATAGTTTATTTTTCGGCCATGTTAAGTCAAAAGTTAATTTACAAATGAATCAAACCGCTAATCTTTTAGTCGAAGTAAATTTTACTCTAAGTAAGTTTTGTGTGATTTCTTTCACTAATTACGTTTTCCTGCCAGGGAATCTACTTCAAAGGTAGGAAAAAACATTTATTTTTCTGAACTATATTAAGTTTTGAGATTTTTTAGCGTTGATTTTGCGTGACCACATGTTTTAAGTAAAAACGTCTATTGGGGCAGATTGATATAGTTGACTCCGGGCACATTGATAGGATCTTCTGTGTGTATCAATGCGCCTTAATAGCAACAACGTTGCAAAATCGTCTTCAGAAATGGAAAAAAACTCAAAAATGAACTATCTAAGAGAAACACACAATTAAGTGTTTGTTTTAAACAATCAACATGGTTTTAATTTCATTGCAAAAATGAAGAGTATTTTGAAAATTAGGTTTTAAATATTTTTTACGAATTTATTAAAATTGGGAAAAAAATGCACTGAAAGTTAATTAATATCATCGAAATGATATTTTTTGTATTTTCAGATGGTATGAAAATCATTTTTGTGCTATATTATTTTCGTAAGTAATCAAGGAAGAACGCGAAAATTTCCCTTAATTTTTAATTAATTAAAATTTCCAAAAACGGCTTCCCTCCAGAGTATTTTTAGACACACACACATTCTCCTTTATTATTTGTAGAGATAAATTATTTTCTGATACATTATTGTTTCATTTTTCCAGTCTCATTAAGAATGTTGAATTTTGATTAAAATAAAAGTTTGTTACTTTGTTAATTTTTAAACCTTGATTTGGAATATGAAGTTTATTGATAAAACTCCTTTTGTTTTGATCCCAGACCTACTAACAATCATTATTTTCAATATTTTTGTGTGTATCAATGTACTCGTTGTATGGGGCAGATCGAAACAAATCCGTTTTCAGGAAAAAAGTGTAATAAATATTTTATTATTTCATTTATGACTAAAACTCGACTGAAATCCTATATTAGATTAACGAATGCATAAATATAGTGTATTAGTTCTAATTATTTCCGTCGGTAAAATAATTTTTTAGCTTTCCAAAAAAAAGTGCATCAATGCCCCCGTGTTCCCCCTACTTAAAAGAAAATTTTGTGAAATATAATTTAAATTGAATAATTTTGCTAGAAAATAAACTATATAGCATTTACTTTCTTAGTAAATTATACCGAAAGCTATTACTCAGGTGAAATTTCCAATACTAAATTTTTCGGAGGTTAAAATAAAGATTGGTAAATTTCGACTTTAATATATAATTGAATTTTTTTCTAGAGAATTTATATGTCTTATTCAGTGTCTATTAAAATACTGCAGTTGAATTATTGACGGCCGAGTGATAAGTCGAGGCTGAGTGATCAAATAATCTCCACGACCACCAGACATGACTCCGGTAGAGTTTTGGCTGTGTGGTTATTCAAAGGCCCTAGTATACGGCATTCGGCAGACCGTAGTTGGAGTCCTGCAGACGTGCTGCTTTCAGCCGTCAAAGTTGTTATGCTTGTGCCATATAATGTAATGGAGGTCATGTTGAGCACTTATTGCTTAAATAAATCTACATAACGGAAAGCTGTACTGGTACTGTCATTCAATACCATCTTTTAGCGACTTTTTGAGGTATGAAAATGAAAAATAAATCCGATTACCTGTAACTCCATTCGTGCAAATTGCAATTATTTAAGAGTATTTGTTCATTCGGTTTTTAAAGTTTCAACGAATTTATGGCGCACCCTTTATGTGCTTTATACAGTAGGGCACGTTTATTCTGACATGCAAGTTCATATTCATATCTTAAAATACTTGTATTATAATTAAGAGTTATAGAATAGTTTCGAACAGAAGACAAGAAACAAATGAATTTTTCTCTTACTCTAAATAAACAGTATTAAAGCCGATTGACATCGTTGGGGAACACGCCGTTGATTCCATACTGTCAAATCTGTTCATTTCTCAAAGCATAGTATAAGCCTGCCAAGTGGAACTGACTTTTTGAAGATCTATGAGCCGCGAAATCTTTAGAAGTAACTTCCATTTTCTAACCTCTCGAGTCCTGGATCTTTTGCAGCAGGTGTTCCCTTCTTCCTGTGTTCCGCTTGGACAGATATGATATGTACACATATTACTCCCACCTCTACGATTAAAAGTGGAGGAAGTCAAACATACCACAGATCTACCAACTCAAGAATAAATATTTGATGCGCTTCAAGGAAAGCTAAGGGAGAAAGTATAAACTAGCAGTTTAAAATATTAGCTCTTGGACAATACTCAGTGAAATTAGTGTTTTGGAAATCAATCAATTTAGATGTCTATAGATATCTTAAAGGATTTATTGAGAAAAATTTTACCATGGTAATCTTCATAGTAAAACATTACTTAAATTCTCTTTGGAAAATGGTTACATTATTGTGTTTTTATAACCAGACATAAAAAATTAGTAAAGTGTATAGAATTGTGAGCGATAACCTTAAGTTCGTAGCAATCTTTTATTCAAAAATCAGTATTAAACGACATGTCTCTTTTTGTTTTCATAATATATATGATTAAGCCATAAAAATGCATACATGGTAACGAAATGAAATCCTCGAGGTAATATATATAAAACAACTTCAATTGGGAAAATTCTTTATTTCTCCATCAGAAATCAGTATTGCTTTAATCAGTATTACTTTAGAAGAAAAATGAAATGTTAGATTACAAATTAGATGCAAGTAGATTGCATTAAAAATTGATTATCTGAAACAGAGAAAAATTGACCATAAAATAGAATGGACATGTAAAATACAATACATTAACTATGCATTAAAAATATGATAAATTTATTCAATGAGCTTTAAAATACAAAAAAAACCTTTTCAAAGACCGTAAAATATTGTAAGTTAAAAAATTGCCTTTACAATTTACGGTCTTTTTTCTTACGTCCTTTTTAAATTTAAAAGATTCTCGCACCAAAATCTATTAGTTTTAATGTAACTAAAAGCTCTTTTTTTATTCGAACTGGTCGCTTCTAAAAGTAAGTGATATAGGTTCGCAACGATAGTTCGACAATTGGAAAATCTAACGATACTATCTGATGAATGAGAGAACATCCGAAAAATATTGCATATTTTAACTGACTTAAAACTCACCAAAACTATTCATTGACTTAAGAATAGTTTCTCTTTGAACAAATTTATTTTACATATATCTCTGTAAAAAACTATTAACCTGATTAGTTACCTCGCTCAGTATATAATTGTGTGTTCATTACATCTCTACTAACTCGTTGTAATGATGTAATTAATTTTCGCGTTTATTTTTTTCTTTCCATAAAAGTGCAGCAGAACGATTATCAAAAAATTAAAAAGTATGAAGAATCAGTTGTGTTAGATACACATAATACTATTTTTCTGCAGTATTAAATTTTATTGCTGAACATACACCAAGTAATTTTTTTAGAATGAGAGAAGTTCATTCAATTATTTCTTCGGATTTGAATTCTAAGATCAAGCACACATACTGAAAAATTTGACTAGAGAAAATACACCGCTGGCCAAATATTGAGGACGATTTTTAAAATGTGAATAATTAGGATTTAATATGGATATAATGGTTCGCAATCAGTTGCAGAAAACTGTGAGTTATTCATTTGTAGGAACTAGAACTTTACAGTAAAGATTTGGTCACGAGGACATTTAGGGGATCGAACAGAATGTGAAGAAGACGAAAAGGCTTCGGCCCTTCCCGTTTTACAGAATGCTGGTAATGATTTAAAATTTTCATCAATGGTTTTGTTTGATGTACATAATATTTGCATGCATTTTCGTAAAAATAGCAAGAATATTCGGGTTTCTTTAAAAAATCCCAAATTTTCCAGCATGTTTTTTGCTTATAAGATGCAAAGTTTTCAATCAAATGGTAACGACACTTACAAAATATTTGGCATTATATAAAAGAAGCATTGTATTAAAATTTGAATTAAATGATTTAAATATTACAAGAAATATGAGCATTTGCAGTAAATTATTTTTACTGCGCTTGTGCGAAATGCAGCGTAACTTTTCTTTCACATATTCAGAGCCAGGTATATAGGACAACTTACATAAAAATTCCAGTTAAATACCGTTAATATTCAGAAAGATATCTGCATTGCAGCGAGTTGAATTTTGGTATACTTTTGAGCCATTCATCTCCAAAATATCTTCAGTATCATATACCTACAGATACCTACCCCCCGATGTCTTGTGAGCGCGTAAAGTACATCGTGTGTCTCCAATTATAACATCCGGTGCCAGTCCATCGTCCGAGTGTATGCTTCATGTGCGTTTCAAGTGTTGTGAAAATATATAAAAATTAACTGCACCCGGTAGATAGAGAAAAAGATAAATGAATTAAATAATCTGCATTTGAGCAGACCTAAAACAGAGCTAACATCTAAAAATCGCTAAATGCGATTATTATCATTAAAAATAAAATAATTGTGAAAATCATTTCGTGTCTGAAAACGAAAGTAACTGTTCCTTTATTATGAAATCATATATTCAAAATCAACTAACTTTATCCAGCCCAAGATCACTCTACAACTTCTACCACTGATTAATTTTGTTAATTTGAGCTATATATATATATATAATTATGTATTACATTTCATATATTTCTTCATTGCATTATCTTGAATGATTTTATTCTCTTCTATAAGTGTTATTATTTACATAAATATTTTGCTGGGTAATTACTGAATTTTAATTTATTTCATACTTGCTTTATTTTAATAGAAATATAATTTCAGTTCTTATTCATTGCTCTAAGCACAAGAATAAGGTAAACAAGTAAAACTGATCTCTTTTTAAAAGCGAAACTAATGTTTCGAAATATTTTGTGTTCAGTAAATGAAAGGTGAAGTTATAACTCATTAATATGCGCATATAAATAATCTGCGCTTACAGATAAAATTCAAATCCATTCGAGTCTGCCAAAGTTCCTTTTTTATTTGTTATTTTATTTTATCCTTCTCTCGAATCTAAATGCTTAATTAATATTCAGTTCTCTAGCAAGTGGTTGGAAAACATTGATAAAAAATAATAATAAATTGATATTCTCTTTTTCTGATCGTATCCGGTGTTCTATGTTTTCCCTCTGAAATAAAATAAAGCTTCATCGAGCGTTTTGGTACTATATGAAAGACATGTTATTTGATGTGAATAAAAATTCTATCTTGCTACTTCTTTTGAAGTGTATAAGTGCCTTGATATTTTAAACTTAAAAAGTGTGTTATGTGTTAAATAATTATAAAAGCTACTAATCATCTCATACTATATGATGTCTGAATAAAATTAAAAGGGAATCATTTACAATTGTTTTCTTAGAAAGTTTAAATATTCAAGTATTTTAAAAAGTTGATACCAATACTGTCTATTTATATATCTTAATAGAAAAAAAGCTAGTTTCGTTGAAGAAATTAATAAAACCTTTAATATATTTATTAATTGTCTTTAATTATAAAGTTAAATCTAACATCGCAAAAGGCAAATTTTCACGCAGTTTATTTGTTTACAATAGTAAAACATTTAACTTTTCTCCCACAAAACGGGCTTTCATACTAAAAAGCATAAAATATTAGCTGATTTCTCTAGCTTCTGAATTAGAATTAGGAGTAAATACAAGTATGACTAAAGTAATAATAAAAGATCAAATTCTTAAGAGTCCAAATGATGACAAAGCTCTTCTTGATGGTATCAGCGAAGAGAGAGCCCAATAAATTGAAGAGAAGAAACAAGAGCTTGAAGAAAAAAGGCGAGTAGAAGAACGAGAATTTGAAGAATGGAAAAGAAAAGACGGGTTCGAATTAGAAAAACTCAGATTAGAAACTCAAGCTAAATTAAATTTAGGAAAGGCAGAAAAACCCCGAACATCTGGCAACAAAATCAGCAATCTACTACACAAGTTTAAGTTAAAAGAAGACATAAGTCTTTATTTGGTATTATTCCAAAGACAAGCAAGCAGAATAGCCATCCCTAAAGAATTTTGGTTTTCTTATCTTTTAGGTTTACTCACACTAGATATTACTCACATAATAGCTCGAGAACCCGAAAAACAAGCAAACGACTATGAGAAAACCTGGATAGACTTTTATCATGAACTCAACACTTATTTTTATGGTTGGACAAAGGGACTGAAGGTATACTTACGACAAATTAGAAGATCTGATCACCACAGATCAAATGAAGAAGAGGGCACCGATTGAATTCAAAAAGCATTTCTGGGACGAATGGCTAAACATAGTTTCTCCAAGTGAACTGGGGGAGAAGCTTGAAAAATTTGAAGACGTGAGAAAGACCCTAAAACCAAACTCTTTTGGTAACTCCTTTAAAGGAAGCAATGAAAATAAAGGAAGATTTAATAAATTTGAGAAACAACCAAGGTATGAGAGTAGGTCTGGAAAATCCAATTTCAACGGAAACTAGGCAAGAAGGAGAAATTATTTTAACTCTCCTCATAATACTCATTTGAATTCATTCAAGTATAATAAAACTACAGACCCTGTAGAAGAAACAAGCAAACTTGTGCGAACGTGTTCCATCGCCTCCCAAGGAGAAGTGAAGACAAGGAACATCATAATTGGAAAAGAACCTGTCACTGCCTTAGTGGACACTGGTAGCTCAGTGAAACTCATCCGAAAAGACTTCAGCAAAAACATTATTGACCATTCGAAGCTGTCAAAGGACAGAATTGTCTTATCTGGAATAGGAGGATCACAAGTCTCAACGAGAGGATCTTTTCAACAACATTTCACTGTAGACGAAGAAGAATACTGCTTGACATGGCATATAGTCACACCTGCCCAGTTGAAGTTTAAAGCAGTAATCGGATCTGACATTCTAGACCAAGCTTCTGGCTTCTAGACCAAGATGATCCAAAGAATTGGTCAATGCAAATTTTCGTTGCAAACCCTTCCGATTGCGCGAACCCTGTCGTACTCGAGAAGAAGAGACATAGTTCGACCAGAACAAATGAAGATAATGCTGAGCCTGTGTCCCATGATGAGAAAAGACAACTTAGCTTGAAAAATAAATTACCAGGTGACCAACTTGGAAAAATTGTTCATGACATCCAGTCAAGAAGAATTGACACCACAATTCCGATGGAAAATCCGAAACCAGGGCCAGATATATCTCCTAATCAAGATATGCAAGTGGTCAAAGTAACTACCCCACATGAAATCGGACAGTCAATTAAAAAGCCATCGAAAGATCTGTCTAAGTGCCACAGTCAAGTTCAGAGCCGAAGAAATAGCAGTTAATAGAACAACTGAAGTATTTTGATTCGATATTAAAAGAGCATTTTGCCCCAAAACGTGCTAGTTATGCTAAGTGTTTTTACAAACTTGTTGTTGCTAAGATACTTCACCTGCCTGAAGATAATCAAGTCATTAAGCATCCAATGGATTTGATAACTATAAAGAAAAACTGTGCAATCATGAGTACAAAAAACCAGAAGAATTTGCTAGCGACGTAAGGCTAATATTCACAAATTGTTACAAATACAATCATCCTAATCATGAAACTATTTTAATGGCAAAGAAATTACAAGGCTCCTTTGAAATGAGACATGCCAACATGCCAGATGAATTCCCTGATGGTAATGTCAATGCGAATCCGGAAAAAATGAAGATTCCACAGAAAATGATCCTATGACTTGTCATATGATTCTTCATCAGATAGTGGTTCTGAAGACAGTGAAGAAGAAAAGGGAAAGACGCCGAAAGTTCCTCAAGAACAGTTGGAAGAGGTGACGAAACAGATAAGTATATTAACTACTGAAACAAAGAAGAAGGTTAAGAACAAGAAGAAGAGTATAAAGAGAAAAGAAAGAGATGAAAGCAAAGAAATTGGAGTTGATTATCTATCTGCATCTGAACCATCAAAGAGAACAGCACCTCCTGCTGCTCAGCCAAATGAAACCAGAGCAACTGACAAGACCCATGCCGATGAAGTTCTCAACGCAAATGACAAGACTCCAAATCAAAATACAGAGACTTACTACAAGTAAAGAAAGAAGAAGAAAAAAGCCCATAAGTGTCGAAAAGGACTTAAAACCTGTACCAAAGACTTAAACTGAGGTCCAAATTTTTAGGTCTTTCATACTATTACATCAGCTAACCTGAGGAAATATTTTCTAGCTAATTTTAATTAAAGAATTGTCCTTCTATTAGCAAATGTCACTTATTATTTTCTTCTGAAACACATATTATCAAACCTTAGTTTCATTTTATATACCAATTTTAACAAAAGGAAACTTGCTTTTTTCTAACATATCATTATAGTGTCTTTTATATTTCGTATTGCATTTTCTCAATATAATGCCTAATTATTTTTGAAAAGTGTACTAGTGCGTTAACATTTGCTATATAATTTTGAAATTTTATAATCGTTATTATTGATATTCTTGAATTATTGTGGTATAATTATTACTTGTTTATTTTGCCACCTAATTCCAAAGCAACTTGGCTAATTGTCTGTATAAAGAATCGCCGAGGGCTGCGATCTGTCAGTCTGACCGAGATGTAGAGCAGACATTTACGTCTTATTTTATCTCTTCTGCGAATTTAATTTAAAGCCTCACGCCTAGAGAGCAGCACGAAACAGGCGAAGCACTATTGAAGGACGATTGAAGAAAACGCTGAGCCAAGCGTATAGCAAAACGCTCTGGGGTCCTCAATTCTTCCTCCACAACCGAGAGTACAAGACCTGTTTTCGTCGCCGGGAATGACCCCTTTTGACGGGTGTGGTCCATGCAATGACAATGTAACTTTTAATCCTTTTTCTTAAGCCTAACTGCTCTTAACTCTCTGTCACTAATATCTTTAGTTTTAGTCTTAATAGCAATTGCTAACATTAAATGATTTCCTCTCAAAACCCTTTTGTAAACTGTAAATAACTTTCTTGTAAATATAACTTTGTATTAATAAATTGTGTTTGTTTTAACATTAAGCCTTTTCATTTTAGTATTCATACTCCTAGCATATTGTCGAGTCTGCAACCCCCCATTCTACATAAGCAAAACACCTGCTGGAATATTTTGGGATTTTTTAAGGAAATCTTTATATTTTCAGGAATATTCTTGCTATTTTTACAAAAATGCATGTAAATATTATGTACATCAATCAAAACCATTGATAAAAATTTCAAACCATTATTAGCTCTCTGTGGAACGGGGTGGCCAAAATACCTTTTCGTCTTCTTTAATTTCTGGTGGACCCCTTAAATGCCCTCGTGACCAAATCTTTACTGTAAAATGTGACTTTCTAGAAGAGTATAACTCACGATTCTCTGCAATTGATTGCGAACCATTATATCCATATTAAGTCCTAATTATTCGCAGCTTAAAAATCATCATCAGCATTGGCCAGCAGTGTGTACAACAACAACAACAATTTTGTCTGATGATGAGAAAATTAAGTTAGCGGTCATTTTGAAGAAGATATGTATCACTGTTATTAAACTGAAGAAGACTGATCATTTTAATCTCTTTTCTTCATACTGATTTGCCATTTTCTCTCACAAAAGTAATAAATTCGAAATCGTTATATTATGAAGAATATAACTAAAATTAAAATAATGAAATCAAATTTATGCTCTACTTTCTTTTAGGAATAATGCCTAGGAACGTGATAAATATAGAATTCTTGATTCTTCACGAGATAAATATAGAATTCTTATTAAATATATATGTCAAATGGTTTTAAAATAAAATCACTAAATTTTCTCTTTAACTATGAATATTTAAGAGGGAGCCGACAGATATATTTAGTAAATATTATTTTTAAATAAAAAAACGGTTAAAGCCTAGCGTGTAAATAGATTTGTGACATATATTTAAATTGAAAATCTTGTGACAGATTATTTGTCTCTCGCCTCACTAGCCCAATCTAGGTATCGCATTAGTCTAGTCAATCGAACTATCTCTTATGGCAATTTCAGAATAATACTGTACAAAATTGTGATATTTATTTCTATTATAACAATTTTTCTCCTAAGCAAGTATTTCGAAAAAAAATGTAAAGCATACAAATGCTCAAAATTTTATCGAAATAAAAATAATATTGCAGGAAGAATTCCAGTTCTACATAAAATCATATGATTCATATAAACAATACTTATTTCTAACAATTAAGTTGCATTTCCTAACATAGGTTCCAAACGTATTGGCCGTAACCTTGTTCTATGGATCAAAATCATATCGTTTATAGTAAACTGAACTATCAAAAAATTTTAAATATTTCTTTACACGATCTTCAAGTACTATAAAAATACCTGATTTTTTTTCAAAAGGGTGTCCGAAAAATTTTAACTTAATAAATTTGTTCAAATAATTTCATGCTCTTGTTTTTTTTGGTACATGTTCTTTTCTAGCATTGTTTTTTATTGAATTATTGCAGAACTTTGAAATATGCATTTTGAAGCCACTGAGAAGTATTACTACAACGATTGAAATTTTGATGAACCCGTCAAAAGAAATCAATAATAACATTTCTCCAAAATTATCACTTCAATTTGATTCCCTTTCCTTAAGTGTACTACAGTTTTTCTGTTGTCTAATAAAACATCGCATAGATGAAAAAGATAGCAAACAACTTCAAGTGTTTATACTTTTAAAGCAGTATAAAAACTATTTTTTATTTAGAAACTGATGTACTTTTTAGTATCTCTAACCTTCATTCAATATCTTTTACTTATCTTGTGCTATATGGCACAGTAAGATCTATCTCACTACTGATTCTTTACCCTGAGGTTTGTTACATCCCATCTGCTAAGCGAAAGGTTAAGTAAAATAATACTTTAAAAATCTGGAATTGCTTAACACATTCATCTCATCTATTCCCAATGCTATTCTATGTGCTTTGTATAATATTGTATATTTTGCACTGCATTATACGAAAAGATGAATTTAAATGTAAATATTATATTCATATTTCTATTCAGAAGCTCAAGGAATATTCCTGGCGGATGAGTTAAATCACCAGTAGTGATGAATGTGTTTAACCTCATTCCAAGAATTTCAGGAATTCTCTAAATGGTACTCTGAATTTAAGGAATTTAATACATAGGTAGATAGTAAATATAGGTAGAAAGCAGCAACAGTTCCCATGCGAATTTATATCATCGCATACGCTCTCTATTTTAACTGAATTAAAAAGTTTTCTTACAAGACAGCCAAACTTTTGTATCAATACTTCTGTAGAAGCGTAGTTATAAATCAATCATTTGAATAGAAAAGAGAAATAAAAAAGCAGGGGAGGTATTTCTCAGGCTGCCATCTTTGAAACCAGGCTTATACCAATCTTTACTGCATTCTAAAGGACTTAAAGGGCAAAATAAAAGAAAAGGGGTTGCACATTTATAGTCACAAGACTGAAATGTACAGAAAAAAGATCAATAGAGTGACATTGATCGAAGTGAAATCGATGAAAAACTCCTGACATATAAATGGCCTGTTTCAATATTCGCATTTGTTCGAAACGTTTTGAAAAGGAGAAAAAATGGAGACTATGTTGCATTCCGATTCAGTTTTTGATTCCTTCGGCAAAACACTTGAAAGCAGATGCTGTCGAGGAACCGTTAAGTTTGGGGGCTTGTTGAGAAGAAGAAGCTCACATTTATGGGTTTTGACGGCTTGCTGGATCTTAACAATTGTTGAGAGAGGCATATCCTCCAAATGTTTCAAATTTATACTGCGGTTTCAAGCTGTATATCAAGTAAAAACTAAAACAAATTGTCATTTCGAATGCGATATTCCAAAATTGCTTTGTTTCGTTTTTGTTCTTTGTTTGAATTCTCACAAACTTTCTGATATCATAGTATTGACCCAACAATCCATGAAATATTCTTTATCTTATTGAACAGCCAGCATATGAGTTTATAAGTATGGCGTACAAAGTAGAAAAAAATGCGGAAAAAAGCATTACTGGAATGAATTTTTAGACACTTTGTGAAAAGGAAATTATATGGCTCCATTTTACAACTATTTTCCACTACAATGATAGAATGAGTGTATTTTTTACACCACAATCCATTAAACGTACTTTTTTAAATTACTGAGCAGCATATTTTTTGTTATTTATCGCACATCATATACGAAAAATGAAATAAAGTATTCACATAGTTTTCAGGCACCTTGTGAATAGGAAATCATCATGCTTCAGCTTACACTTATTCTCCATCTTAAACATAGAAACAGCATATTTAGGCCTGGTAGAAATTATATATTAAAAGTCCGTTCAATGAATTCTTATAATTTCACCGTTTAATAAGAAATTACTTATTGATATCAATCATACATGTATCACATTATAAAACAAAAATCATAAGGAAATCTCATCGAATGTTAAACAGGATTCTCATTTGCATTTTCACATTAAGTGTTACTAAGCAGAATGGAGATAACTTTGTTGCTAAAAGGAATTTTTAAAAAAAATTCTTTAACTCTCCGAGAGTCCAATTATTTATAGATAGTTTATTTAAATAACACAAGAAAATGACTTTGCAAGAACAATGTTAATTAAATTTTAAAATAAATATCCTAGCATCATAAATCAACTAAATTTTAAATACAGGGATATTTCACTACCTACCATTTTGAACTTGGATTGCTATTAACAGACATGCAAACTAAAAAAATAGGAGACTTTTCTAATAAAATAGATTAAGCTTAGCTAAAGTCATTACCTTAAATATGGAATTGCCTCATTTTAAATTTAATGTTAAAATTTAATCTTGATAGTAGCGAAAACTCTTCACAAATGAATGTTATTTCTTTCTGAAATTGTTAGTTATTCCAAGATGTTGAAATACTTTCTGTAGTCATAGTTACAATACTAGTAACAAAGCGGATCAAATTTCTTTTTAAGAGAGAAATCCTCACATACTGCTAAAAAACTATGAATCAATGTTTTGCAATTAGTCCTCAATAAGTTTACCTGGTAGAGACAATCAAATATGGAAATTACTTTTATGTTTACAGGTGTATGCATGCGACAAATAATAATTGTGGAAAACACATTTATGGACAAAGAATGAGCTTAAATATATATTTCTAGTTCGATTGTTTCTGTTATCAAGTGACAATAGCTCATGTCCATTTTTCATGTCATCTGTGATGTATTCTTTAACTGTACATGCCGTGTATTACGTTTCTATGTCATTAAAATAATTTAGTCACTATAATAATGGTATTTAAATGCTCACTTTTAACGATTTTATCTTGTAGTTTTTGCACAATGTAACATTTATATCGATTAAATGTACCTAATCATTTCAACAGCTTAAGAAATTCACACTGCAAGAAAGGGATTAATACTAAACTGATTTTCTTTTAGTTTATAGGCAATGTAAGTTTAAAATCGGGATTATGCACATAATTATAGAGCATTAAAATTTTTAAAAAATTTAGAACTCTCTACACTATGTTCAATGCTAAATTTTGACCTAGTCATTTGTTATAAATTTGAACTTCTTGAAAATATTTCTTATGAGATGAATTCTTAGTTTCACATTTATTTTTATTTTAATATTTTCTTATACTAATGTACGATATTTCATAAAAGATAAAAATAAAAAAAAATCTGTAAAAATACCACAAATGTATACACATTACAGTCTATGCAGTACTTTAAAACAATAGACAGACATCGTTACATATTGTAACGGAAAATATAGTTTTTCCTTTTATAAAGACGAATCTACGTCTATAAAGAAAAGATGAATCACTTCGCATTTCGGCACGAGTAATTCAAAATGCAAAACTACGGAAATGAAAGTGTAAGAAAAATATGATTTCCTTGAATCTCTCTTGTATCTAGTCTTATACTGCTCCAGCAAAGTGTTACCAAGACGCGAAAGAAATCAAAAACTTATTTTTCGTAATCTACGGATCGCAATACAATATTGATATTAAAGCTAGCTCTAGAATTCCTTACGTGTCTGTGAACTGCGTCGGCTGGAGATATTTCTTACTGTTCCTTTTTTCCAGAAAGCGGAATACACCCCTGGATATATAATTTACATGTTAGATGAAAAGATTTATTGACATATTGAGTGCATAGCATGACACTCGATCTTCCCGGTAGATTAAAAATAATCGAGGTTTTTATATTTCTTTCAAAAAACAGTCCGATAGCAAGTGAAAGCGAGAATAGAATGTCGTGGCTTGTTTCAATAAGTTATATAATTTAAATAATTGCTGGATTTTCGTAGACTGGGGCAACAAGAAAAATGCACAGCTTTGCTATGTAATTTTCGAAATAAGAATTTCGAAATCAAAAACTTGGAAGTTATAATTACGAACAGGGCGATAATTTATGGTTCGAAAATACTTGTATGTTTATTCTGAAATGTAGAAATTCTTGTCATTTTTATTAAAAGTTTTATATTAACTATGTGTGCTGTAGATCAAATTTTAATGGCTTTATTATGAAACTTCATATGACAAAGAAAGTGATATTAGAGTTAAAATCAATAAATCCTATTAAATATTTAGAAGTTCTATTTTACCATAATGAAGTATTTACGAAAAAAACCCTAAAAAATACAAGGAAAAAACGCGAATGATTTATCACACATTTAAGAAAGACTATATTGAACGTTCCCATATAATCCAAGGTGTTGTCTAATAATGGATAGATAAATCTCTTCAACTGGATTATTTCATTATTCTCAAAGAATGTAAGAATACGCTCTAGATAATTATAATAACGATAATGTTGGAATAAACCTCGACAGAAATCTGACACAAAAGGACACGCGTTTTAAGGACAAATGCTTATATTAGATGCCAGCAGTATTGAAATTCGGCAAGATAAGGTAATTTCATCAAGGATCTCTATTTATTTGTAGTTTCAATGTCAAAATAATCAAGAATAGAGAAGTACTTTAGGATGAAGATCCTTTACTATAAAAAGGTACTGAACAAAGTAAAAATGTACTGATTTTTAAGTATGGACAAGTGATATTCCTTTCTTTAATGATCAGACACAGTCGTGGAAAAAAGTATAAAGTTGGACGAATAATCGTCATATATGGAAAACTACTGCCATTTCCAACTATGCAAATTTTTTACGATCTAATTTAATGCTACCGAATGATACACCGAAATATATTTGGAAAAAAAAATCTGATATTTTTTGTAGTACATAAAAATTATCAAAATCAGCGGATTTCAGCTTGGAGAAAAGTGTAATGTCGTCTGCTGATTACATCATCGGAAAGAATAAATAAGATGAGAAAGCATTTATCTCCAACTCTAGAAACAAATACAAGTTTTGTGGATACAGAACTGTTTTATTCCTGTGTACTTTAATGCCATTCCGAGAGGATGACACTTATCAGAATCTGAAAAAGGCAAAATACTAGCTTTTAAAGATGCTGGTTACATGAAAGCTGAAATTGCACAAACAATTGGCAGACCGAAGGCTGTAGTTAAAAGTTTTCTAATTAATCCTGGTAACAATGGCAAAAAACAGCGAGCAGCAAGACCAAAGATAATTTCTTTAAAGCAAGAGAGGAAGATCCATAGACTCTCCTGCAAGCAAAAATGTCTTCCTCGCAAATTAAGATGTAGTTGCCCTGTACCAGACGAACAATAAGAAATGTACGGCACAGAAGTATTAATGTTGTATGCAAAAAATTGAAAGGAAAACCTTCACGTTCTAAGCGTTGATTGATTCTTGATTAAATTTTGAAACCTAAATATCTAACGTCGGGAATGATGTGGTGTTTTCGAACGAAAAAAAGTTTCATTTAAATGGATCAAACGGATTTAAGGTTTACTGGTATGATATGCATAAAGAAAAACACTTTTACTTAAAAACTCCAATTCGGAGGGGGATGTGTCACGGTTTGAGCAGCATTTGCAGCCGGTGGTGGAACTGAAATTGTTTTAATTGAAAATAAAATGAATTCAGAGTTATATCAGGACATACTGCCAGATAGGTTGTTACCGGTTACTCCTCTGATTGCATCAGGAGATTGGACATTTCAACAAATCAATGCATCAGATGCATATTCCGTGCTCTACAGAATCCTGTATGAAGACGAATGAGGTAAAAACTCTTCACTGGTCATCTAGGAGTCCTGACCTGAATCTAATGGAAGCCTTTGAGGCATTCTGGCTCAAGTTGTTTACAAGAATGGACGACAGTACAGAAGCAAGTCTGATCTAAAATCCGCAATTACAAACAACATTGACCCGGACACCTTCGAAGCTCTGTTTGGTTCTATGAGCCGACGATTAATAAAAACAATAGAAAAAATAGGTTCCGACATCACTTACTAATGAATAAATTATATCAACTCTATACCTTTTTCCAATTTCAACTTATGGTAATTTTTATAATTTCTTACAAAATTTTATATAGTGCAATCAAATGTAATTGTATTTTTGCTGTACCTTCCTTATATCATATCTTTAAGTATCTTTACATTTCATAAAAATATGCATTTTCTGAAAATATGATATGTATTTCTAGTATTATATCATCTAATTTTGCAACTTTATATTTTTTTCTGTGGCTGTACGTTAAACTATTTCAAGGTGAACCTGAGATCAAAATCCATGGTAATGAAAAAAATCATTCATAGTATATGAATTCTAGTATCATTTTTCTTTTTGCCTAAATCATGAAAGGGATATTATTTCATATTTTATTTCAACGTACAGAAGATGCTTGAGGTCTCTTGGTGGCAGATTCCGACTTCTCTATCACGACAAGATAACAACCAAGACATTGACTCACTATCTCTTCAAACCTTCATAGAATACCAACCTGAAGAAGTTTGGTAGTCACTACAGATTGAGAAAACATTACACAAAGTGTATTTAGTGAAATTGAGAATAGATCTCCTAAACTTTTTATCCTGAAGCTAAGACTGCAACCAAGTTATCAACCACTACTATTAATAGAATGACTCACTTTTTGGCTATAATAATAATTTAAGCAAAATTTTTTAGTAAGTTTTCAACTTCTGAGCACTGACTTGATTTGCCAACTGAAACGAGTAGCGTTGCCCTTGATTCATCGTCTTGCCTCTCCTGCTGTACTGGATCACAAGTGGTATAGGTTGTCATTTTGAGAATCATTTGTCAAAAACATTACATTTTCTGGACCACATTGAGTTAGTTTCTGACATTGCAATAGAATTATCTTCTGCCAAACACTTCATTTGCTTCTGGAGTTCGAAATCGAAGCATCTGTTGCTAGCATCGAGACAGAAGCGTTGGCAACATGTGTTTAAACGTTGCAAAAACTTCTTAGTTTTAAAAAGTTCTATGATTCTGTGTATTTTCATATTCAGACAGCTTCTCACATATAATCCTTTTATTTGGAACTTCCGTATCAGTATCATTTTTATTTCATGTTAAATAAACAAACATTATTCCACATAATTAACCCTTAAATGCTTAGTGTTGCCTTTAAGCAACATATCCAGTTTTGTCTTCTAAAATTTTGAGCATCAGATTGAAGGGCTAATGCCTGTTGTTTCCAATTGGATACGTACTGAAAATGTTATTAAATCAATTTACAACATAAAGATTGTAGCCTGAGTGTTAATGAAGAAATAAAAATAAATCGATGTTTTTCACTTAAGTTACATCTTTTTTGCTTTCTTTGTAAGCTTGAAAATACCATATTTAATTCTACCATGTTGAAGGAAAATCTTTATTCGTATTTATAAGTTCTTAAAATTCACCTGTGTTTAATAGTATAGAATTTTTTCTAGGAAATATTTTCCTCACCTAAAACCCAGTGTTGTTACCCGATTGGTAACAAACTGTTTTTAGACATAAAACATACTTAAAACAAACCATACTAGAATTTTTCAAGTATTTTCCCCGTGTTTTATTCAAGAAATGAAAGCCAAAAAATTGTTTAAATCAATTGTTTTTAAAAAATCGAGCATTTAAGGGTTAAAACTAACCCTTACTGTAATGAAATATTTTCAAGGATTGGATTCTTATTCAACCGAATAAAAAGTAATAGTTTTGGAACACTTAAGCACAGCACTAACTTAAAAATATCTGTTTTATCTGCAATGGAACTTTGTAAATAGGAAACGGCGTGCTCACGCAGGAAATTACTTTTCTTGTTATAATTTTTATGAGGCTTTAAAGCACTCCAAGCTGATATCGTGTTTCCGCTTGATACTTCTGTATCGCATCCTTAATATTGTTCATTAGAATCTTCGCTGCGACTTTCAACACTATCACATTATACTACCATCATAGAAACTGGATTTGATGATAAGTAACTGCAAATTAATTTTGAATCAACAACTCTAGTAACCTGAATTTATTTTGATTCCTCTTTTTCTTTTATTATCTTATTACTGTTGGTAATCCTCAATGCTATTATTGTTAGTTTTTCGAAAATACTCCAATGACACTAAACCTTCAATAGATGCGCTTTCAACTCATAGAAAGCTGAAACAATTCTGGAATCGAAGCTAAATAGCTGTCAATTGTAATGTCATTTACCTTAGAACAAAAGTGCTGTACAGAACTTAAGAACCTATGAGTTCACGGACTCCGTATATATCCTTGCAAAGCATCAGTTTCTGTAAACTGAGACCCTACACCAAACTGAGCTATCTGAAAATATTAACGTGACATATAATTCAGCAACGGATTCCGAGACTAGCACTTTTGGAGGATTTTACACCGGAAAGGGTTGTCAGGCAATAAATCATATGAACGCGTTTCCGGAGTTCTTTGTTAGATCACGCTCAGTAAAATGTAAATATCACCCATCCATTCTTCACTTTTCCCTTATTTTAATGAAAATAACTCCACCCGGCGATTGCGCAAAAGCGTGAAGGTTTTCCGAATCCTTTGCTAAACAATAGTTTTAGCAAACATACACTCTTGAACACCGAATGAAATTTAGTATTCTGATTAGCATTCTTTCGTTTAGTAATCTAAATATAATCATCCTGCATTATTTCTGTTGTCAATATTAATTTTTCTGAACTAATGCAAAGACTACAGTCATGAATGAGGTATCAGTGAATATGATTTTTTACCGACTTCTAACATAGCATACTCAGTTTACGTTAATACACATTGTTTGTGGATGTTGAATGTGCGAAAGTTTTCCCTCGGATTTACTGGTATATATTAATTTAAATAACTAGTATCCATTTTACGGGATGAATGAAGTTGATTGTAAGGTTCTTGTTTTCATGAATTCTAAAAGATGAATACAAATTAATTTTTAATTATCAAATCAATTCATAACAGATATTTTCATTATAATGAAAAATGCTATTAGGAAAATCGAAAAGAAATTACCAGTAACATTATGGATTCCATAACTTACGTTAGAAACTCTGGAGAGGAGATATCGTCGCTTAACAATTAACACCACATACCTCATTTTTTTGAAATTTAATAAAGGTTGAAAATACTCAATTTTCGCAATCAATAATGAATATTTCTGAATTTTTTTAAACATCCTATATAAATATGAGGCCACATTTTCCTACCAGTTGTGCAAAAAATACCCAGAAATATTCGTTAATGTTTCGAAAATTGAGTATTTCCTTCCTCTTTAAAATTTCAAAAAATTGAGATATGTGATGTTGCTTGCTAAGAGACTATATGTTCGTGATTTTAAATATTGGTGCATAGTGACGTCATTCTAAATTTATACGCTTAAAACACTGTCTAAAGAAGATATAACTAAAGTAACCCTTGATTCTTTTTCAGTTTTGCATCACGATGAAATTTAGCGAAATTTCTCTTCACTTTATAAAGGTGTCGATGCACTGTATTAAAGCATAAAAATCTTATTTAAAAGTTTTGTTTTTAATTAGTTTTCTATCAAATATTCATATCTGCATTATTAAGTTGAATGATGAAGTACTAAATTAATATGTGCTATTTTCCAGAAAAAGAGTATATGAGTAATAAATTTCGGTAAAATAATTCTGTAAAGTTTGCCGATAAATATAAAATGGTAGATGAATTCAAACTTCGAATAAGTTTAAAAATTAAATGTACTCAATTTTTTTTTAATATTTCACTTTTATTAGTGCACAGAAAGTAAAATTTTATTTGTACTTTAATTATTTTCTACTTTTTATTTTTTAGTTTGTAATGCAATATTATAGCTATTATGGAATCTTTAAATTATTTTTTTCTCAACTAAACTAATAGGAGGTATAATTCGTATTGAATCAAAATTTAATTAAAGTAACCTATAAAAAATTAAATTCCGAAAATGTTAAAACAAAATACTTTCATCGAGAATACACAGGTGTTCAAAATTTCAAAACTCTAGCACATCAGGAAGTGAGTGAAAAATGATTTACAAAATTCCATCGTTAGAAACATGAAACAAATCAAGTTAAGTACCCAATAAAAAAACACGTATATGTCGAAGAAGGTAATACCTTGATATATAGGGAAAATACGTTGTCGATGCAAATTCTAATGTATATAGAGTTTATTTTCGTTAAAATTTAATATTTCTATTAACACTTTATGATAAATTTGACTTATTTTAAGAGATAAAAAGTAATGTGAATTATTCGCTGAAAGTAAGCGAGAATCATTTTCCAAACGAAAAAGTGTATAGCTATAAACATAAGCTTAAAAATCAACATAACTTTTATAAAATGCATTTGTACCCAAATATGTCTTTAGTAATCACAATCTGTGCATTAAAAATTCTTTCCATCATTATGCGCATTCAAATACAAAGAATTTTAATATTTATGCAGCAATTTGGTGTTTACCCAATGCTTATTTAATAATTGTGTTTTTTAGCTTTTACGCTCCGCATAGAAACCATTAATTTAATAAAGGTATTATTCTCTAAAGTATTTTAAATGTGTTTCTATGTATTGATTTCTTTCTTAGGGGATCTTAAACTGACAAGATAGCGAGTTCTATGACTTGTTTATTAACATGCAACATTTCAAACAAACAAGAAAACCATTAAAGCATTAAATAATTTCAAGAAAAGAGTAGTAAACAGAATCTGCTTTTATTCTGAGAACTAACTTTAAAAAGAAAATTATTTGTCAATTAAAAAATTTCACTATAAATATTTTCATGCCTGTTGATGTAGAGAATAGAAAATTTATGTTTAATGGCATAGTGAAATGACTAAAATTTAAGTTATCATTCCATCAAATGTAATATATTCCAAGGAATAAAAATAATTATTCCCGAAAGAAACTCTTAAAATAGAATTTTATTGATATGCACATATTCTGAAAAAGTTTCGACTTATAAAGATGCTAATGTATTTGTTTACTTATAAATTATCGCATTCCCTTGCATTCAAGATGCTTATAATTCTCTTGTGGAATTCTAAGTCTTAAGAAGTTCACCTTAAGAAGTTGAATTAAAGAATCTTATTATATTGAACAAAATATCGAAGTTTTTCTCTTCTAATTTGTTCAAAGAATGACTGCAAAGAATAAAAATTATTTTAAATTTAATATATTTTATTTTTGATAAAACTATGGATTTGAGAGAAAGCAATCTAATCTAAAAATGATAAACAAGAAATGTAAGAAATATGAATGCGAGCGAGAAATAAATTGCATATTTCAGAATTCTCAATATTCTAGATTCTCTATTCTAGAAATTTCTAGATTCTTAAAGGATTGAAAACTAATATATCAATTCCATTTTTAATCAACCCCCACTCCATCTTTTCAATTTGCTAAGTTGATTGGTTTAGTTGAATAATGTTGCTTTTCTGAGCAATACAAAATAAATTTGTAATGCGACCAAATGATTAAAATGGCATGGGAATAGGTTTCCGAATCTCCATACTTTTACATTACTTGATATGATCTTTATATAAAAAATTTAATGTACAACAAATTAATTATATTGTTTCATTGGTGAAATCGAAAACTGAACAGAATAGTTTTAATCATGAAACCAAGGCGTTGCTAATAGGCCTCGAAGCTCTCTTAAAAATATCGATTTTCTTACTTATGCAACCATTGTTTTTTAGTATTTACCTCGCATTTTTACATTTTCATTAGGATTAAAGTTCCAAAATCTTATTTTTCTTATCATATTTCTTGATTAATCTTTGGAGATTTCTTTGCCATGTATATAGAAATTAGTTAATATTTTCTCCTAATTTATTAAAATTAGCACCAGATATTACGAATTTTTGTCTATAAAATGTTCGGGTTCAAAATTACATCACACTAAAAGACACAACATAATTTAATTTTTTCTCTTAGATACACTCTAATGCAGATCCAATATTTTTACTTAGATACTCCAATATTTTGTAAGGATTTCTAACTTTCATGAAATTTATAGGGTTCTTCAAGACTTTGCTATCTGTTTGGAACCCATTGGAAATACCTTTATACATTTATAAAAACACATTTTTTAAAATTTAACATAAGAAATTTCAAATTTTTATGTATCAAATTTTGAGTTCTCAAAGGATGCATCCAATTAAAAAAAATTAATTTTTCTTAGAGTGTTATAGAATATTTTCTTAGCATATTCTGAAATTCAAAAAATAAATAGTCTTCTCCAAGAATTTCCTTACATTATGAAATAAATTAGAAATTTAAAGGAATTTTATACAAACATATAAAACTTCAGCATTTATAACTAATTCCGTAATTCAGACTATTCCCACACACCCACGTTTTTCGCAAAATGTGGTTCTTCTATCATCCCACACGTTGCTTCTTTACCAGTACTTAGTTTTATCAGCAGAAGCAGCTTAGCGTGACGATCAATCTTCCACTGTAGGACTTGGGAGGAGTACATTTTTATGGACGTAGGAGGGGGCTTTAATTATGCCTTGAATAGTCAACAGCTCCTGCTGTAGGACAACGCCGTACCCAATCGCTGTTTCCTCATAACAACGAAGCAGTAGCTTCTGACCTTAAACTCTGCAGTTGCTAAGTTACAAGTTTCACAACGGTGCGTTGCCAAGATAATAGGGAAAATTTCCCATAAATTCCATCGTTTCCTATTCATCAAATCTTCTTTCTGCCCGCCTGCGAAGATGTAGTTCAAACATCACTTTTTCGGGTTACCATTTACCTGGATTACTTGTCGTTATTATTTCCCGAATCTGATTTATTAGAAGCGTTTCCAATCTTTCGTCTATTATTAACTATCAAATTTTGGATTTTAAGCGTAAGAACGGTTTCTGTGGTTCGTTAGGGGTTTTCGAAAATGAAATTTAAATGAAGATATGTTTGGACCTACGATATGGTGCTGGTCGTTATTCTCAGTCTACCATTTATGTGCTTAAAATTTAACCTATACTAAATATTTTCATTTCCAGTTTCATTTATTTAAAAAAGGTGTAGATATTGAACTTTTTAATATGGTCTGTTAAGCTACAGTTATTATATTTGAGCTGAAACTCTAAAGAAGGCATATTTTACTGTGCAGTAGTATTAAATTATAACTATACAATACATTTATTTTCATATTTTTCAGTTTTCCATCAGACTGCTTTAAAATTAATAAAAAAGCGCCTGAATGATGCTTGGAAATGAAGAAAGGTGTTCACAGCTCGTGCATCAATATATCGGAAAGAATAAGACTAGAAAGAAAACTAGAAAATGCTAAAACCTCTAAATGCGAATTACTGTTTGAGTATGTAGCACATTCTTAACATTAAGAATCTAAAATAATTTTCATTGCTTTTCTAAAAAAAATTGTTGAATATTATATATACTAATGTAATAGTAAATATAAAGGATAAATCCGATTAAAAGAAAAGTTCGAAAAAGACACCTGCATGCAGGTAATTAAATTTTATCATTTCAAAAAAATTGAAGAACTGCTCTTCTATCTTTAAGTTCTTTATCTTAATCATAGTGCGTTGACGATTCTCAAACATGTAGGGGAAGGTTGCCAAATTTGGGCCACCTAAGCATTTTTAATATGCTTTGATAAAGAAGTCTTTTTAATGAAAAAGATAGTGGAATGTTTCTGTAGGTTATTTATTTTCGGGACAATGTAATTAATTTTGTATGAAATATACTTTAAATTAGAAAAAAATTGTGTCAACCGTCCAGTTAAAGAAACTGGTTTTCTAAGCTAGGACAACAATTTAATTAATCCCAATTAAAGTAAAAATGTTTTTTGACTTTCAAATTCACTCCACCACAAAATGTATGAATCGAAGTATGACATTTTATATACTGTATAACTTCTTCTTTTTCCTTTGTTTCCTCACAAAAGTTACAAATTATACGTATCCACGTTATAGTTCTTTTTGATCCAATATCTGACGGTTTTAGTGTACTTTTAATGTTTTATATTGCTATTCCTTAACCCACTTTATGAGGACTACTAGCAGTGATGACTGCTTTTTGAGCTAATTCTGTAATTCATGATGATAATCTCATTGATTTAAAGACTCCAATTTAGGCAAAAGTTTGTGGTCCAATATAGTAAAATTTTGGTTAACAAAAAAAATCCCCCAACTTATCTTTACACTATTTTAATAAAATTTTTAAGTCACTTTTAGCAAAGCAAAATTCCTATCTGAATACATAATAACATATTTTCCCACTTTTTTTAAACAGCAAAAGTGTTTTTTGTCTTTAGTTACAATAATAAACAATAATATCTAATTCTAAAGACTTATTCTCTAACTGTATTCACGTAGCGCTTTCTCTTAAAAATTATTTCATGGATCAAATTTGCATCGCTACAACATAATTTGCCCATTTGCATTGCTCAAATATTTACTAGAATTGAAATTATGTTACCGGTCCAAATTCCCCTCCTTTCCTTTTATTTTGTATATAAAAATATAAAAAAGTTCTTACTATCTGGAAGCATGAGGACAAATAGTTCACTTTTCTACATAGTACTACAATTTCATATTCATTAAAATCGAAAGAAAAAGTCTGCTTACGAGTTACTTCATCGCATGAAAAGAATAGTAAATATCATATACAGAGAACCGTGAGAAAAGCACTTTTTAACATTTCCTAAGCTCTTATGCTGGTAATAATATATTGCCTTTATCGGAAATTATTCTTTATTTATATTCCAAATGTCAAGGCATCATAAATCTTATTTGCTGAAGCAGTTCGAGACATGATGAGATGAGAATAGCACTTCAAATAGTTTCTTTTTAGAAGTCATCATTTCCTTGGCTATTTGTTTTTCGTGCGTTAATTTACACCAAGATAAACAAATTATGAGCAAGTTAGATAACAATAATACAAGATATATAAAAAAGAGACATGATGTAAGAGAAAGGAAAATATAAAGAATGTTTTCTTTAGTTATATAATGGAAATAATGAACGTTAGCCATGGAAGGAATAAGTGGCTAATAATTTTTGAAAGATTTTGTAAGAACTGCAGACTTTTGGAAACTTAATTACACTGCAAATTCACTAATCACTTAATTATGTCTGGAAAATGAGTGTCATATGGTTTAATGATAATCAAGTAAAAACTATGATTGGTGATTAAAAATCAAGGATTTGTAAATTATTATGAACGGATTTCGTTAATTAGAGAAATGAAATCCTTCATTAAATAAAATCGAAGTAATTACTTGCTACATGTGAGCGAAAGCAATGCATAGGGTATAGACATAACAAAAATTGGTCAAAATATCGATTTTCATTTGTTTGGCTTATTTCGTTGCTCGTATTCTGCTATTCGTAGTGCCAAAGTATCAAAGCAGTATCTTTAATATTTATTTTTCGTTTAATATAATAATGAAAATTATTTAGAATTTTTTATTTTCGATGACAATTCATTACATCAAATGGCTTTTTCTCCAAGTTCAAATATATTTTCATTTCTACCCTTTAAAAATACAAAGGACTTAAACATACAAGTTTACATATAACTGAATACATGACGAATTGCAAAACGCATGCACTGTCTTTGGTATATATATATATATATATATATCAATGTCATGAAAATCAATAAATGTTGAAATAAAATGGAGAGACTGTAGTTAATCGGTAAAAGCGTATAGATGCTCATCAGGGTAAGTAAAATCTATACGAACCGCTAAAAAATTAGTGAAATCATAATGTTTTCTGCGAACAGTGCTGGCATATAGCTAAAAACACTGTCCTTTACCCCGAACATTATGATAAACCAAGAATTTGAATGAAATACAAATAAAAGAAATGAATTTACGAACCTAAAACTGAGAGATGCTGCCAACGGGAGAAGTGACAAAGGAAATAACTAAACGCGTCATCTAGGGACCGGATCTTTACGAAAATATCAAGTTACTTCTGAGGTTGGGGAAGTTTCGATGAAGATTAGGAAATCGATGGAAAAAAAGATGAAAGCGAACTACATTGAGGAAACGATGAAGATTAAAGAAATGATGAAAAAAGGAAAAGAGTGTATTTAAAAATTAATGTGTAATATAAAAAAATAAGGTGTATATAAAAATTAAGGAATGATGATAAAAAAGGAAAGGAGTGTATTTAAAAATTAAGGTTTATATAAAAATTAATGAAAGATGATAAAGAAGGAAAGGAGTGTATTTAAAAATTAAGGTGTATAAAAATACCTTCATCATACCTTAATTTTTATACACCTTAATTTTTAAATACACTACTTTCCTTTTTTATCATCATTCCTTAATATTTAGATACACCTTATTTTTTTATATTACACATTAATTTTTAAATACACTCTTTTCCTTTTTTCATCATTTCTTTAATCTTCATCGTTTCCTCAATGTAGTTCGCTTTCATCTTTTTTTTCCATTGATTTCCTAATCTTCATCGAAACTCCCCCAACCTCAGAAGTAACTTGATATTTTCGTAAACATCCGGTCCTTACATGACGCGTTTAGTTATTTCCTTTGTCACGTCTCCCGTTGGCAGCATCTCTCAGTTTTAGGTTCGTAAATTCTTTTCTTCTAAACTATTTTAGAAAAAGAACAAATCTACAAAAACCGAACGCTAACGTCCGAGTCGCGTCGTCAGCAGGGAATTCCCGTACGAGCGTCGAAATAATTATATTCGGTGTTTGTAATAGCAAGAATGCTGAAAAAAGTTTGTTTCCCCGGAACACCGAAATATCAAACAATAGAACGTTAGCGATCTGTTTTTGTCGGTTTTTTTTCTTTTTATAAAATAGTTTTATGTGATTTCTTTTGTTATAATATTTCTCACTGCATGAATGTACTGTTGCATTGGCGCATTCACCGTGTTAGTGATGTTTATTCCTTATCGAATTTATGATGACCATAGTGTAAATGATTCCTCATGTTTCCTTTTTTTGAATTAGCTTTTCTTCGGTTTAAGTTTTAATTTAATATATATATATATTCTGAAAATATTAATAATCTTTAAAAATGATGCTACAAAGTTAATTTGAAAGTTAGAGGAGATTTTAAAAATATGTAGCATATATAATTGTTTTAAATTTCAACTAAAGAAGCGGTTCAGAATTATTTTTTTCCTGTGAAGATTATCTAACTTGGATATGAAGTTAGAATGCCATCAGAAGTTTCTTTTCAATAATCAAAATGAAAAGGAAATGCTAAGACGATACCAGGTACAACTAAAGTAAATTTGTTTCTGCATTACATCTGACAAATAAACAATATACTACTGACAATATTTCGATCCTTTTTGTAGTGAATCATGTCCAGGGAAGATTCTAAAAAAATGAATTGGAACTAGAAAATTAATAATAAAATATTTCATAAAAATAGGAAATATTATCGGTGAAGAGTAACAAAATAACTTATTCTATCTGATTTGTTTGATTCAGCTGCTAGGAATTGCCTTTGCATTTGCTAATCATGATGAGAGGACAAGGACCCTGCTTGAACAACCACTGTAATTTAATATCAAGATATTACATCATAACTAGGTTTTAGGTTCACCAGATCCATGCAAACGGACAATATCACGAGAAATCGAGTTTTGGAACCACAGAATACTTCTAGACTATCGCATTCTGAGACCATATCACTAAATTAAATGGTCTACACCGTCACGTCACGTTCAGCGTGACCATTTTCCACGAATTGAAACACAAATACATACTTTCACACTGAAAAGGTAAAATTCTAAAGAAGAAAGGGTTTTAGATGGAATGATTAAAATTTAATACTCATTTAAAACATCTAAAGTATTCTCCTGAGCTTGAAATTAAAGATTGTGAATAAGAAAAGAATTTAAAATAGTTTAAGAACGGCAAAAGCACTTTCACATTTTCTTTTCTTTAAAATTCTTCTCATATCACATGTTTGCCCTGTGAAAGTATTCTAAAATAGAAGCGTTTTTTTAACGCTTTTCCGTGCATAAATTTGTTTCTAGGATATCTTCAAATAATTAAAGTCTAACTCACTTAAATTACAGTACTTTTTTTTCAGCTTTTAACACATTTTATGAAGACTTCTAAGAAACTATAAATTCACTTTTATTAGAATCTCTTGAGAAAGATATAAAATTCATATAATTTTTTTCATGCTAAAAATGTATTCTTGTATATTTTTTCTTTTATCTTTCATAAGTTTGATATTTTTATTTGCAAGATTTATGTAGTTCTTTCGAATGAAATTCATAACTTCTGAATATATTTAGTTTATGGTTAGGGTTAATTAAACTTACATGCTTGAAATTTAAGTAAGGATAGAAAGACATTTCAGATGTAAAATCGTCATCTGAAGATAATCATGAACATGAAAAAACAAATAAATAAATACAAGATAAAAGGGTAAATAATAAATTCTGAAGCCAATTTAATTTTCTGTTTGCTTTGATTTGTCCATGAATAATTATAAATTATACCTAGTTGCGTTCTATAAAGCAGTACACTACTAACAAATTCAAGTTCTTCAAATTAAAGCTTTTAATAGCAACACTATCTAGACTTAATTATTACTATATTGTCTGTCTAATGAATTATGAATGCACGGATGAAAATTTCAGAATGATGTCAATCTTCCTCAAATGATGGTAGAATAAAATTATCTGATCATTTTGAAACGTAAATAGTTTTTGTAAACAAATATAGCAAAAAAATGAGAGGCAAAAAGTAAAATATTAGCGGTAAAAACGCATGAACGCGCGTCAGGGAAGTGAATTTATGTGAACCGCATAAAAATATTTTAGCGTTTTCCGCAGACAGTCTTAGGCAAAATAAAGTTGAGAAAATTCTGCTTTCACCAAATCAGACAAAAAAAATCAAGTGTCAATGAAAAACCAAAGACTAATATACCAAAATGAAAGTGTACATTATCAGAAAAGGGGAAGATATGGCTTGAAGATGAAAATAACATTGGCTGCATGCAGCATGTTACAACTATTGATGTATTTTGTTGAAAATAATTTACCTTTATTTGGTCTACTGGACATTATTATACCTGTCAATGTTAATTTTACTGAGTTTGAATAAAATAGAAAAAGGAATTGCAAATTAAGAAATAAATACAGAAGTTATTAACTTTTCTAAATGATCATGTAATCAAGGTTTTAAATTTAATTGGATGGTACCAAGTCTTAGTGGTATTAACTTCCCGTTTTGAAGCCACATGAAGTGTGTTTTGGAACACACCTCGTAAATTTTCAATCATGGCCATATAACGAGAACGATGAGATAATACCACCTCTTTAAACTTCCATATCAATCTAATGGGAGGACGTTTCAACTGGACGAATTTTACGCCTAAGTTAAACGTAGTAGGCCCCCACACACGGCAAATCTTCTGTGGAATCTGGTCTTCAACTCTTGTATCTCAGGTACCGATGTCAATCTACGTCCAGGCCACAGCGCCTGGCGTTTGAAACTTAAAAGTGGACAATCATGGGTTGAACGCAAAAGCACGTTGCTACTTTAAAAGACAAAAGATCATGGCCGTAAAATGAGTTAATGTATAGGTTCCACTGTTGATAAACAGAAAAATGTTAATTAACATAATTTAAAAACATTAAAACAAACATTATAAAAGCGAAAATATAATTATTCAATTTTTACGCACATGCATGTTTTTTATAAATTCCTATTCTTTATTTTCTAGTAATAAGAGAACGTTTTATATTTCCGCCTTTTAATTTCAAAGAATGATTTACTTTTTTATGTACTCAAGCAGGTTTACATTGTGTTCCTTATTGTCCGAAGTATCATTGATGTTTCTGACTTCACTGTATTTATTTCAACCCGGCCACAAATAAGATATCGCAATGTATACATGAAAATGATTGATATTGTAATAACTGAAGACTTCGATTTTAATAATATGATATTTGTATATAATTTCAATATTTTTCTGGAAGGCATCACACATCCTGTGTACCTAATATGTTTTTAGTATTCATTGCATGAAATTCGAAAAATTCAATATTCAGTTTATTACGGAATTAATAAAATATTTCATTAAAATAATTTTGCTTTACTAATATTTTATTTTTACAAAAAGCTGCATCATAGGTAGATGTTTTGAAATTTTGTATTCAAAAGTTTTAAGAATGTCCTTTAAGCAATTTTTGAGAATAACCAATGTAAACGCCAAAAAAGTTATGATTTAAGAACAGTAAATGATATTCTCCAGTTTTTTCGATTGACAGATATCTTTCGATTATAGATTAGAATGGATTATTTGATGTTGAAATTTCTGATCGCTACGTTAAATTTAATGCAGGTTATTTGGAATCTCTTTGATTCAAGCTTTCCGTTAGAGTCTTTTAAACATATTCTGACTATCCAATATTGTAAGTTTAGAAAAGATTTACTAACACGCTCAAAACACTTGGTAGGATGCATTAGCATACATTAGCTGCGTGATAACTTGCTTTGAATTATTAATGAATTTATTTGTAAATGGACATATAACATTATTTTCACTTTTATTCATATATTTTATACAACAAATTACTATTATTTAACACATAAACCTTTGTATATGCCCTAAAAGTTCGCTGGAAATACATTTTTATATCATGATTTTATGATAAGTTTTATCATTGGTGATGGATGCGTAGCACACTTCTTCGTAGTTTTATTTGAATACTACAGATGCATAATTCCATACAACAATCCATGTTGTGTAACTGTTTGAAATTTACACTTTATTATATGCTTTTATGTTTCTCTTTTGCTAATCTTCAGTGACATTAGAAATGGTAGGCACCACAAATCGTCTACTTATAAAATTTTCAAATAAATAAGACAATATAGTTAAACTCGAGTTTATTTATTAAGGTTCTTCACAAACAAATAAAAAACGGAAATTTATCTTTAACTCATATCCATCTCTTTGTATTAATTATTTTAGATGCTAGTTTTCACACACCAATAAGAAAAGTTATTGTTAAGCTTTAATTTCGTAGCTTTTCATCCTGCGATTAAAAAGCATTCGACAGTTCCACTTGAATTAAAATCCTCAAATTTTAAAATAAATATTTATGTTCTTTTCTAGGCATAACCCTTTCGAACAGGCTTTTGCGTGATTAAAATTTAACTATGAAAAGTAGTTTAATTGAATGTTAACATACTAAAAGAAGTATACTATGAGTTTAAAGGTTTTCATTTTTCCCGTTTTCTGAAAATCTCCTGTTACATTATTCCCAGTCGTATAGTCAACTGGGACAATTCCACCAAAACATCTGTAAAATTCTCTTTCCTGCCATAAGAATAGCATGCCAGTGAAACAACTTTACAGCTTCGTATCAATAATCTTGCTACGAAGACAACAAAAACATAAGTCAGCAATTTGTAATCTGAGAGTGTTTCCAAGTTTCTTTCATCATAGTTTTATTCCCTGATTCCTTAAGAACACTGAAAACATAAAAATCCATAAAAAAGTGAGATTTTTACAGTAGAGAACGGAGTCTAATCTCCGGGACGTACATGCCGAAGGGGTTAAACTGAAATTCACTAAATAAATTTATACTGGCATCACAACCACCAGATTTGACACAAGTATATATACGATAAAATATTTTTTTCGAAACGCATCTAATTACCTATGAAAATTATTATCATTCCTTGCTGTCCATATTTTTTATAAGCAGTTTAATCATTTCTCAATTCAATTTTTAAAGCAAGAAAGCGCATGGCATATTCAAGAATCATAAAATTATATATATATAGAGAAAAGGCAACGTCACTACATAATGGAGCGTCCTAGTGCCTTTCTTGTAGAGTCTCGTTTTCAAGTTCGGAGGCTAGCAATTTTGAGGCCTGACTCCACCGAAAATATAGCGCCTTCTGAAGCCTGGCGATAGAATATCAGTTTCAAGCCCAATTCCATTAAAGCTCTGCCATATATGAGGAGTAATGCAGTTTAAATTTGTCGTTCGTTATGCACTTCAAATGGTTTGATGTAGAAGTTTGAGCAGGGGATTTCGGCGTCTAGTATCTTAGCCGTCAATGCTGAAGATCACGAGATCCATCCCAAAATAGCCTGTATGTAGCTCCAAAACGAGACGTCAATGTAATGGGTCTTTGGCCGATTTCATCTGTCTGCTTGATGCGAACATCATCGCGTTGGCACGGCAAGGGAATTTTGAAAGTGTGGTATTAGCGCAGGCATCTAATTACTTTTCAAAAGTCCTAGATGAATCTCAAAATACCACTCGTGCAGCTTCTAATAGGTACGCTAATCTGACAGAGTAATAAATCCCTAGAACACTTGCTCAATCCTATTAGCTTAATTCTAAATTTTATTTAATAATTCTTAAAAGACTTCAAAAGAACGAAAAAACTCAATTACCTATTTTCCCATGATTTTTTATCTATTATGTATATCGATTATAATTTTATCTATGTTATAACACTCCCTGTAGTCTCAAATAACAACATTTAAAACACTATGCATCTTGTAATAAAATAAAAAAACCCACGTAATAAAATCAAAATTCTCTGAAAGGTCAATAGAAAACAATAAAAGCCAAATAAGTAATATTATACCTGCATTTATTTATACTATTCGTAATATTATCTGCAGTATACGGAGCTACGCAAAATAATATTTTTCCAAGCCTCTCTCAGTTTTACCTTTCTCCTAACATTTAGGCCGGAATCTATCATAAGCTGTCTCGGAAAACTGCGTGAACTCCACAAAGTCGCTGTGAACGATAAATGTTTAAATAGAGGGGGTAGGGAGTGTGAGATTAATCTACATGAGCAGCATCGTTCGCAGCGAGGCATAACTTTGTGTCTCTTTTACGTTCAACTTTGTAATTAAGAAAAGGGAAAAGCTAATGAAAATCCTGGTGTTTAGAAATATTTCCGTACAATATGCTTAGATTCCGTGAAGTCTATTCAACTGAGCAATTTTCTCCCTAAATCGATTCGGATATATGTTACAACATGGGAGGGAAAGTTTCTTCCCTGCTTGAGCGAAACCTCGAGTTGGAAGGCTTTTATTTCATTTAAGAGCGTAAATTCAATCAGACACGTGAAGTAGAATTTTCTTTCTCCAAGCTTATAAACACCTTTCTTTTGTTGTTGGGATATTAGATTTTTATTTTTATCCATTAATGCGTTACACTATGCTTGTTTATTGAGTTTGTTGATGCCATTAATGTTCGGGGATTGGAATTTAGGATTTCTTTCACACATGCTTTGTTCTTCAAGTATTTTTTTTATTTTTCTTTCTTGTATAGTTTGATCGCGTAATGTGGGTTTAACGAAGAGTGTTAGGAGCTAGATCTCCTTATGTTTGTGCTTGATATGCACATGGCTTTTCTTGATTTTCTTTTCTCAACAAATAGTTTCTTTTATTATAATCTAGATATTTCTCCATAGGAATTTAGAAAAAAATATGCATAGATTACCATTGTATTAGGTATAGGTTTTCAGATTACAGGGGGTATAGGTTATAGGAGCAGATACTTCCGAATTGCAAATACTTTGCACGATAAAACTTAGTTTACTATAAAATTAATATCGAAAGTTTTGTTTCATTTGAAAGAAAATAAAATTCCTGCTTTGAAACTAACATTGAACACAGATTTTTCCAATGTACATATTATGCATGATAATTATTTTTCATTTTAAAATCTGACTTTTAAGTATACATTCGGGGTGCTGTGACATGTTGGAATCCCAAAAGCTTCGAAACTGAAGATTCACGAGTTCTAGATCCAATTCTATCAAAATTCCAATATACGCGCAAGCCTGGTACATGTCAAACCTCTCCCATTGGTGTGGTGTGGAAGTTTGGAGAAAGGGTGTCTATTCAGGAGTTGTCCTTGTCATCTTGCCATAGATTCAATTCCAAAATAGTCCACGTGCAGTTTCAATACAGAAAGTTAAATGGTTAAAACTAATCATAAACATTTTTCGATATTAACTAGGAAAACAGACATCCATTGACATTTGCATCAAATATAGATCTTTCTAACAAGCAAAAAATAGGACAGAAATTATCCATAAGTTTTTTTAAATATTAAATCTGTAAAAATGAATACCGGTATAATATCAAATTTTAAACTATTTCAAAGATAATGCTTACAACTATAAAAAAAATTTACTTTTTTTGTTAATGATAATTAGAAAGATTTTTTTTCGTAATGTCTGAAATGTTTCAGACTAATTTAAAAAGGCATGTTAAAATTATTTTTATTACTCATAAAATCTTAATGAGCAAAAGAATGAATATTAAATCAAATTCTTAGATTATTTTTTATTAAAATTCCAAAATTTATTTTTGCTTTTAATTAAAAGATGAAGCTACAAGGAAATTCATAAGTGCATAAGACTAGTTATATTTATATGAAGTAATATTTCTCTCGAAAAAGATTTTATAACTTATACATAAGACTTATAGTTATAAAACCATTTTTCTAGAATAATATTATGAGTACAGTACTTACGTATTTAAATATATTAAAAATGTAGATATTTTCTTCTTCTCTTGAATTGGAAGTAGTAATTTATTCTTAATGTAAATAGTATCATTTATTTTAAACGTATTGTAACTGAGAAATTAAATTTATGAGTACTTTAAAAATCAGCCATATTACTCTGGATACTTTTGGGAAATTATGCTTGAACACCAATATTGTTAGAAGAATATTTTTATTAAAAATTTAAACGTGCATCGATTTATCGTGAGTGACAGCAATTAATGTAATATTTTTGAAACTGATACATCTAGCCTTATTTGATAAATAAATAAACAATAATACTTGTTCAGGAAGGATAATTCTTGTTTGTGGTATTATCTAACCATAAAAGAAATTGAATCATTTACAAACATTTTTACAACAATAATACAAAATAAATATGCGCACAACAATGATACAAACAGAAAAAACTAGAATTATTACAAATGCAATGATCATAAAATCGTTAGATTATTTCATTTCCAAAACTGCGCATTCATTTTAGTTCAATTTTATGGAAAATATAAGGAATATATTAAGCATGCTAATACTGTAGATATATAGTTTCCGTAATATTAACCTTTTCTTTTACTTACGGTGCAGATGTTGTACCGGTAAATTCTTTCCCTCTGCGTAAGAGTCGGTGAAACTATTTTACTATTTCATTTGACTTTTACATCTCTCGTGTAGCTAATCTGTGGGATTTCGAACCAACCTATAGAAAGTTTTACACCTCTTGCATCTGTTACAATGCATTTGTGATGGAGTTTGGATTAATTTGACTAATGTTTTGGATTAATTTGTTCCCAAATAGGGAAGATAAGATTGAGGACTAAGGTAGAATAATGAGAAGAGGGATTTAATCTTCAATTGGCTTGAAAGGAATGAAAGCAATTTCCTGTTTCTACATCATTCTAAGAAAATTTTTGATACCTTGTATACACATAGTCTGAAAGTTGTTGATACGTAACATAATTTGATCTTTAAGGTCGGAGGTTCAAAAGTACGAGGAACATGTGTGATGATCGGAAGATTTTGCAATCAGGGAAGACATGAAAAAGTAACACAATAGGCTGTCAAATGTGAGGAGAGGCCTAATCTTCAGTAGTTTGAAAGGGAAGGAGAGTTCTCATTCCTGTTTCATCCTTTAAATTTCTCAACTTAAAAAGACTGTCCGCAATCCAAAGGTTGATTAGTGGCATTTGATATTTTGTTACAGAGGGTGTCGTGTCGAAGATCAAGAGATCCAGAGATCAATACCCCTGATGATCCGTAATGTCCATTGATCTTTTAAATGTTAAATCGCTCGTTGTTCGAATTTACTAATTTTTAAAGAAATTTGAAGAGTGAGTAGCTGACTTGTATCTCCTTCTTCTGATCTAAAACAGAGAAGAATTTTCGTGAAATATAGTTCAATATTACAAAGACGGCCTCAATAAGTTTCATGTAGCATTGCACATAGAAGTTAACGAAATCATACAATAAACCAGTTTAACAAGAAAACGCAATTAAAAATCTTCGCCTGAAAAGGAACTCCGCCTTTATCCTGCTTAATAAATATAAAATCATTTAAAGACTTTCCTTCTATAGAATCACTGATTTTAAAAATGTCCTTCTTTTCAAGCCATTATAACATAAACTAAAACAAACGAAATCTATCCAATTCGACGTCTGCTGATATTATTTAAAATCTTATTAATGTTTTAATTCGAATTAAACTGGAACATAAACAAACAGAAACTTGATTACTAACAGTATACATTTCATCTCAAAACATCCAAAGTTTGTTTTACCGATTCTCATTTAAACAGATATTTGAGTCGATCCTTTTTCAAATACAATCGATATTCCCACAGGCGATGAAAGAGGGAAGGATGTTCAGTCAATACGATTACAGTCAATTGTTCCAGCCCTTCATCTGACATGAATAGTTTTAAGAGATTAATAACGGAATAAAATAATTTAGAATTTACGTTAAAGACAGTATATCGAAATGCGATAATTACGGTAATTAGCGTACGGCACCGTGACTCAATGGCGGGAACCAGCTGGTATCCTTTGACTTGGCAAAAATCTCCCTTATCGGAAGATAATTAATCCACTTGATTCTGGCAACCCACTGGTAATAATTCATCATCTAACGATGTTATGTGATCTCTTTTATTTAATGTTCCCTTTTGTCAGCTGCGATGGGGAGTTGACTTGGGTCTTCCAAAAGCATGCGTTTCAGTTGTTTAAAGTTGTGTAATTCCATTAAAAACAAAGAAAACGCAGCTCGCTTAAAGGCATATTGTAACTTGTTGAATTACTGAGAGACATTAGGGTACGAGTTGAGTAATGGAAATCGTTTTATTATCCCTTTCTATGGCCGTAGGAAGTATACTTCCCACCAAATTCATCAATTTTTAAATTTGGCGTATGTTCTCGTCAAATTATTCGATGAAATAGAAACATAGATGTTCAAATTTCTTATCTCAAACCATAGCGAATTGTCTTGACATGGTAATTGATTATTAATTAACAAAAAATTAATGTCATCCACTAAGTTAAACTTATTATTTTCTTAAATTAATCTCAATCCCAAAGTTATTTTATTATACTACTACTCGAAAAAATGGCCCTTTAAAGGGTTAATTTCAGTGAGAATTTCAATTTATCTGCAATGAGAAATAAAAGATCATTTTTTCTCTTTTAGTGCATCATTCGAATTACGAAATAAATTAATTTAAGCATTAAAAACAGTTTAAGCCTTACGAGTTTTATTTTTGTCTGTTCCCATGCTGAATACTTTAACAACGTAATACGTTCCACTTACTAGGTGTTCGTAACAATATTTGATATTTATCTAGTTTTTGCATATAATTTTACGTTTTGCAATTACATTCTTTTTTTCATAAAAAAGATCAAAAGAATCGAATATATCCTTTTTCTTGTTTTATTTCATATTGTAACAAAATTCGTCTTGAGAGTGTACGTGAATGCAGTCCAATAAGCAGGATAAAAAAGTAAAGCTCTTTATTCTACGAATATTCTAAGGAAACAAACGTAGCACAGGTAAGAAATCTACACTTGTACAAATTCACGACAGAGATCTCTAATAAATCTCAATTACAACACTTTCAATAGCGCTCAATATGTCTCAATTCACCAGCTTGCTTGCTGATCAAATTACAACTGACTACTCTTGGTTTGAGAGCTTGGTTTTATACTTTTTCAACAGTAAGTGACGTCATTACATAGGAAGTGATGTAATCTCTGGAAAGTTCATGAAATTACAGGCTCTCAGTAGAGATAGGTCCCACAGTTCAAGATTTTTCTAGAAGATTCCTTTTGTCGCCAAGATTAGCATGTCAGGGAAACAACTTTTCAACTTTGTAACAACATATATTTTTACGTAATTCTGTTAAGTATTCATGAGAAAAATATTTTCAATTTCTTTCGCTGAAATCGTCTATTGCAAGCCTTATCTCAGTATATTGCAATATTTTTTTAAAGTAAATAAATACTTTTTTTACTTCTTGAATAGAATTGTATAAAACCATGGATAAGTATCAAACTATTTCATCGTTTTCTTCCCAATGGTTAAAATTTTCAGATTAGTCCTGAATTATAGAGAAACTTTAAAAAATAAATCGTGATTTTGAAAAGTTTCTTATAAGAAAGCTAGTGATTTTAAACAAAAATGCATTTCAATCGACAGTGTCACTATTAGAGAATTTCATTTTAAACCAAGAACTAAATCCCAAATAGCCCGATTACTTATATTCGTTTGCTTTCAAAATATGCATCTAAAGTTAAATTAAGATTAATGATGATAAAATATAATTCAAGATTTGCAAGATACTTTCAATTAACAACTAAAAGTCTCAATAATGAGAATTAATTTTAATACATAAATTGATTATTGCGATTCATGTTGTCTTTGCATACTGCGCAAACAATATTATTGTTCGAAAATATAATAATGTCAATAAAATTCTTAAAAACACATGAAAATCTTTATTTTCATAAACTATAAATTAAATATCAAATTTTGTTAAGTACCTCTTAAGAATTTGTTTTTAATCCTGTAGAAGTTTTCTTCCTTCAAGGACTACAATCAAAGAATCTACAAGAGCTTTGCATACTTTCATTAGCAGAATTTAAGGAAATGTTTATGCAAAAGACAGTGATCCAGTTTCATTTAATCCTTTATTCCCCGAAAATGCGGCTCCATCCAAAATGTAACCTATAAATCCAATCTCCCATTAAGAAAGGGATTCTATCTTCCACAAAAACAGTGTAGCTTATGTGTAAAGAAGGAGAAAAACCTTCTGCTTGAACCTCTTGTTGGGACTGTTAAGACATCCGAACAAGTGGAAAGCAAATGGAAAGCACCCGACCTATCCTTTACCTTTGATGTCTCTTCTAAGAGCCTTTCCTTGTCTCAGGTAGTGTCTGCAAACACCCGCTAATCTCATCTACTACACCCCTCCCTCCTTAACGCGAAAACAAACATTATTCTACCAGGCTCTTCCCTTTCTTCTTTGGTTGGGTTGGGAAGTCCACTGGGCAAGAGAATGGGATCAAGGCGCTTCAAACCTTTACTCTAAATCCCTCCTGTGGTTGAGCACTACAAGCTGTTAATAAATTATTACAGACGTTTAATTTCACTCGCTTTCACAAGATCAGAACAACTGGACTGGTCTGGGTTAGGGATCACGTACTGTTTTTCTTTACAGCTTTTCATCTTAATTGTTTTGGCGCCTTAGCTGTTATTTTAATTGATTGAAATACAGTTCGTGAGAGGCCGGTAAAGTTTTGTTAGTCATTCTTTGTTGTGATGGACGTGATTGCGTCAAATTAGACTTAGAATTGCTGCGATGAGGAAATTTAATTCTTGGTTCATTGTCTTTTCTATGTCTCTCAAAAATTCAGTAAATAAATTTTAGCCATTTGAGGTGTTAAAATCAGAATATTATAACGGGTTTCATAAAACAAGTTTAACTTTTAGGTTAATTATTGCTCATAATAATAAATTAATTATAATACGTGTTTTCTCTTTTGATTTAAAAGTAATGGTATTATTTGAAAGTTAAAATTCCATTTTTATGACGGTTTTTACATGTGCAACGCATAGTATTCATTAATTAAATTAATTATTGATTAAATTCGATAATGAAATATCAGATTTTCTGTCATTTAGCATTCGATAGATATAGAAATACATGGTAAATACCTTTACTGTGACTCAAAAAGGCAACATTGCAATAATAATTTGTTAAAATTTCATCCTTGAATCATTTCGTTGCAAGAATGAATTTCTTATGTAGATGATTTTTATCTTGGATTTTGTGTGGAAGTTTTAACAAAAGTAACAGTTATGGCCAATTTGTATCTTTCTCTGTATTTAAAAGCAATTAAAACTGCTATAATGTTCAAAAAGTATAACAAATATATGATTATAAGTAGTTGATAACAGAACGAGTGATATCCGCTAAAAATCGAAAGAGAGACCAGTTTTAGGCATTTATTAATTCTTTGAATGAAGGGTTCTCTCTTAGAAATATGTTTGGTGTTTTTGAAATACTTTTTAATTTCTAATTACAGTCATTCAAAATAGTATGTTTCTATCGAAACAAATTTTTCTTGAAAAAAGTTTACTTTTATAAAATATTTTCTTATTTTTCTCTTTTGCATCTTATCTATGATATTTTCTAATAAATTAACGGATCAGGGAACTTGTGCTTACGGACTCGATAAAATTCCAAAATATTTCAATAAATGTAAATGTATTTAAAACTATAATTAGAAAATGTCGTAAATTATTTATTTTTCAACTATAATGATCAAAAGATTCTAATCTCTAGTTTTCTTTGAACATTTTACTTCACCTTTCAATTTACTCTTTTTTTATTTTTCTCAAACGAAAAGGAAAAAAAAAACATAAATATTTTGCCCGTTCCTTTGAATTCCTTATCAACTTATTATAAATCAATCTTAGTATTAATTTACTTTAAACATTATTTTTTATAGTTTCATACTATCTTTAATTCGTTTTTAATGTACTTTGAAACCTCCAAATAGTTTAATTTTCATAAAAAAAACCCCGCTCATCTTTTACTGAATTACAGATATTTCTTTACATCTAAATCCAGCTGATTGCAAAATGAAAATGAGTTATGTCTACATGCGATTAATTTGTATATTTTTAGATAGACAAGTAAATGAGGCAAAGGGCAATTTTAAAAATCTTTCGATGCATGAAAATTTTAAGAATCGCGAGATTCCGAATAATTCTTATCATTAGTTTTGTGAGAGAAAAAAAATGCATGAAATGAGAAACTTCATCTATAGATTGCAGACTGAGTAAATCTCAAAGCCACCTTTTAAAACGGGATTTATGAGAAGAAGAAGAAAATATTTTTCCCTCGTTCAAATCATTGGATGATAAAATATTTGATGCATTTCGTCCATTATGAGTTGGTTATTACTTAACTTTCCTTATTCTTCCTCAATAGCAATAACACTAGACAACACACCAACACACATGGATTGAGACAAATAGTCTGGGGAATAAAATTATTTATTGGATTATTTGAAAAGAAACAGATTAGTTTCGTGCGGGAAGTAAATCATAATTGCTTAATGGAGCAGTATTTGTACCCTCAGAACGCAGCGCAAAAAATTCGACTGGAGGAGTAAATATACTGCCCTTCAACAAAAGTTTGCACTGGATTAAAATCGAAATTAATGTATATAAATATTGTTCCTTTTACAAAAGTTTAAAGAATTCATTGAACTCCTTTCTCCTCATACTTGAAGGATATGCAAGCAGAAAGAAATATTTCTAAAAATTTCTTTAATATTATGTCAAATTGCTTGTAAGTATGAAATGTAGTTTTAAAACCATTTAATTTCAATAAAATTCATTTGAAATGTATTGAAATTTCATTTATTAGTAAATAATTTGAGCGTTATATGAACACGAATGATACAGAGGCATTTCAGTAAAAATCTGAGTTTATAATGAAATGTTTTTGTAGCTAATTAGCATGTTTGCTGGCCAAATTTGTCAAAACAAAATTTCAAAAAATGTTACAGTTGAAAGAAATTTTTAATTTAGATCAAGGGAAACAACTGGAAGCAAATATTATCATTTTAGCTTTAAAATAAGGATATATTGCAGCTAAAACAAGTATAATGATAGATTGCAGCATAAAATTGTGCAGGAGAATTTTTTAAATTTTAATTTTAATAAAGTTTATAAAATTCTCTACACATAAAAACTTTAAAAGTTTTCTGTAAAGCAATTCTTTGGTTCAGAAGAAAAATAGGGAAATTTTGTAAAATATAACTTTAAAATTATATATCTGAAACATTTTCTGTTTTTTAAGAAACTTCTCTAACGTATCTGTCGAAAATTTCCAAAGGTCAAAGGACAAAACAAACAAATTGGAATGAGGCCTAATATTCATCAAACCACTAATATCAATAAAGAAGGATTTTTGATTGGCAGAAAATTTTCGAAATTTCTTTGTTAATCCTTTGTCTTCTTGTGACGAAATATTACGCTGGTTATTAGTGCTTGCTAATCCAAATTCCTGAGCTACACTGGTGTCCAAAAATAATGCACAATTATGAATATGCTATAAAATTGGAGTTCATATAGATACTATGGTTCGCAATCAGTTTCTGAGAATCGTAGGACATATTATCGCCATAACTCACATTTTACAGTGAAGATTAGGTCACAAGAGCTAGTATGGGGGCTACCAGAATGGGATGAATTCGAAAATGGAGTTTTATCCATAATGTTTCACAGGCAGCTGATAACAAGACGTAACTTTCATCAATGGTTATGTTTGATGTGTATAATATTTACATGCATTTTTGTAAACACCGCTCAAATATTCGGGAAGATATAAAGGTTTTCTTAAAAAATCCCAAAATTTTCCGCATGTTTTTTGCTTATAACATACAGAGATTGCCACCAAATTGTAAGAAAATTACAGAATACTTGACAATATGCAAACGAAGCATTGTATTAAAATTTGAATTAAAATGTTCGAATATTACAAGAAATATAAGCATTTGCAGTAAATAATTTTTTACTGCGCACGTGCGAAACGTAGAGTAATTTTTTTCATAACTTCGTAGCCAGACAAATAGGGCAACTTATGTAAAAATTCCAGCTCAATACCGTTAGTATTCGGAAATATATCGGCAATATAACGAGGTGAATTTTGGTATACTCTAAGAGAAACTAAATGATGAGTGTTCTTGCACAAACTGATATTTTTTACACTTAAATCTTCGAACAGTAATATTGAATTTATAAAAGTTGAATATTCTGAATACTCATGTATACTTATAAGTTAAATACATATTTTAAATTACAGTTCGACGATTACTATTCGAAGATTCAAGTTTAACAAATATCAATTTGTGCAAGAACCCTCATCATTTAGCTTCTCTTACATTCACCTCGTTGCATTACTGATTTCTTTCTAAATACTAATGGTATTGAACTGTAATTTTTATATAAGTTACCCTATATATCTGGTTGTGAAGTTATGAAAAAAATTACGCTACGTTTCGCACATGCGCAGTAAAAAATTATTTACTACAAATGTTCATATATCTTGTAATATTCGAGGGTTTTAATTCAAATTTTAATACAATGCTTCTTTTACATTTTGTCAAGTATTCTGTAAGTTTTGTACAATTTGATGGGAAACCCTGCATGTTATAAGCAAAAAACATGCGGAAAAATTTGGGATTTATTAAGAAAACCTTTATATCTTCCTGAATATTTGTGCTGTGTTTACAAAAATGCATGTAAATATTATACACATCAAACATAACCATTGATGAAAGTTACATATTGTTATCAGCTGTCTGTGAAACAGGATGGGTAAAACTCCAATTTCACCTTCATCCCTTTTTGGTACCCCCCTAATTGCCTTGGTGATCGCCCACGATTGTCAGCAACTGATTGCGAACAATAGTATCCATATTAACCCCAATTTTGTAGCATCTTCAAAATTGTGCATCATTTTTGGACACCATTGTAATTCATCATTGCTGTGAATCCAAATTCCTGAGATTTAACATATATTAAGTTGTAAAAAAGAAAAGCTCTGACATCAAAACAGCACATAAATTTTTCAGTTATAACTGTAAAAGGCTACTTAAATTCCGGAGAATTTTGCCAAATTATAATGCGAAGTTCGGTAATTTCCAAATAAAAATCATTGTTCTAAAAAGTGAGAATTCTGTATTATTTGGAATACCTGGATAACCAGTTTCAAAAGCGAGAAAACTGAAATTTCTAAATCTAATGGACTAAAGAAAAATCTTCATTTATGATATTAGTTTTTATGATTCTGTTTATTAGGGTTATATAAGTAATTACTTATTTTATTATCTTTTGTAACATTATAACATATAGAATATGTTGTAAGGGATACGGCGAATGCTTCTTATGTCAAAGTTTGTAAGTTAACTTAGGTTGAATCGTAATATGCCAGTTTTCAGCACAATCCATGGTGCATGATTTTTTGGCATGTTAAATGTCCTTTATGTATATATTAGACATTTTTTCTCTGCAAAATTCATGCTTCAGCCAAAGTATTGTTAGAGCTCAGGTTGTAAATGGTTCTGAGCCTTGAGTCAAATTCAGGACAGTGGAAACCACCGATAGAAGTACTGAATAATGAATGATTGCCATGCTGGAGAAATCACTATGTCTTGAAACCTCGTTAAATAATTCTGTTTTGTGTCTAGTTATCCAAGATGGACTAAATTTATGATCCTCAACCAGAGAAGTAATCTAACAGGTGAACAGCCCAAATAAACATTCAAGCACGATAATAAGACATGATTTCAATTATTTAAAGATTTCACTGCACACACACCAGCACTGAGGTTTGATTCCATTGTGAATGACTTAAATGATACAATTTCTACGAGGATCATTTCAAACGGTTAATGCATCTGAGAATACCACAATTAGAAATTATATTTATTTTATAACTATTATCTTCGGTTAAGTATTATCTTTTAATTATAAGTATTTTCTTCGGTGCCATACAGGAAAGTTTCAGGATTAAGAAATAGGGAAAATGTAATATATTATACTTATCTATCCCGCAATGAATTTCAGAATTATTTATTCTCGTGTCATTAATTATGTACATTCATTGTAGACATAGTCCTAAATCCTTACCTTTATAATGCTGCTTAAACTAAATCCTTGGTTAATTTTTTGAATAAAATGTTTATTTAAAGTCTTTCCCGTTTACGGCTCAAAACCGCAAAGTACAAAGGATAGGAGTTTTCCGCCTCCCCTTCCATAAGTACTTCATATTTTCCCCTACATTGTATTTTTTTGTCTTTCAGTTGATGTTTTCAAGTTTTTTTGGTGATTTTAAAGTATTAGTGACATTAATTAAAATTTTGATTATCGGTGCAAGAATTGCACCAAAATCGTTTATATCCACTGAATTAAGAAGACTGTCTGTGTAAATTAATTTTAAGAAATTTTCAGGAGAGTCAAATGCCTTAATTATAATTTCCGTGGTTGTAATAATAAAAGAAAAAGTGACACGCACTTACACATTTATGTAGTTTTTTCTGCAACAGAGGATTCTCTGGCTGCTATTTTATTTATCATATTTGGGTGCATATTTGCTTATTTATACTTCTGAGCTAACAGCAAGGACAAATGTTACAAGATATAAATCTGCTAATGCTTAAAAACATGACAACATATAAATAAAATGTATCAAAGCTTATAATTACTAGCAAAAGATGTTCATGTCATCTTTTTTTTCATAGGTGCAATTTATTCAGACGTCGAAGACGCGGCATGTATAGTTTTAACATTATTTCAAAATTTTATTAGCTATAATTATCAAGTACAGCATTTATTATGTGAGGTGAAAACTCTAGAATTTGACTCCATGGAAAACAAGGTAAATTTTTACCAATACTTTTTAAGGAAACTCTCCACATTTTTTTCCATGACGCAGCTAGTCTAGACAAAGACATCCTGCTACAAAAATCTCATTAATCTAAAGCCTTTCAAATTTCAGTATTTTAAACAGATGGTCTCTAACTCATAAATTTATTGCCTTATGTTGTTTACTTCAGTATCATATTTTGTGAAAAAGAGGCTCGTATAGCTGAAGAAATCAACAATCAGCATTCTCTCCTTACTTTCATCTATTCAATTCTAAGCAATTAACTCAGATGTTTCGTGCTTAGAAATTATCTTCCATTTTTTGTAAACAATATTATTGTGACGACCCAGGAATATAAAATTAACAAATGTAAACTTCTCTATTGTGCCCAATTTCCTTTTCATCATCACGCGATTCTATTGCTAGTACAGGCAATGACAAAAATTGTTCGATTAATGCAAATAGCTTGCAATGAATAGATTTGCAGTTTTTTAATCTAATTGAGAAGCTATACGAAAAAAAATATAAAAAAGAAAAATGGATGAAAACAGATTGGAAAAGGAAACAAGATAAAAAAAGAACTGGAACGGAAAAAATACGAAATATGGACTCAAAAGAATGAACTGTGGCGATAAAAACATTATGATGATGTGAATCGGTTGGTAAGTGAGTGGTTTTCCAAGGGAAAAGTACCAATTGGCGATCGATTTTTTTATACCATTCTCTTGGCCACCGGATTCACAAAGAAATGAGAGATTACTGCGTTCTCTGCTATTAATGGCTAGACCAATATTTTATCGAGAGCGAAATAGTACTTTATTTTGTGAAGAAAAAGGATTGATTCATATACAAGCAATCGATGAGTGAAGTCGAAGGCCATCATTTATGTGAGCGAAAGTTATTCTTTAGGAGGATTCATCGGAAGACCAATATGTATTGTTGAAAAAGTTCGTGATGAATTTTGTCTAACAAAAAATAAGATCGGAAGCAAAACGTATGAAAGAAATTATCGGACTCTATCTTTCGTCTACCATAAATCCAACAATGGATTTGACATCGTTTGAATTGTATCGATGTTGAAAGAGCTCTAAAGCTATAATTGGTGAGAAATTAAATATCTTTTTAAAAGCAGTAAATTAATCTCGAAAACAGAAATTCGATCTTAGTAAAATTCACCATTAAACTAATTTAGTTCACAGTAGTTCTTGGTGTCAGAAGCAAGGCTATCTTAATGCTTGTGCAATTGCTTTATTATATATTTTTGCTTTTATGTAGATGCTTCTCAAACTTAGAAGTTTGATATCTATAAACAGTTTCTGAGTTAACAAAACCTCAATTACTCGATCTTGAAAGAATTTAATGTCATAGACAGAATCATAAACGTGTAAGTAGAAATTTTAACCTGAGTTCTATTGTAAAAATACAGATAATTTAATTATATTCAAGATTTTTTTAAGCAAAACTAAATAATTTTAAAATTTGTTGGCAAAGGCCTTGTTATGTACTAACGATAGTTGCATTGTTACTTATGCATAAGTAATTTTTGTTTCTCTACGGTTAGGAATCCAACACATTTCTATAGCATCCTTTACAATCTATCCATTTGCTTTTTAGTATCAAAAGTGCAAATAAACACATTTATTCTGAATATTCGAAGAAATACGTTAAAATTTTTAAGTGCTTCTTTGTTTCTGTAAAAGTAAAATACCTCACCATATTCAATGTAAAAGATTTTTGTATAACTCTGTTTTTATCTACATTTATTTCTCTTTCATTTTAAACTATTTATGTTCATACGAAGAACACAGTATGCTTTAAAAAATTGTATATTTAAAAGAAGGTTATTTATTATACAGGCTTTAATTCTCAAAAATGGCACTCCTTCAATCTATCAAAATGGATTCATTTTGATAAAAGAAAATCGAAACTACAATATTTTAGGAGTGATTTCTTTTGCTCGGCAAAGAACTAATTAAATGACAATTTTATATTTTCAGTTGTACCAAAAATTTTTGCAATTTCATTTCCTGTTTTAAATTTTCACTCACACCTTATGCCCAAAATTTCATTCCCAAGTGTTTTTCCCTCATATTTGTGTCCATTCATGCGTTTTTTCAATAATATTTATACTAAGAATTTTTTAAATTTCATTTGAAGAAGTAAAGAGGTTAGTGAATGAAATTTGACAGGCAAAAAAATTATTTCGATGTTTCTCAATTCTCATATGAAGTATTAACTTTATGCGTAAGACCCAATATATTTCCTTTAAATTTCATTTTAGAATTTCTTGAAATGGCATTTGTGGTTCAGGAGATGTCTGATTTCGATGTTTCTCATTTCTCATATAAAGTATTACCTTTATAGTTTATACCTAATACTCAACTCATTCCCTTCAAATTTCATTTTAGAATCTTGAAATGGTATTGTGCTTTAGGAAATAAAATATTTGAGAAGTGCATATCCCAATGTAATTATCTGGATTATTCTTATATGCATTACACACGATAACTTAAACTTCGCAGACAAACTTTCCATTAATTTATGAAATTTGCAAAACCTGTAGAAACTGAGATTCGTTTCTTACAGCCATGTGCCTATAAAAATTTTCATTTTGCTGATTCGGTATCATTTGTTATCAACCTCTATACTGTAATGCCCAAATTCAGAGGAAAACTGCGTTTGAAAACCTAAGAGTTTAAATCTAGAAAATGTGGTCACAAAATTGACACTGAGAATAAACAACCTTTCAGCATAATGATACTTAGCTCCTACAAATTAACAGAAAAAAATATTACGTTTACAAACAATGGAATTATTTTATAATAATGCAGCCGTTTCGTACCTCAGAAAACGTGACATTTAAAATTTGACACTATAAAAAAGAAGCAAAAGTGTTTACCAAACGAAAAAAAGTCTTTTAAATGACTGATTTTAATGTTATTAGTAGTCAACAGTTCAGAGTTATATTTGCTTAACAAAAACATGAATAAAGGCTCTTCAAAAGAGTTTATTTGAAGCATAGTTTAAAGCGTTCACAAAAGACAAAGTGTCAGTCCATTATAGCCTAATTATGCATAAAAGCGAAAAAAAGCAAATTATGTTTTCAGTTACCCGACCGCAACCAATCCAAAATAACTAGATAGCTGCCAAAAATTTGGCAAGCGGAAATAACTTTAAAAAAAAGCGTTCTGCTCGAAGGCGTGAAAAAGTGGTCGTAATAAAACGTGAAAAATTATAAAGGGTGGCGGCAATGTTATTAAAACTGAAAATTCACCGATGTTAATTAGTACGTTGCTGCTTAGGAACGGGAAAAAGGCTGTCTAGATAACAGGCAAGTGCTATATTTTTCATTTTCTTAAAAGCACACAATCCGCTATTATCTAATGGAAGATGGTTCACTAGATCGGCTCAAGAGATTGTGCTAGTCTAATAACTGGATCAAGTAGGTGTTGCTTATCTCATGTCTAGAACTTTACTTGCTCACATTTTATGGCCATTTTGTAGTATGGATTAAGGTCATAAAACGGAGACTTTTCTATCGATCAAATATTGTGTCCAAAGGCTATTTTTATTAGGTAGTAAATTCCTTGAAATGCCTTAGATAAATACATATTTCATTACCTCGCCAATCGAAAAATTAAGTTAAAAAGCGATGAAAATCATAAAACAGGAACAATGATATCCCACCTCTGTCTTTTTCTTTCGTCAGTTTTTACGTTGGAAAACGGATAATACTGAAGCCTTGATACTGCAATAATAAAAATTAAAATAAATTGTTACAGCTGTAATATATTTTCGCGGTTTTAGGAAACAATGTGAAAGAACTTAAACTAAATTATTGGTATATGAATAAATAAACGTGAAATACTATAAAAATACAAAGTATTCAGTCTAGCTGTAAGGTGTTTATGCGATGTGATGTAAATGTATCAAGGAATTCTAAAAATGTTTATATATTTGTGTGTGCAGTTGCCAAATCTAAGAATATCGTTCGGTATCCAACCTACAAATCAAGAATTAAAATCTTTTAATCTCAACAGTCTCTTTCACTTTCCATTCATTTCAAATTTTCCGACGTTATAAAAATTGAAATGAGTTTAGCAACAGTATTCTTTTATACAATATATACTTTTGGGGAAAAGGTTTTTATTACGCTAGAAACTAGTCTATGATTTCTGTGATCACTTATAGAACTAATCTTTAAGACAGGTGCTAAAGAGAGTGATTACTTATTCTACAATTATTTAAACTTACTGTATGAAACTTAAAACTGATATTTGAACTTAGTTGAACTTACTGATACTTGAAGTTAACTTCTCTATTTGAACTCTGCATTTAAAATTGTAACCATATTCATATTGCATTGCGGAATAAATCAAGAAATTAAGAATTATATTATACTAATTACATTTTATAATACTAATTACATTTTATAAGAGAAAAGGAGCAAATCTCAATACTTGAAACTTAAAAAAAAACACAACCACGCATAAAGTCTTTTTAAAAGAAAAGAATTCAGCATGACGTCTGATTTTTTTTTTAAAAATACAAAAATAGTGAATCGTTACTTATGCCAATTATGGTTACAGTGGCTAAACATTTTACGTGGTTATTCTTTAACTTAGCTGTACAAAATTTCCCTTCGGAGGCAATCATTTAATGAAGTTGCTATATTAACTCACATTTGAGAAAATTAAGTAAAATCTGCTGGAAGATCTTTCATTAAATCTATTTTTTTCTAGTAAATATCATATATCACACACCAAGGCTTAATAATAAATAAAACAAGATAACTTTAAATAGATGATTATTGCTTTAGGTTCTTAAAATATTTTTCTTAAGTTTAGCAAAACGAGAGTGGAATTATACATATAAGTTGGAAGCAACACTTCATGAAAATTTAAATTATTCTCATTTGCAAACTTTAAAAAAATGAATAATAAATGTAATTAAAAAGGTTTTTAAGAACACTCTTTCATTAGTGTATTAAACAGCAGTGTTTTTTATGTTAATTATTTTCTACTTTTTAAACTGAAGATCTATTTTTTCTTTAACTCCCTAACAAGTGGCTCCAGTGATGAGGAATTAAAAGGTAATTTAAATAATTATTAACTCAGAATTAAGGTCTTATAATATCAAAACAGTGTATTTTTATCGAAACACACAAATGTGCACAATTTCAATTCCCTGGCATAATCAGGAGGTGAAAGAAAATTCGATCAAAAAATTCCCACTTCACAAACGAAACAAGTCAAGTTAAATAAAAGTGTTAGAAAAACATATGTTTTTGGATTACTTAATTCCTCTTTATGCAAAAATAATCCATTTATTTATCAAGTTAAATATGTTTGCTCAATAAGGAAAATGGTAAAGATGTCAGTTGCCATATTATGTTCTATCCTCAAACATGTTTACATTCTTCTCTATAATTTAAGACAACAAAGACAACATTTTCTTTAAGAATATCCATTTTTTACGAAATAGAGCTATAAAAATAGAGCATATTTCGTTGATTCAAAGTAAGCTCCAAGTTTAAATATTCTTAATTTAAAGAGAGTAAACAAGATCGCAAACAAAGATGTAGAAATATTCATTAAAAGGTAGTACTGATTTTAGAAGCTCAGATAGTCATAAAATTGATGAGGATTGATGATGATAAAGGATGTAGAGTAGAGTAGGAGCCTTTCTTGGCAATGAAATATTCTTATAGAATGAATATCATTCAAGGAAATTATCAGACAAAAGCATCCCGATTGTTTACAGAAAAAAAATAGTGAAATTAGTGCATTAAGTGTTTGCATTCTTTCGAAGAATATTAATTTTTTCAGCTTTGAGTGTGCAAATTTTAGTTCTGTTGAATTTAAAAGACTCTTGAACTTTAACCCCTTCGGCCCTGTCGTCCTAGTATTAGGACACATCTTTATATTTCTCTCTACTCATCTCTAGATTTCATATTTTTAAGAATTTAAACTTCAAAACCATAGGCCATACTAATTATGTATTCAAGAATAGCAAGATGCTTTTATTTTTGTTCAATAATTGGCAGCATAGTCGTAACAGAGAAAATAATAGAGGCTTCTGACCATCTGCAGTCAAAACGCCAGTGAATGTTTTTTGAGTCCTCATAAACATTATTATATTCAATCCTCTGCTTTTTGAAAAACTCCATAGTATGAATGATACTATTTCTGCCTAATTCAGTGCTTTTAACATAAAAATAATGAGAAATTGTATTACAAATGAGAATAAAACATTTGTTCTACTAATAGGACATAAGGCCTCAGAGCAAACAACATGAATTTTTATACTTGTTCTATTATTAGAACACCAGGTGTCTATAGTACAAAACTTTAACTTTGTTTCACAGTTAACGATATTTCTTCTAAAAAAACATTGTGTTGGATGTAAATTTTGCATATTTTACAGTTATTGTTCAATTATTAACAATTAAAATTGATGCAAAATTAAAAACGGAGGGACGAGGTAGTTCAGATAAATGTGTTACAGATGCTGGCAAAATCGTTGTAGTGAAATGGTACGGCAATCGTGCGGAGGTAGTTAAAACATGGAGCAAAAAAGATCCCACTTTTGTTGAAATTTCCAGACCTGAAATTGTAAAGTTTTACAATAAAAGTACGGGAGAGGGTGGCATGACTTATTAATGTCATTGTACCAAACGGCTATAAGGAGCAAAAAATGAACTCTCTGCATCAACTTTCATTATTTCAATATGGCTATAATAAATTCTTGGTCATGGTACAAAAGAGATGCAAATTGTTCTGGAATTCCTCAGAAAAACTAAATAGATTTATTGGACTTCACGTTTCAAATAGCAGACGCTCTTTCATTTTCAAATCAGTCAGCAGCCCCTACCAAACCCAGACGTCCATCAGGTAATAGCCCTGCTGCATCACCCCAGAGAAAAAGTTAAATCTGTCAGACCTTGCAATAACGTGATAAACCATATGATTGAAAGAAGCTCAAAGCAACAAAGATGCAAATTGAAAGGTTGTACTTTCAAAATTTGACCTTTTTGTGAGAAATGTGAAGCATATTTATGTTCTCATGCTCAAAGAAATTGTTTCAAATAATTTCATTCAAAATAATTGTAAATTGAACTTAAAATAAAAAAAAAAATCTTTTTACTTAATTAAAGCCTGGTTTCCTATTATTAGAACATTTTAATTAGTTTGCTAATTGACAAAAAATTATGATATTTCATATTTATGTTACCTATATATAATATAGCATATTTAACCACTAACTGATTTTTTATCTGTTCTGTGCATAATTCGGGGCCGAAAGTGTTAAAGTTTTAAATTAATTTCTTTTCGCAAAAATAAAAAGTTTTAATACTGAACTCTTTAGTAACTATGCACTTTACAGATTTTTACTAGTGACTTTTTAGAAGATATTAATAAAATAAAAACTAGAAATTTTCAAGTCGTAGTGTTTATTTTCTCTACCGATAACTGTTACTTACTTATTATTCTTGTGAATAAAGTAGTAAAACTTTTACCATAAGAAGTCCAAATATAATTCAGTATAAATTATTTTTTAAAAGTTAGAATTAAGAAAAAATAGTTGTTATCATATGCATAAAACTTTAAATCTTTTTGCTGAATTTTAATTGTTGCTTAGATAAAGAACTATGGGATAGATGAATAAAAACATGTTTGGCGTTTAATTAAGCTTCATCCCTCTTATAGGTATAAGCTTTAAGGGATTTTGATTTGAAGTTCGAACACTAGATAGTCCACACATTTGATTCGAACCCTAGAAATGTGTACTAAGAGGTACGCAAGAATTATTTAAAATTGACACAGAACAGGAAATGGGCAGGAAAAGTGATATGCATCATATTTAATGCTGTTATTAAACTTACATATTTTATCAACTGGGTCTGTCTAGCTCAAGAAATGTTTTAATTGTCTGAACTTGAATCCATAACTTCCACATAAATAGTGTCTATCGCAATATTTAATTTTTCGAATGAAAAGTTTTATAGTGCATAGACGATTAATTTACATGATTTTAACTACCCTGATCAAAAACTTTTTTAAAACACACCATCGGTTTCCTTACTCAATGACTAAATCTTATTCAAAACTTTTTTTATTTCAGTATTACTACAAAAATTTTAAACACCATCATTTCACTTTGTTACCTCACAGATCGATTAAAACTTTTAATAATTGATTTTTTTTCAAAGTTTGAATTGATTTCAGTGTGAAAATGTGTGCTTAGAAAGACAAAATGACGTATATGTTAATTATTTTTAAAAAATCAAAGATTTTTTTACGAAAGAGATTCAATATCACATTAATTTATTTTAAGACTTTCTCAGTTTTGTCTGCTTCCTTCTCAATATTCGACGATATATTTACATTTGATAGCTCTAATCCTTCTGTTTTCTTACAGGTGGAGTTCTTTCGTTCTTCGTAAGTTGTGAACTGACTCGTCCAGTTGAGGCCATGCCCAACTGGAAAGTGGGCTAGCTATGGAGCCTTCGAGGCTAATGTCGATTAACCCCCACCACAGATGGAAATTTCCACCTTCCACATGACTTACATTTCAGCCATCATGACACTATGGGAGATATTCACATTCATCATTTTACAAGGTAATTCTTTCAAATTTGCTTGATCTCTAGTAATATTCAGCTCCTTTAACCTTTTCCTTACTGGCTATATAGATTCTGCACTATAGCCAATGACATGTCAAGTTTACAGTACAGTGAAAAAAATACTCGGCGAATCATTACGACCAGTTATATAGTCCTGAACAAGATTCTAATGAACCTGGAGTTAATGGATATATTTGAACAGAATTTAGTTTTAAACATAAATAATCGATATTTTGTATAAAACTATCAAATGAAAACAATTGCTGCCAAATTCAAAGAGATCAAAGATTTTAAGATACGTCTTAAGTCATTCACCTATGTTTAGCTTATATGACGTATTCGTAGATTAGAGAAGTAAACTTTCCATCTTGAAGTAACGAGGGCCATTTTGGGATGGATCTCGTGATTTTGAATCTTGTTCACATGGCGAAGATTACATCTGAACCATTACTCCCCAAAGTTTCCACGCCGTACCCACATGAGGCATTTGACTCTCGGTGTCAAATTTAACGTGAGCATTATCTACAGAATCGACAAATCTTCGGTCGAATCTAGTTTCGGAGATAGAATACTCCGGTGAGGAAACCGAGAGATTGCCATCAGGCTACCCAGACCCTGCCACTAATCGGTGTTTCGACCGCTTCTAGTTTTATACATGTTTTCTATTTCAGTTGGCATTGGATACAGTAATTAGTTTTCTCTACGAACGGTTTGTACAACATTAGTACTAATCAGTTAATTAGCATTTTGCTTAAACTTGGTGATCACTTGTAATTGCTGATGGGGGAAGAAAAGAATGGTAACCATACGAGTGACAAGTTTTAGTTTGGTTTGGTTAACGTCTCGCTTTCTAGCTACGTGAGGGTTATTTTGGGACGAGCATTCACAAATAACTAGGACAACGCCTAAACCAGCACACCATCGACAAACGTCCACACCACACCAACTGAAGGGTGTTTATCCCTTGAAGAAATTCCCGTGCACCATACCCGTATACACGGTGGATCTTCCGTCATCCTGTCTCGAAGCCGTGACCCTCCGGTCGCGAAGCCGCAACTCTGACATGTGGCCATCGTGGCTCAAGGTGGTAGAACCAAAAATACATTTTTATAACAACTCAAAAAGTGGGAAAAGCACTTCACTGTTTCTTCCTCTAAGACCTCTTATCGAGAAATATGAGAAGTGAGGATAAGAGGAAAAGTGAGATTTTGTCTAGTCCGTAAGCTAGAAGATTAAAAGTATTAATGTAAATTAAGCTCATAATTAGGGAGTAAGATTAGCAGCTGACTACGTTATATATACATAAAGAGTATGAATTCACGTTATTTTGAAAAATACATTAAGGTCATATGCTTGACGAGACATCATTGACTGAGATAATGTTCTTGGATTAAAAATACCAAATGATAGTGATTATACCTTATACTTTAAAAATTCTATTACACAGCTGTAGATATTATTTTATAAGCAAATGGAAGCAATATATCATCTTCAGTACTGTTGTACATAATAAAACCATTTAAAGTATTTATTTTTATAATTAACAATCAAAAAATAATTAGATTACTTGGGAAAATCGTACAAATGTACTACTTTATTGAGATCCAGTAAATCACAACACTCATTTTTTTTACATTAACGGCATTATTGCAAGATACTTTATGCGATTAATGAATGAAGTTTTCTCATATTTGTAAAAACAGTTTTGGTGATCGAAAAGTTGTAAAAGTTCCAAGCTGAGACAAGCAAAAAACCCTGCTTTCAAACAATGCCATATAATTATCATCACTTTATTGAACAAACGCATTCTTCACTAATTAATGATGGAATACGCTATGCATGATTTGTTTTAGCTCTCAATCGCAGTTGTCAGTATCACTTAGGTTTCAGTTAATTTCAGACGTCTTTACGTATGTATACAAAACTATTCCATAAAACAAATAGAACTTAAAATATTAGTTGAAAACTTGTTAAAAGACTTGGTTTATTGAAAGTAATTCTAAGCATGGCTTTATTAATTATGAAGTAAATATATTGTTTCACTTTACTATTCAACTTGCAATCGCTGTCTATTAACCTATATTTTATAATTAGTGATTCAAGAACAATTTCTTTATTAGTAGGTTTCATAACAAATGAAATAAAATGAGACAGTGCTTTTATAAGGGACTCTATCAGACATCATAACTCGCATCCTAACAAATCCCATTATGAGTAAACTCGTTTAAAAGCGAAATTTGAACCGTCTGAAAGCTTAGATCAGATCTCAAGAATGGCAAACCTTTTTACGCTATTGGAAAAACTTTTTCGCGTCGATTCCTTAGATTCTTGATAGAGTAGATATAATTCAAAGCTAAGGACTATGATCTGATAATACTAATAGAACAACAATCAATCCCCCATAAGAAACTTTTTTTTAAAAAAAGGGAAGAAATAAGTTCTCTTTCTTCAGAATACGAATGAAAGTTTTTGAAGCGTCTAGCTAGCTGAAACTATCAGATTCTTTTGATCAGAGAATAGAGTTAAAATTGTTTGTCAGCTATTTGATTTCAAGTACAATAAAAGAATTATGAAGAAAGCATGTTATATTGGCTAGTAGATTTAAACTAATGAACACAATGACATAAGAGTAGAAATATTCTTTCATCAGCATTTGATTCTAAACTCTTTTATCCAGTGGCACGCAGAAGGAGATTTATTCTTATCATACTAAGATTAGAAAATCAGATTTAATAATTTCTACAGTAAGGGTTTATTAGTTTACAGGTTAGGGTTTCTGCGGTTAGTTTATTCTTAAGTGCAACAAATTCATATCAGCACATTAAAGTAAATACATTTTAAGTAAATAGATTTTCTGAAATTAGTAAATAATTACTGGGAAAGCGCAGTATGCACAGTAAAACCTCCTTGGTACATCGTTAATGGGATTGCTTCAAAACGGCGTAATATTGAATTTTGGTTCAAAATGGGATACGTTGTTTACTTTAGCCGTACAGTTTAAGGGTGTCTGTCTACTTTTAATGAGATTTCATTATAATTTTAAATTATAATTGTGATTATAAATTCTGGATTTTATTAGAATTAAGAATATATTTTAAAATTCCATCTTTTCTTTAAATAGTAAACAGAACGCAATGATAAACACAGGGTAATATAATGGTAATTCAATTAATAACCAAATATAAATATTTCTTCCTCAAATTTTCTATCACGGAACATCTAATTAAATGTAACTCAAATTACTGGATATTTTTCGATACATTAAATAATTTTATTAGAATAGGTAGAAATTTTGTTGATTATCTTTACTGCAAAAATTCTTTTCGGTTTTACTGTCCTTTTAGAAAAATTTGCAAGGAAAACTCAAGCTTAATTCTGTTTTTTAAAAAATGGTATCTATGGTTTTGAAGTTTGGTTTTGCATTATAATTAAATCACTGTGAAATGAATTTCTACTCTTCTTTTACGGCTTTAAGCGACGCACTATCGAATACCTGCGATGTTATAAGAATGTCTTTTAACATCCAAAAGAATAGGAATGTATCTTGAGCTAAACATAACGTCTCTATAACATAAATTTTCTTATTCTATACATCTTTATAATTACTATATGATATGAGCCAAATAAGATGTGATTCCCAATTCTTGAGTCGTATTGCACGTTAGGAGATTGAGAATTCAAAACTTTGGTGTTAATGCGACTGCCTGATGAATTTTTCCATTTGCGAAAAATGCACATTTATATGATTTTCAAGCAATATATATATAATTAAAGAATATGCGCGTTTCTATGATACCGGGAAAATATTTACCTACTGTTTCACATTAAACTGTAGATGTAAGACACTGGAGAAAATTTTCAATTTTTATTGGTATTAAAACATTTTAACCAAATGCTCTAATGAATTACAAAACATATTTTTTACAAGTTTAAAGAACACTTTAGCTACTTTATTTCAATTAATTATTTCAAAATCGTTCAGCAGTTTTTTTCTTATTTTTCACTTTAGTTGTCTCAGAGCATTAATTACCGTGTGGCATTCAACAAAAAATACTTGCAAAGGTACAAGAAAAATGTTGCCCGAAGAATATACATTAAAATGAATCTATTCTGCTGGTAGAAATTTTTCATATTATAGTTTTAGAAAGGAATTTATAATTCTTCTTTAGATACGTTCTACGAATCTAAATAATTCTTCTTTAGATACGTTAAAGTATATTTAAAACACTCATATTATCCAAGAAACAAAGCACCAAAAATTTAAAGCTGAAAACTTAAAAATTATGTTTCATATAAAAACTCATAAGGAAATATATTTAGCGTTTAAGACAACATTTATTCATTTTTTTATTTAAAAAATGCTGTCTAATAAAATTTTCATAAAACATAACCAATATTTGATTATGCAAATAAGAAATATAATATTTCTGAGATCAGTTGTGTTACTAATGTAAAGAAATGACAAAATTTCACTTGTTATATTTTAAATGCATAAAAGTTTTCATTAAATAATGATCGAATAATTAAGTCGGGTATTCAAGTACATTTCTTGAAGTATTATTTCTATAAAAAATAACAAAGTTATAATTCTAAAATTCACCAAAGCAAGCCTCATAATAATACTGTAAAGATTTTATATGTCTTTACGACAAAGATTATTTTCGTATTAACTCCCGTGGTTTGAAAAGACTTATTTCATAGATGTAATCCCCGTTGTAAAGCTGGCTTTATGCTGTATTTTTCTTCAAATTTAGACATGAAGAAGAACACTTCTAACCTTCAGTTTATTGGATTGAGTTCAAAACTGCTCCAAATATGGAATTAAAAACTTTCTCCGATGAAAGATTTCCCATGCTCAGCAAAACTTGTAGAAACTTTCATCAAAAGGTGCACGATTCTTTTCTGAACATAACTACTCAGATTAAAAATGAGAAAAAATCCATTTTTATTGACGGCGGAGAAGCATCAAATAAAGAAAGCAAATTATTTCTGGCTAATGTGCTTAGACAAGTCGAACAAAAAAAGATCCTATAAAAAAGGATAAAAACTCGATTGAATCAAGGATAAAAGGAAGCGCCAAAATAAGTTAAGAAAAAAAAGAACATCTACTTTAGGAAGGTAAAAATAACAAAAAGACCTCAACATTGGTCAACAGGGATGAAGAAAATAAGGAAGAGATACGCTTTAACGGAGATTATACCGAAAAAACTTTCAGCAAGTGCAAGTGTGTACGGAAGCGTAAAGACAGAATTTTTCACACGTAGAAAAAAAATCACCGGATATTCTTGGTTTATTAATTTTGTATGGCTGCAAGAAATACGAAATATGTGGCACATGTTTGAATGCAGGACAGGTTTGGGAAGAAGGGTTCTTTCTGTGAGAATAACCTACAAAAGGAGACCACATCCATCGAAGGATTTTTCCTAAGTTGCCTTTAAAGATAAATATTGAAAATTTGTGTTGATCTGTGCAAAAAAGTTTAAATACTTTCATTGTAGAAGCAACAGTATCAGAATGTTGCATTTTCAAATCAACTAAAAGGGAACAATATTATTGTCAATAATTAGTCCAATTGGATCTACGGAAAAACTAAAATGCGTATCATGACGTGCAGTTAAATAGTCTTGGCTGTGATACTAATGTAATGAAAAAAGATACATTTAAGCAATATTTAATTTTAAACATCATTAATCGATTTTTCTGAATAATTAAACTTATTTGAAACAGATTTTTTTTTTTATTTCTTGGAACTTCTTCCATACTACTTAGACATGCAGAGACATATATAACGTCATTCAAAGGCAGTGCAGTTATTTGGACTGCTACTGTTAATAGATTGGATGGCGTAGTTGAGTAGTAGTGGGCATATGGCACGGTTTCAAAAGCTTAGTATAATTGGATTTTGATATATCATTTTTGTTCTGAATAATGAAACGTTATATTTAAGACGAAAATATTATCAGTTATAAAATGAGTAAAAATACATACGACTCCATTTATAGACAGAGCTGTTGCTTGTACTTTTATTGGATCCAGGTAGCACGGCATGGTAGGGTAGTACTGGGTATATGGTCCGATGTATAGAAGGTTCCGAATAATTGCATTTTTGCATCTTGTGTGTAAGAAAGACTTCTTCGAATCATTTTCGAATAAACCTTGAAATTTCACTTTATACGCATTTGAGAAAAGAATAATAAATGGAATTTATTGTGTACGACTTCAAGCACTTCTAACTACTCAACATTTAGCAAATGATATTCACGTTTATCATAAGAGCACTTCGTTTCAAGTGATAATTAAAGCTCCTGAGTCCACAGTTGCAGAAAAAATTATGATTTTAAAATAGTTATTTAATATTTTCAATTAATTTCAGAATGCCGTTTTAGAAATTACATTATTGAAACTTTTTCTCGAATACGTTTGAAAATCGCATGTGTGATTTAAAAGCATCTGTTTCAGGAATTTTTTTAAACTACAGATCAGTGTGAAAAATTTATTAAAACTTCAATTTTTAATAAAAGCGTAGTTGAATCAAAAATTACGAAATTAAAGCTTTTATTTCAAACTATTTGATACAACAGCAGATATCCTAGATTACTTGAAATCAATTTTCTTCATTTTAAAATATAATTAACTCATATAAAGTTAATTAAGCCACGCATAATGCTATTTCATTTATCCTTATCAAAGCACATAAATGACTTTTGCTTAACATATCTGAATTCTTGTATGGTGACTTTCAGAGCCGCTCCTTAGAAATTACCAATCTACTAGTGTTTCAATTTGCTAATATTTAACAGAGCACACTAAATCCTTTAAATAATTATTCATCTTGATTCTATCAAACATTACTCTCTAATATATATACCTATAATGAAATATTTCATTTTCTTTCAACCTTTCTAACAATTTTAAAGCACATAAAGGACAAAAAATGTTATTGATGTTTCGATTGCATCTACTGCTAACGTTTTACGTTCGTATACTTCTATGATTGGAGTGAAGCAAATGGCATATTTCAATTGGAATCACGAACAGAATAATATCTACTGTCACAAAAGTAGACAGCAAAGAAAAAATGAACTGAGCTGCGAGTTGATCATTATTGTTATGTATATACTTAGTACAAAGCTTCGAAAAGTTTGTCATTGTTATGTATATTTTTCGAAACATGCATTGGGTTCAACAACTTTTGTTAAAGTAATTCAACAGTCTTTTTTAAATCAAGTGATATTCTTGAAGCCAGAAAAACATTTGAATTATAATTATTTAAATTTAAACTTTATTCCGTGATAAAATATTGCTTGCAAGGATATTTTGAAACGCTAATGAAACTAGAAATGAAGAGCAATTCAGCACCAAATCACTTCTGCAACTAAAGTGCTCTAAAAATTTATCATAATTCGTAATTCCTCTAAAAATTCAAGAGTTAACTACATTTTATTTGATTTCTTGACCGAATATCATATATTTTCGCATTTTTCCATGAAGCTATGTATTAGCTTGACTGTTAATAACCTCTGCTGAGTTAAATTAAACTTCAAATACTTTTGTTTTTGTCCCTAAATTTTGGTTCTAACAAAATCTGTTTTGTTTTCATCATAAATATTATAAGCCATATCCTTCATAACGATTTTAAATACGAAAGAAGAAAAGTACTGTCTAGAAAGTTAAATTTAAACTACTGTATGCTCTTACCTGATTACTGATGAAACAAGAGAACACACAACTTTTTTTATTATTTTATCTCATTTCTTTTTTGAGAATGTGCATCATTCTTCTAATTTTTGGCATAACTTAAAATTAAATAAATGAATAATAAATTAATTCTCTTATTTTTTTTACATTTATTTATGCGTCTTTTGCAACGATTTTTCCCTTTATGTTTGAATTTTCCATCTTCAAATGGACTTAGAATCTTTGTTTGTAAGAAATTAATTAGATTTCTAATAATTTAGTTTGTTTTAAACACTTGAGTGTAAGCACGACATCATACAATCTTATTCAATTGCTTTTACAAATATTTAACTTAAAATCCTATTAATTGAGACTTGAAACTTCAATAAAAAAGTACTGAAACTAAAAATCATAGTCAATTAAACTAATAATCAACGAAAATAGTTAACGATGGTTAAAAATAAATGTTATTTAAAACGCTTAAAGCTTTTCCGTATGCATTTAAGTACACAATCAATCCACCCTAATCTGAAATGCAACTCGTACAACGGAGCTGATACATTGCCTGTCTCAAAAGCGATAAAAGCGGCCTGTCGGAAACTTCATGCAGCTGACACCCAACCATGATCACATAACCTTCATTTGAAGACTTCCAGTGCATGGATCCGAATGGGAATTTTATCAGTGAATGCAAGTGTGGGAAGAAATCGATCTCAGGACAAGTAGCGTGATGAGAAAGAAAAGAAGAATAAAGATCGAGCAACAAAGTCCGTAGAAGAAATGGCCACACCCATGAGCAGCGGCTTCAATTCCAAGAATGCAAAACGAAGAGACGCTTCCTATTAATTCCAGAATTTTCCCCCGGATTAATGGTAAGAGGAGAAGGAAAAGTCCACAGCAGTTTAGCTTTAATCGCAATTACTGATATCTGTCGAAAAGGATCGAGTTCAAGTTATCGACCGGGAGCAATTACATTTAAACACATTTCAGCTTTTGGAGTTGCTCATAAAACGTTACATGTTTCCTCCGCCCCTTTCCTTGGCATGGAAAGCGGTCGTAATCCATGTCCATTAACACGTACATGACTTGCATCGCGTTCTCCGAGAAAAATGCGAATCGGAAGTGGAATTTAATAGCCCTAGACTGCAATGGTCGAAATATGACTTGGAACCTCCTTGAAGAAGGTCCTCGCGTATGTGTGTATAGGTAGAAGTAATAACAATAAAAGTGAAAAAAGTAAACGAGCAGAAATCGATGGCATACGTGACATGGAATAGGCGAACCTCGCTGCCAATGAATAATACAGGGGCAGAAGTCTGGCCCCTGCAAGGATGGATCGCGAAAACAAAAAAATTTCTCATTGGCCCACTTCCAAACCACAATGATTCATGTGCAGGGGGTTTATGGCAGGCTATGATGGTCGTGGTGATGTATGGCGTCGGCAGGCATCAATCACAACGCCCATTAAGAAGAAGAAATCGCCGATCACGTTAGGGCTATCTGCTGGCTTCTAATTGGCCAGCACATTTTCTATTATAGTATTTCACTTTTCAGGGCCGTTACGTGTTTTGGCAGGTAGGCTCACGGTGCTCGAGTGTGACGTCGCGCGGAGTATTTGGATCCTTCCATTCTTTGTTTGCAGAGAGGGGAGGGAGGAGTTAGAGCAAAAGGAGGGATATTCAAATACGCTTGTGAGTTAAAGAAATGCTATGTCGAAAATACTAAATAAAGTGATTAATTTGGATTTTTAAGGACGGGAGGAAAATGTTAGCGAGTTTCATTAAGTATAAATATGATTTATATAAGAATAATTTTAAAAAATAAATTTATATATTTTTAATAAAAGTGAACTGTTTAGAGAATTTTTTTCAAAATATCCAAAAGCATTTCTAACATAAGACAGGACAAAGTGACAAAAATATTTTTCCAAATTTTGATAAAAAGTAATAAACATATTTCTAAACAATGTAAGCTTTACCTATTTTAAGCGTATCTGCGATGTTTTATATAAATGTAATTATTTGACCTGAGGTAAGACTGACTTAAACCAGGAAAGGAAATACAAGGTTAAATTATGCAGAGTAAAATGAATGTATAGAAACTGAAAAACCTATTCAAATTTCATTTGCAAAAACTGCTACTTTCGCTGAACTCCTTGCCAAAAGTCTCGTGGATAACGTGAACAGAGTCATGCCTTAATTATAGAGTTACAGTCAGTCACTGTAGAAATTTGCATTGGTGCCTTTGTTTTTGTAACTCTAAATAACCAATATGAAATAAATAGATCTTGTGCTCTTATTTTTGCATATGTTCTATAGAATTATAATCTGTTGCAGAAATGAAGTTCCTGACAATTTTGTATCTGATTTTCAATTTATATTTCACTTGTTATTTAAACAACCACACAATTGTTGATGAATTTATTAAATTTTTATAAAAAAAACTTCACTTTTACATCCATGATAGTTTCAGGCATCGAGATATTAATCTCTATAATCGCATATTATTTAACCGTGTCGGGTTACTTTATTGACATCATATTAATTGTCAAGCATAAGTAATTTTATGTTAAAACTGCGTATAATCATACGAAATTTCTTGTTACTAAATTTATGTGAAATTTATCTGCGACATGAGAAGTTTGGTGAATATACTAGCTCCATTCACCTTTATCAGGTTTCTGAATGATTGTAGCATCAATATTACAGATATATATTTATTGTTGCTTAAACTTTTTGAGCTCTTAAGATATAATTTGATTAAAATAGAATGTTTTAGATCGTGCTTTAAAGTCATTTTCTCCTTTGATCAAAGGTTTCAGTTCATACAAGGGCTAATAGCATCACTGAATATTACTTCTATATCGAAATAATCTTAAAATACTGCGATTATTTTTGTGATAAATATTTTTTAAAAACATCTTGATAAATAGAATTACTTCATTATGTGTCATGAGTTGATTTAATATACCACTGACTTTTATATTTTCACTGATTACTACGACTTCATCTCTACGAAGCTCTATCTCGCTCAAGCCCTAAAACCATGCTTAGTGATTCCGACAACTCAAGCATAGAAGTAAGTTAATAAATCAGAAAAATAACAGAAACAAAAATTAAGGAGATTTCTAGCATGAGGTAAAAGAACACAGATTTTTGTATACAAATAATGTAATTCAGACTATTTGCATTGTATTTACAGAAAACTTTGCTCTGTCAGAAAAAATTTTTTAGAACTCGATTCCAGAAAGCAAAAATATTGATAACGCCTCCAACCCATCTTTACTTCTAACGCGAGAGTCTGCGATTCGAGTAAAAATACCTTCTTGAAATAAATGGTAAAACTACCCTGTGCTGTAGCATGTTAAAAATATCGTTCATCCAAGGCAGTCTCAATTTCGTTAGAGGCTGGATGATGGATTCGCTATCTGCACGTCGCACAGTGGGATATTTGACGAATCTGGGCGGCCAAAATTATTTTTCGGTTTTAAACTAATTTAAACGTATTAGTTAGGAAATTAATGAACTTTTTGTAGAAAATATTGCTTTATAACTTAAAAATAATTGATATTTTACAACTTCATAGTTATATACAGGGTGGTCATAAAGTAACTTGCCCTATTTAGAGGCTTTTGGGGCGCACTGCATTTAGAATATCAAGACGAGATTTTGGATCTAAGTATTATGGGATATGCGCTTGCGATTTTATAGGTATAGAATGTACCACCTCTTATGGTTTCGGTTACAGTTAAAAATATTATAATTTTTTTTAATATTAATGAATATATCATCTTGATATTCTGAATGCAGTGCTCACCAGAGGCCTCTAAATAGACCCGATCATAAATAATTAAACATAATTATTTTATGATCATACCTTGTACATTGAACAAAATTAATAATATTACATTAATTATATTTACAGAAAAGAAATCGGAAAAATAACAAATAATTGAATAAATGATAAACATAATTGAATAATTGTGTAAAAAAATTAGTTAATAATTCATGAGGAAGGTGCGATTTATTCGTCTGATGATAAATCATTGATGCCATTATCTGTTTCTTCATGATCGGAGTCCTCTTCATCAAGAACTTCAGAAAATTCCATTGGCAGTAACATCTCTAAAGTCTCTTTTAAGAATGATTTTGACTTTTTTCTCATCGTGGGTCTCATACCCGTCAACACTGGGTCCAAACTCAAAAGCAATCTGTTGAGAACGTCCTCATAGCAAGAAAGTCTGGAAACTTTTCGGGCTCAATTTTGACGGAATGATCGGAAATGTTTGCTGCGTGCTTCAGCCGCTTATTCTGACAATTGGCCCATTGGTAGTATAGCATTTTCTATTACAATCGGACCATGAATTAAGATCTTGTGCATAGTAGGCGACATTGGGTACCATGGATATAATTGCACGTAGAGCTCAGATGTTTCTTCTGTATATTCTTTGAACTTTTGCAAAAATAATCTTGTGACCACTGGATATGGCTTCTAGAATTACTTTAAAACGATATATTAAAGCAATCCATCTGATCTTTAACCGAGATTTAAAATGGGAGAAATTGTGCTTTATTTTTTAAATTTCATCGTCATCAAAAGTATAACTTTAAACAAGATAATTTTCGAGTTTAATTTATCATGTATGTTTGGTCAATTTTGTTGTTGCATGATGTTAAATAACTCTCTTCGAATCATTACTTTGACATCTGATGACCCTAGAGTAAAATAGAAACAAAAAAGTGCATAGTAAATATATGCAATTTAGATATCTAAATTTTGAACCTCTTTTTTTTAAAAAAAATCGTACGAGTGTGTGGTAACTTTTTACAGAAACATAAGCGACTTTGACTCGACTTCTTTTTAGATAACTAAATGTTGACAAAGAACAATATCAGTATTTTTTGCAAAATCCTAAAAAGAGATAAAATGGAAGGAACGCAATGTTTCAAGTAATATTTATAATTGATATAACTTTATTCCAATCAAAATGTCTGAAAATTACACACATATTATCGTTTTGAAAATATTCATAACAATTTTCTTTAAATTGCAATTCATATCATAAGAGATTAAATGCAAAGTAATTAGAATGCCTGCTGGAAAATTTGGATTAGCAAAGTTTGAAATCCCTTCATTTCAAAAGTTGGGCGAATCAGGGGCTAATTTAAACAAAAACACAAACATAAAGGTCTACATTTATTGATACAAAAAAAATTTTAGCGTGGAAATGTTTGGAAATATAACAAAAACCTTCGAGATTTCACAACATGCAAAACATTTTTTGAAAAAAAATGCGTTATTTTCAATTACTTTTGCAATTATTAAAACTAATTTTGTAACAATTCAAATCAATAAAAAATATCAACACATACTTGCCTCATCATTATCCATAACTGTTAGATTTTAATTACTTCTAGAAATGAAGGTATTCACATTCGAAAATGGAACGTTTGAAGCAACAACTATTTGACGCAGGATACACTTCACACAACACTCACGTTTGAGCTAATAATACAGAGGTCAAGGTCAGTTAAGAGATTTAAAAATGGTATCACGTGATTCCCCAGTTATTCAGCTTTATAATATATACATCCAATGGATTCTGCGCTGTAGTTTATAAAATCGACTTTCGGCCGCCCAGATTCGTCAAATATCCCACTGTGCGTCGTAAATCGCACAGAACTCGTTTTGGTAGCATTATGAGCCAACGGTAGCTTTTATACTGTGACTACTGTGATCCGGCACGTAACATTGCTATAAATACAGCAGTTACTCATATACACATTGACAAAGTCTGCATAGTAAATTATATGCCCGTTGAATTGTGAGGTTTACAATTGAGTTGTAAACATTGTTTGTCTTTATTCGATGCATATTGTATTCTATATGTATCGCGAATCCCACGATTTCATTAAAACAGCATTCATTTTACATGCGATATCATTGCTGCAATGTTGGAAAATCCCTGCAACATATTTATATCATTCAAAAATTAAACATATTTCAAAGATTTTGAAGGACAGCACGAAATAAATAAAAATTCTGCATTGTCGCTAAGAAATAGATGCTTCCTGAAGAACATGTTCATTTAGTGAAAGCAAAGAAAATCATAATAATAACGGATATAATTTAGAGAACTAAATTTCTGATACTCATTTAACAAACAAATAAATACTTTGTAATCCCCAAGCCCCTTATTCAATGGACATCTTAAGCACCGACTGAATTTGGTAAATAGAGCGAGTTCGCGAATTTCGTGAGAAGTAATCAATTTTTAAAAGCAAATCCTGAACTTCGTGAGAATAAATCAATTTTTAAAAGCAAACCAGTGTTTCAAAATCATTTTAGAAGGTCCTGCTTTAAATGTTAGTCATGCGTAAGATAATAAGCGTACTTTAAATTCGAAATTATTTGTCAAACCACCAAACACTTCACGAAGCATATGTAAATCTGTTCTGCAACCGAACTCTTAGTGACTCTCTTAATTTTCCAGCCCAACTACTAATACAACGGATATGGTTGTTCGCAGGAAAGCATTCTTTGTCGTATAATCACTTTGCAACATCTAATAAGTACTAAATAAAGAAATTAAGTTTCTGCCTCACAGCGACCCCCTTCGTGGAGGTGATGTTCGGAGGATAATGTCATCCAGGAGCGAAGTCGTAAATTAATTCCTTCTTCGCGAAATGACTTCATGTAAGAGGAAGTAATAAAGAAGAGTGAAGAGGCTGTTTACATTGTTAAATTGTTTATGAAATAGTCTGAATAATCGATGATGGATCTTATGCGTCAAAATAGATTTAGGTATTTGCTGTGTTTTGTTTCGGAAGAATTTGTAACGATGCGAAATCTGCGCCAGATTGGAAATGGCTTTGTCTATAAATTCAGGTTGAGTGTTTAGTCGCATGTGTGATTTCTCCGTGAGTTTCTTTTCGGGTCTTTCAATTTCGTTGGATTAAACTTTTACAGCCATAGAGTGGAACAATATTTTTAAATTCAGATTGAATGTTTAGTTACATGTGATTTCTCTGGGAGTTTCTTTTCCGACCTGACGGTTTTTTAAAGGGTAACCATTTCATGTCATATATACAGTGTGTTTACAAAAGAATACTCCAACTCTGAAGGGCTACAATTACAAAATTAAAGAATTTACAACCCTTTTGGGTAAACAAAATGAAACATATCATTTTCAAATTTATAAAATAATAAATGCTCATAAAATTCACCAGAAACACAAACGATATCCAGTTGATGGTGCAACTCATTCCCCACTTTTTTCATCATCTTTGGTCTTAAGGTCTGAATTGTTGCAGTTATTATTCAATTCGCTGAGAAAAGAACTTAAGAACTTCGCATTCACCACTATCCTTAGAATGTTATGCTTGCTTGTTTTTTTAGGGGTTGTAGCCCATCAAAGATGGACTACAGCACCAACTATGGTGCAATTTTTATACACACAGACTTTTTTGTAAAAAGCCTGTATATAAAATGTACCAATATTGCTATTTTATATAACTGCACTGATAACGAATTAAAACGGAAATATATTTACGATATGAAATTTCTGAACATTAAATTGATTTGTATTTCATTTGTAGATATCAAATTCTACAGATATGCCTTCATGCAACATATAAAATCGGAATTATTAAAATGTATTAACATGCTTATAAACGATCACACATACTAGAAAGTCATCTTTTCAGTTTTACTCATCCAGCATAGTAACTTCTAAAATCTCAAAACTTTACTTTCGTGACCTAGTATAGATGTATTTGAACATAAAACCAATGTTCACCCAATTTCGTAAGCTTATGGTGGTTTGTTCATGAAACACCAACAGTTTCTCTTGCGAAAAAGAAACTTTCATCACCATTTCTTAACGATACCTACATTTCTTTTGTTTATCAGTATCTATAAAATGATGCAATTGATGAATCCGAAAACGTAAGGAATTTTGCCTTTAAAAGAACAAATTACAGTATATCAGAAAATATCGATTGCAGGGACTTAATCTTAGGGATCGCAACCACATCTATTTGTTGTTGAGTCATATTTTCGCACGCAGTTTGGGAAAAAAGAAGAAATTAAATACATTTGAAAAGGTTATTTTCGGAGTTTTCTTTTTCGATCAAATTAATTCAACAAGGACATTGCAAAATATTACAAATGATCTCTAACTGTTTGATGTCAATTTATCTGTTTGCAAAGACATTATAAGAAAAAAAGTAAATGAAATCTTTTAAACCCACATAATAAATGAAATATTTCAAACCTACATAAACAATCTCTTTATCAGATTTGCAGGAAGCCTTTTAATAAGTGTAATTGAACACAATATTTTGCTTTAAAGAAATTTTGATCATTTGTTTCATAGGAAAGGAAAAACACTCCCTCCCAGAACTAACAAAAAGACTGCTAAAAATGCTTCAAACGAGTTCAATACTTAACTAAACATTTAAATGATATAGAGAACATTCCAGACTGTCGCTTCTGTGATTTGTTTCAAGTGAGCAATTTCTTTTCCCCGTCTGCTTTTTGACCCTTTGCATACCCATCTGCTTTTGTCTTTATTAACTCTTTTACCACTCTATGCAGAGTGAAAATCTGAAATTTTTCATGAAACAACACAATTTCTTCCTACATCACTGTTAACAGATTAGCTTCTAGTTGACAAAGGATACATTATTAATTTTTGTGTAGGACTGTTGTTACAATGGCAAATTTCTATTGGGGTACTCAGTAAATTTCTCATTATAATCTCGTTGTAAACATGTAAATTTTAACATAAATCATGAGGTTTTCTTCAATATATTTAAATGAGTGGCATATTTCAACTTAAAAATATGTAATAAAAACAATATATTTTCATAGTTTTCAAATACATATACAAGTGGGTGACAGAATAATGTGAACATATTAGGATTTGCACATTGTTTCGAATATTTCCCGAAAGGCTGGATGGATTTTCTTTGAACTTCGACCATGTAAAGGAGAAGCTTGAAGTCACATTTTTCAGTGAAGATTCGGTCACGAGGGCATTTAGGGGACCGAAAAGAAAGAAGAAAAGGATCTAGGAAAGAGAAGAAAAGGATCTAGGAAAGAGAAGAAAAGGATCTAGGAAAGAGAAGAAAAGGATCTAGGAAAGAGAAGAAAAGGATCTAGGACTCACCCCGTTCCACAGAAAGCTGATAATGATTTCCAACTTTCGTCAATGCTTTTGTTTGATGTAAGCAATATTAACATACATAAGGTTTTCTTAAAAAGTCCCAAATTTTTCTGCATGCTTTTGCTTATAACATGCAGAGTTTTCAACCAAATTATAAGGAACTTACAGAATGCTCAACAATATGTTAGAGAAGCATTATGTGTATGTATTACAATTTGAAGTAAATACTTTGAATATTAGAGGAAATATAAGTATTTGTAATAAATAATTTTTACAGCGCATGTTCGAAACGTAGTGTAATTTTTCTTTCGTAACTTCAAAGCCAGATATATAGGGTAACTTATATAAAAATTCCTGTTAAATACCATTAAGATGCAGAGAAATATCGGCATTGCAGCTTGTTGAATTTCTGCTGCACTCTAAGAGAAGCTAAATGATGAGGTTTCTTGCACAAATCGATATTTTTTAAACATGAATCTTAGAATAGTTATGATCGAAATACAATTGAAATAATGTATTTAATTTATAAGTATACATGGGTTTCCAGGATATTCAACTTTCATGAAATTCAATGTTTCTGTTCAAAGATGTATGCATGAGAAACGATGATTTGACAGTTAATGAATGCTGCCTCCAGGAACAAATATGTTTTTCTCTCGTAAAAATTTTCGAATGAAATAGTATTTTTTAAAATTATGTTTCCTCTGTGGTTTGTTTGATAATTAATTCAAAACGATAAGTGGATCCTGGGAAATAATAAATGAAGAACAGGAGAAAAAGTACTGATGTTGAATTTGCTTTTTCCTTTTTCTAGGGATCGAAAATTTGAACTGCTGAAATTGATCTAATGTAAATATTATTCCCATACATCGACATAACCGAGCCTACATGCGACTTTCCATTTCTGATAGCTGATGGAAATAAGTGATAAGATAAAGACACCACAAACATTTATGAATAATCATTATGAACATAATTATAATGATGAAACTGAGATTTTATACTTTCAAGAATCTTTACTATTAAATTAGTGTAATAACTTTTATAAAATATTTGTCGGGCATGGCCAGTTACATGAACCTCTGACCCTCCCTCCCGCCCATTTTTTTGTATTCTAAAATATTTTACGCTTTTTTCTAATATATATATATAAGATCAGGCTTTACTGAGGTGAAATGTAGTCCATTCTCGTCATGGAACCGACAATATTTGAATTAATATTCTTTTATTCAGGCAGTGAGGATATTACGTTATTTCTTCATAGGTAAAGGATTCAATTTTACGTAGCTCCATGACCAGTATTCAGAAGGTTACGCCTGAGTGGCGCGTTGTTGTTGAAAGCTTACATGCTGGCGTGAAAAAGGGCAGATATTATGAATGCGCAGAATGCCCCAGAAAAGGGAATTTCCCCTTTAGAAACTCGTGACTTGAAAAGAAAGTTGTAGTGCGTTTATTATGATGAAAGTAGAAATATTTAAAATGAGGTGTCGTTAAGATTATTTAGGAAAGTTAAAAAATTAAAATATCATATATATATATATATATATATATTTATATACTTTTTTTCTATACGACATATTAGAAACAGTTTACTCATTTTCTTAACATTTTCGAAAGTTTATTTCATCCATAGATTTTTCAAACATAAAATGTGTGGCATTTCTCAGGACGCATTCTTTGCACACTTCAAAATTCTATGCAACGCTCTACAGCTTTACGAACTATATTACTTCAAATCTGATCATTTCAGGTCTTCGTTAGAGATGTCACCTAAGGTGGTCGATAAAACTTCCATATTTTGCTTCTCTTATTATTGATTCGGAATCGTGTCGTTCAAATGTACTGCATATTTTATTATCATTTCGCTCGAAATATTGTCGAAAACATAGATTTATTCTACTCTCGATCTATAATATATTCTAAGATTGTATTTGAATTTAACCACACGTTTATTGAGCATATTGGACTTAAAGAAAAGTAAAACTGCGATGGAAAATATCTATGTACTTCTATGAAATTGGATCGTCTTTTCCGTCGTATTTTGATATTTTCTCACAACTGAAACATATTATCACCGCCTTTAAAACTGATGATTGGAATGTATTCAAAATATGCGTGTTTTCATAACATTAATTTTCTCTCCGACTGTTTATGAAAAGTTATTGCGATAAAATTATTTTAAGCTCTTTTCAGTAAAGCTTTACAGAACAATGGACATTTTTCATCAGCATTAGTTAAAAATTGAAGTATATGGACAGATGGAAAAATATAATTCACTCCTTACATGTATGTTAAAAATTTTTGTACAGAAGCAGTAGAAAAAATTGCTGCATATTTAATATTTAATAAATGCTCAGTAATTAGTGATTTAAAATTTCAGTTGCTAATATGTAACAGATTTCCGGAATAGTTTGTTAAATAATAATATTTATCATGAAGAAACCATTTTTATCAAATATAAGATGGTGCATAGCATGTTTATGTTGTTTATAAATATTAATCAAACATAAAGTACTTCTATATAATTTCCAAAACTATTTTATTTGTTTGGAATGAACTCAGTTTGTTTGCTTTTTATGATAGCTGCATGAAACATATATTCGAATGAAATATTTGATTTGTTGATTTAAAAATAAGCTTACAAAGTGAAAAGATTTCATTATATGAGCTTTTGTTTTTAATTTAAGTGTTATAGATCAGTTAATGTAGAAAACATAAACTTCAGAATTTCAAAAATCCAAGTTTCCGATTTGTATTATTTTTTTCAGAATTTTGATTACTTCAGTCGGCATGGAAAAATAAAGATAAAATTTAATATTAAATAACATATCAATCGTCTTTTTAAAATCTCTCTATAACTAATGATTCTTTTGTCGAATGGCGGAGCCTCGGAAACTTCAATATCATTGGTTTTATTGATTTGACAGTGGATGACGATTAATCAGCACTTATACGATTTTTTATCAGTTTTAATAAATTTTAAACAAAAAGTGAGAAAATATATGAAAACCAAAAGAACTATAATTTTTGTAATTTTAAAACTTAACTAAACCCGTTTACTTAATGGAATATTTTTAGCTTCTAAAGTCAATTTAATTTTAAACGCTAGCTTAATTATTTTCAAAACCATTCTAATTCTTCATTCTAATTTTTGTGACACATACAGTTTTCGAATAAAAACAACTTTGTTTATTCATTAGAACTTATTGCCACTAAACCACAATAAATTTTGGATTTATTTACTTATTTTTTGAAAATTTAAAACTTCTAAAATACATCATCAGAAAATAATTTTTTTCTTAATTTGTTTAGAATATTTCCCTCAGTTTTCGTTTTCAAAATTGAATCGAAATCGATAGCATACTTCCAAGTTTGTGTAAAAAAATACTGGTAATTAATTGTTATATTTTAATTAATTTTTAATTAATATAACATTTTCAAATTTGTTTTGAATATCAAACAAGTTTATTTTTATAGTTATTATTTCGAATTTAAATAAAGGAATAATTTTCGTTTCATGTGGAGATATCTTCTCTTTTCTTAACTCTAAAGTCTTCTCGTAACAATGAAATAGTTCTTCATTTAACCACAATACATTGGAAACTTAATTTTGAGAACATTAAATTTAGTTGAGATAAATTATTTAATTAACTGCGACACTCCAGTTCTTGTACCAAATCAATTGTTTTTTTTTTATCAAAAATTCATTTCATATGTAATGAAATCATGTTTTATCTTTTCTAAAATTTAATGCGCTTTTTGGTTAGTTTCAATTTTGATGCTAAATTTTCTTGCGGATGGTTTTTATGTCGTTCAGTAAATTATCTGCTTTTTCAAATAAAAATAACTAATATTGAAGAATGTGATTTATACATTTGATCGGGATATCAAACGTAAATAACATTCAATTAGTGCATAAACATGTTAAACGATTTTGTCCTAAAATGAACTGTATTCGATTCACTTTTCATTTTTAAAGTAGTAAACTTTGGCATATGTATATACAGTCATGATTTTTGAAGAAATAAATGACATTTGAAATTATATATTTTTACTTTTTGGAGCCCTCGATTAATATAAAGTAATTTTTGGTTTGAAGATTTATTTTTAATCTCATAATTTCCACATTCAACATTTTTATTATGATACCAATAAACAGAAGCTTTGTTTAATATGGTAATAATGATATTCTTGTATATTGTTTGTTTTAAGATCTATATATTCCTAAAATTAGCACTAAAAAAGCTCATTCTTTCAAAATATTGTCTCTGACCGATACTAATTTGATCTAAATAAACATGTTTTCGGGCAGATTGTTACTTAAAGATATATATTTTTATCATTAGAGAAAATTTATTAGTTGCCCGAATAAGATTAAACCGTATTCTTTATTCTCTGTGGCTAACTGCTCAGGGAATGAAAATTTTCCCTCCTCAGTATGCAGGTTCTCGCTTCCTCTGGGGTTATATTAATGGTGATGGTGGCTAGTTTACTGTCCTATAGCCGATGAGGGGACGGACCATCTTGGGAAGTGTATATCCATGGGCCGCTCATAATGGGGACTATTTTACTCGTATTATTATCTGTGACGGTTCTGTCATTCAGATTCATCGGATGATTCAGTGATAGGGCGGGGTGACTTCCTTATGAATTCTCTGTGGCTAATTGCAGGTTATGTGGCTCATATGACAGTGCTAATTGCCTTGTGCTTTAGTTATTCATCGCTTATATATCCGCTGTGTATTATTCCATTATCAATTTAAAATGCTCTGAATAGAACACTTTTACTCATAGGTATAAATTATTGGTAAAGAGACTTTCCGTTTTGTAATTTCGCTAGTGAATGGTTGATTTTCAAAAATTACGTTCAATGGCATACGATGGATGAATGATAGTTTCCAAGATAATAGGGTTTTAAGAAGAAAAGTAGAAATAAAATGCGATTATTTGAAAAAACATGTTAAAATCAATTACAAAATGAATTAGTATATATTGATGGAGATAATTTACTACTGATACTTTTTTCTTTGTCTTTATTAACTTTATTCATCATACTTCATGTATGCTTGAGCAAATAAAATCGTATATTGATGAACAACCAATAACAGCTCAATTTATTAAATTTTCAGATTTATTTTCTACAATTTAGAGAGATTCATTTAGCTAATGTCTCTCTATTTTGTGTTATTAAGAAACGGAAGAATTCATCAGTGTTTCTTTTCAGTTTATGAAGCCACATCATTTATTAAATCTCTCTATATATATTTAGAAACAGAACTTTGATATATTTAATCTTGAATTCTTAGCTACATACATTAATTAAATGAAACTATACGTAACATTTTTGTTTCTCTTTCAGCCTTGGTAATGACGAAGGCTTTTCGCATAGTCATGCTTGATGTTCCCTCACCGACCATATTAGGAGAATCGGTCGAATTGACATGTAGTTACGAATTGGATAACGAACAACTGTATTCTGTCAAATGGTATAAGAATGATGTCGAATTCTACCGTTACGTTCCAAATGACTGGCCACCTGGACAGTTTTTACCACTTCCTGGGATAAGAGTGGACGTAAGTACCAAATTTTGATTACTGTTATTGCACAAAGTTTATTCTCAAAAATTATAAATTCATATAAAAACAGTTGTTTAAGCATTTTGTTGTTAATTTATGCTCCAGAGTTTGGTACAATTGAATTTAAAGTCATCACAACTTCTTATCTGTTATAAGATAAGAAGATATATAACTTTATATGTTCATAAGTTTTATATCGAAATGCGTGCACAACTGTTTCATAAATTCGCCCATTGAAAAAATAAAAAATATCCGTCACGGGCTATCGTTTCCTGATTTCTCTATCTAAACTTAATGAATTTTTGTAAGGCATTGTTATATCTAATGTAAATGTTGTGAAAGTAATCCCATTTTCAAAAATATATCTCAGACTGCTTAAGGATTCAATGATGTCATTTATTCGGTGGCTGCTATTGCTTGACAAGAATTATTAAGTAATTTCTTATAGACTCGACTTTATAGCGGCCTGGCAATGAAAATATTTTTAGAAAATGATACAGTTCATATCGTTCAAGAATTTAATCTTCAACATATTATCAACTTAAATGCAAACACATAAATTTTAAGCAAAACCCAGACTAATTTGCATGAAAGAAGATGGTAAGCAGCCGTTTGCATACATTGTATCATATTTTAACGAGATCCATGCATATTAACCCGCTGACTACTAAGAGTTCTCAAAATCTGAATACAGTTGTATACGGAGGTTTGCTTACTAATTGATCTGTGAAATGGATTCGTCCGCCCCGTTCCCCCTTTTTCTCCTCAGTACGGGTTGTGGGAGATGAATGACAGGCCTTTCCTCTCTCATCTCTCCTTCTCTCCTCTAAGGGTCTCTTTAAACAACAATCGCCAACTGCCTTCTCCCTCCTTTCGGAACAGCAACCGGCCGAAATACGCCCCACTAGTATAGAAGTTGCATGGCCGGTTACGGCCGGCTTAGGAGTCAGAATGTTAAAGAACATTTTACTGCAAATAATGCTTGTGTTTTGAAGTATTTGTTATCAATATTTGACATTTATTCAGGGTAGATTTGTAAAACAATTTGAATGCACTTGGAAATTCTTATACTTTCTTATCCTTTACTCCAACTAACTATGCAATTCAAATTAAAATAGAAAAGTACACAAAATTCAAATCAAGGGAAGACTCATATACGTTACCCAATAAGTTAATGTTTCTGAAGTCACGTTTATTTAAAGAACCATAAGGGTAAATTTTTAAACTCGTTAATTATTTGAGTAATTTCCATAATTTCATATCTTTCTCGTCACAAATATGTTATTCACATTCAAATAGATAATTACAGAACAATTCAAATCATGAGAAGGCATATATACTTTATCCAAGAAGTTGCTATTTCTGAAGCGTTAATGATTAAAAATCGAAATCCAAGATCTTTCTAAAACTCTTCCATGATTGCCTCAGTTATCTCGTTATCTACCAAACTGTCTACCATTGTGCAGACTGCATCAATTAGACAAAAACATTTGAAAGTTCCCCTCTTCAACTGAACTTCTCTCACCTGCTTTCTTTCATGCTACCAATCCGGCAAGTCTCGGAAGAACGATTCGGCTCCTTTCGAGCTTATTCGGAACCGAACAAGAAGCTTCGTCTCTGGGGAGTCGATTTTTCTTAAGCAAGATATTGTTTAGTTAGAAACAGAGAATGAGAAACGGTGGAACGTTTCTTTAAACGCTTTTCTTTCACAAATGATGAGAGGGGTTATCTTCCACGCCAATGATTAAAAGCACCGTCGATTGGAGGAAAAGAAAAATGCGGCTATTTTACTCAAATTGAAAGATCTAGAAGCCAATAGTTACAGCGGGAGTTAGATTAGTTTCATCTGAAGAAATTGAGAAGAAATCATTTCGATTCCCTGCTCATATCTATGAGGTGGATTATTCAAGTTTCTTTCCGTGATTAAATACCATTGCCTATAGAAAATGGTATTTGATCACGGAAAGAATCATAAGAATAGGTGGCAATAATGAGAAAATGATAAAGAACGAACTCTTGAATATGATACTAAAATCTTTTGAAATCTGTATCCTTGCACACAAATTTTATCTAAATGTTTCAGAAATAAATCTGGGTAACTTTATGCTGGCTTGATGATTTTTACCCTTATAAGAATGGTGAAATTTTGTAATTCCTGTGCTATTAAATGTATGTTATTAATTGAAATGATATTTTGAAAATAATTAACACTTTATGTTTTTAATTCAAATGTTGGGCATTGCAGTTTATAGTTGGGAAAGTTTATAAATGATATCGAATATTACTTTATGAAAACTAAAGAAACTTTTGAAATTCTACTATTTAAGAAAACAACATTTAAAATGGTATCCATGAAAAAAAACGAGTACTGTTTTTACTCCATGTAAAGAATTTTTGTTTAAAACGGACGAGTACTTTTAATAACTATCAAAAATGATATGCGGAACTATGAATTTAAAAACTGCTTGGTTAATTCTCTTATTCTGGCGATTAAATTTTCAAAAAAGGATTGCAAAATTTTGAAATTTAAAGGGGAAAGAAAAAATAAGGAATATCCTTATAGCCTCCTTTATCATAAGAACATTTTTTATATTAAGAGATTTACCCTACGACATGGTTAAACAAATTATATATGTTTACGACATTATTTGGAAATTTACCTTATCTGTTCAAATGTTCAATTCTAATGTTGGAGTTTACAACATTTCTCGTTTCTTGCTTCGATAGCTTCGGTACACTGGTTTTAGAATCATAGAGTAAAATTCGGAACAAAAATGAAATTCCTAATGATATCCAGCAAAAAATAAAATTGAAAAAAATTAAAACTGAAATAAATGATGCAGTCGAAGAGAGAATGCTGTATAAGGACAACCTATTATTTTCCCGACAGAAAACTTTAAGCGCCGTTCCACCATTAAACCGTACAGTAGAGCATTAATAACATATAACGTGAGGGACATAATCAATGTAGTGGTTACTCCGTGTTCATTTTGCGATTTTAGCAGAGACAAAGAAGTGTAATCTGTGCCTACGTAAATGCATTGTTACATGCAATCGATAATTTCTTTGTCCCAGTAGTCATGCCACTTTTCATCATTTGTATGCTTTTATTCTCGTAGATTTTTGTAGCGTGCATCTGGTCTTATTAGCATTCCATGTTCTAGTTTGCTATGGAAATGTTTATTTTAATAGGATCTTTAGCATCTACTTTTCTTTATTTCTTAAAATTCTTATTCTAAGAATGCGGACTCAAGAGCATCGTAATTAGCATCCTTCTTAAAAATTTCAGCATCAAAAATAGCTAGTGTAATTACATCATTTCCAGCCATTTCATTACGAATACCGAGAATAACCCGACTTTTCGTAAATCTGGAGGAATGACTCTCCGTTCTTGGGCAACAAAAGACGTAGCTTAACTATGCAGCCTAATCATGCCCCAGTTTAATTTAGTCCGTTATTTCAGGAAGCTCTTATGCTTTCATTTCCCTCTTTCTAAAAGCTTGTGAAAAGTCGCATTTATATTCACTGAACTTTGTGTGACTTTGAAACTTCGTTGCTCATAGCAGCTATAAATCATGTTCTTTAAAAGAAAAGTTGAAATAACGTAACTCGGCATTGTGCAGAAGATGGATGTAGTCCTTTCAGTTTAAATATGATGACCGTTAATTGAACATTTGGCCTACGTTTATTGTACATCGCATTGTACTTCGTCAAAGAAACCGTCTGTCATGTCTGATTTATGACATGCTCTTAAATTTTATACTGTCATAAAAGAACGGCGTACTCAGTAGTACTTAAGCATTGTTAAATCTTATGAAATTTCAGCAAAAAGCGATATTTTTTCCTCCTATAGTGAAATATAAGCGGTAGATGTTTTTTCATATATTTTTTATCTACGTATTATGTTAGAAAGATTTGAAATCTACAAGGAAATATTTTCTAGTCAGATTTTATTTTGATGTATTTCACAATTTGTATAAAACGTTCAGTATTTTTTTTTATCTTTCATTCTTTGCGTTGCAAAGCAAATCCATCAGCATTTCCTGAGGTTCCGGAATTTTAAAGCGTTGTATGGTAGCGTAAATTTGACATTTCAAATGTTTTTAGAAATATATTATCATGAGGATATATTCAGAATAAAATGTATCACAAGACTATTAGATTTTTTAAGAATTTTAATATATTTCTCAGAAGTTCTTGAATAGAATGAAATCAATACATTATTTTATACGTTTTAAGAATAGAGTAAAGGTTTCAGTTTATTATGAATGATGACAGATGCAATGGATGGGATTTTTTCTTTGATGTAGGATTTCATAATTAAGAGAAATAGAAAGAAATTCTAGTTTTATCTTCAATGAAATTAGTGTACTGTGCGATTGAATAAATACACTATTGAGAACCCTCATCTGTATGTTTCATTATTAAATCATGGGTAGTTGATGCAGGTTTTATTTTGAAAAATTATTTTTCGCGCTATCCACCTCTAAATATGTGCTGAATTAAAGCCATATCTGAATATATTCAAAGTGTCCACTTAATATTAATAAACATACTTCTTTTACGTTTTCATATATATTAACTATCATGCTTTGAGCATATATAATGTATAGCCAATCTTAAAATTATGTTCACTAAATCTTCATTTCTTTTTTTAGAGGTTTTCACGAAGCAACATGTTTTGTCATTAACAACCATTATTTTTTTATTTAGTTTGATATGCCTAAATAAATACCAATACAATTGGTAGGTAAAATTCTTTTGTTATTGCAACAAATGTAGAAGTCAATTTCCACAATTTAAAATTGTCTCCTGAGTAATTAAAAAAACTGACTCAATATTCATAAGTTAAAAGAAACTTTTTACGTATGCTTCTAAATTAGAAAATTCATTCATATGAAAATTTTGCGTAACACATGAAATTCAACAAAATACAGTTACAGAATCTCAAATACCATCTCAGTTAAATGCATCTTATGCAAATTAGAAAAGTAAGCACAGGAATTATATTCGAAATTTCCTCAACATTAAATTTTTATACTTTTATATTAAGTACAAGTTTTAAGTTGACTAGATTTTACGAACTGCAACCAATACGCCAGGGAAGCCAGATGGTTGGCAAAGGCAGCTAGCTACTAAGAAATGAAGGAAATAACAGTTTTAGTCGAGTTGAAATTTCCCTCCTTAATGAAATCGAGGGCTACTATGAAGGTCTCAATTATCTTCATTTCGGTGAAGTACTTTACATTTCTCAATGGTCCTTTTAATTTATAATTTAAAGGAAACCAAGCAATTATATATTTTATTGCTTAAAAGAAGCTATTAAACGAGTGTATATTCAGTTAATATCTGAAAGAAGTAAAAAGTTTTGCTTTTAAAAATCTATGGACTAGCATTAAGTTTCAAGTATTAAATACGGGTTTATTAAATCCAAGACAGAGATTTGGAGTCCTTGCTCCATATCTCCATAGGAATTTTAGCTTTTTCTTTTGAAAGTTTTAACCCAGCTTCATCTAGATTTTTCACGGATGAGGTAAATTTGCGAACTTTTTTATCGCACTGAAATTGTGCATCTTTTACGCGTAGAGTTTCCAAAATTTTGATGCTTATTGGTCAGAGCGTTAGATAAATAGAAACGAACAGTTTACTTTAAATCTATTTAAAATCTTCCCAAGTATTTCATACTTGCGCTGAGTTTCGTTGGATATCGCCATTAATAAACTTTTCTGATAAATGTTGTCACCTTTTGTAAGACGTATAATAAGTTTCAATAAAACTGTAACATAGATTTTAGCAACAATTAATAATATTTTTTACATTCATGCTTTAAATCGGAATTATTTAGATTACTTATTGTCCTTTTACAATTTATTTAATGATGTATAAGTAAAAATGATAAGCATGATTGTTATAATTAAAATTTGCCTATTCTGAAAGCCCTAGAACCAGCTTTAAGGTTCCAAATGGAACAACATTTTACTAGCATGTAATACAAGTGATGTGCCGGGAAAAAAAGGAAAAGAAAAAAGAAAATAGTTAAAATTCCATCAATAGGTAATGCTGCGCACGACTTTTGCAGATTTTTTTATTAATGAGTGAAAATTGACTAGTTCATTGGCAGAGTGAATCACTCTACTACATTCTTATGAAATTTTGAAAAGAAGAAAAAATCGTTGATAAAAACAGTATTTTGAAAAAAAACATAAAGACTTTACTTTCAGAACTGAATTTTGACAGAGTTTTTAGTTTAAAAAACAAAACACAATTGCACTGTTCAATTTTGCTTCAGTAATGAAGAAGCCTGTAAAGGTCGCCTTAGATAATGGTGCTGTGCAATTTATTGGCGAAATTTTAACAATTTTTTCCTATTTGTTTTTCTTTTCTTTTTTTTCTGTTTTCACACAGTGCAAAAGTTGTACTACATACGAGTGCAATTTTGTTCCATTTGGAGCCTTCTGAATAAGAACTTTAGTTATAACAACTCTGTATTATTAAAATCTGATATGTCCAATATACCGAAGTAATTTATTTATTTAAAATTTTATTATTTTTTTGAACCGATGTTTATGACCTCTTGAATCTAAAGATCCCAAACTGAGAATCGATGCCAAATGTAAAGAGAGATTAATTACTAGCTATACTTAGTAAAACATTTTAGTGAAATATCTTTAAAATTCTAATTCATAAAAGAATGTTCCTTAAAAAATACCGTTAACTAAATAACCCGATTTTTATTTTTCCAATTATATTAAATTTCCTTCTATACACTTTTTGAAACACTTAGCTTCATAATGACTGTAATTATTACATTTGTGCTAAATATAATCCTTAATAATTCTCCATCAAAAATGAAATCTAGAAACCACACATATATGCCAATACAGATAAGACTAGACACATCTAGATGACGAACTCCATCAATCTATCAAGTGGCAAACTGGAAGCAGATCAAACAATCAGACACTGATTACTCTCGCTCAGCGAGTCCATCCTGTTGCGGCTGTTTTCTTTTCGATATCTAGAGTTTGGAATGCCGAAACATGCGCAAACCACCTTTCCCTCAGGATTTTCAGCATTACGACTGGAAGTGTCGGGAGTTAATGTCGGATCGATAGCAATCTCCCCTTGGGCTCTACAGCATGGCTTGTGGCCAGTGGCCGACGCTAAATTCTGTTAGTGGGCGAGTAGCACCAATTCAGGGTAGGCGCAACCCTCATCGCTGTCGCTCTAAATTAGATTGCCGACCTCTGTCCGTTTTATCGCAGTCCCCCCTTCACTTCTTAACGAGGGATGTCTTAGCCTCCTGATGCTTGTTTGCTGGACGATGCTATTTTGCACCCCTCCTACCAAGTAGTTTTTTTTACGACACTGGTATGATACAATCATCTATCTATCTTATATCTAGCGAAGGATAGAGCTTAATTGGTTAAAGGGGGCTTTCGTTAATTTAAAACCTGTAATTGCTTTGGATTTGGTGTGATTTCGAATTATCGCAAGCGGGCTGACTGCTTATGAGGGCAGTAATACTTTTGGGAAGATAATCTTTAAATTTCTGTTTGTTGTTTTACCCTTATTGCAGAGATGAATCAAAATCGCCTTACATTTTTCAGTCTTTGTTGATACTCGTAAAATTACTTCCTCCTGTCTAACATCAACATTTCCAGAGTTCAAGAACTATTATTTTCTGTTTATTAGGAAAGGATAAAAATCTATGGAAAATAACTTTAAAGTTTATTTTTCTGGACTTATTGCTGCATATTAAGAAATGCATGGTTCAACATATGACAAAGTTTCTGTCTTAATTAAAGTCATTGAATTTCTAGGAAATTGTACCAACTTCAAAACGAATTGATACACATAAAGCATACATTTAGAAGTCAATTTGATTGCTTTTTCCGTTTTCAAAAATTCACCAGGAATGCATTGTTTGAAAGACTATGCTTACTACCAACTTACCTAGCAGTTTTTTAAGACATCGATATCATGTTATCATCTCTTAAATGGGATGCAGTTTTATGGTTTAAAGATAGTCCGGAAATTAAAAACTTGTAATTGCTCTGAGTTTTGTGCGGTTTCGAATTATTGCATTAGGGATGATGGTTTATATGGACAGCTGTATTTTAGTGAAAATGAACCAAACATTTTTGAAAAACATTGTTTTATTTTTAGATGAGAAAAAGGAACGAAAATTCGCCTATAATTCTAATTGTCTGTTGATACAACCAAACAGTTATTCATAGAGAGCAATATTATTTGCAGTACATTCAAAAGTGTTTCTTTTCTTCTTTACCAGAAAATCAGATTAAAACCAGCGAGAATGTTCTCCCCTCAACTTTCTCATATACTTACACAATATGGCGTGCTTCGTATTTAGCTTTGTAGTATATATCGAAGAGAAGCGAGTACTTCTTGGCCGACTAGGTCCAAAATTTGACACAGATCAGAAATTTTAGAGGCAAGACAACATTCCATATTTTATTTATCTAGCTTTTAGGGTTCGAGTTCTCATGTTCACTTGAAAACAGGTTCACAGATAGACAGACTTCCTATAATTAGATATTATCCAAAAATTGACAGATATCTGCAGTTTTCATGTAAAGACAATGCACCAAATTATATCTGTCTAGCTAGCTGCGTTTTGGAGTTATTGAGTTCATATAGACAAACATAAATCCAAAAACAAATTTCGAACACAGGAAGTTCTAAATCGTTTAAACTTTTCAAAATCTCGAGGTAAATTCTTTCACGACTATAACTGTTTTCCTTTGTTATATATCGTAAATCAGAAAGTGAAAAGTATTTAAAGTATTTTCAGTTTCCATGTTCGCTCAATTGAGCATGAAATTCCTTATACAGAAATGCATAGCTGAAAATGTATGCAAGGATTCGGCATTTTAAATTTCGTGTCTTCCTTTATGTTATTTGCAATATTTTATATTATAACCTTCTTAAAAACAGATCCATATTTAATCAGTAATTAGTTATAAATATCAAAGAGCGGTTAAAGATTAATGAAGTCCTTTAACATTTGGAAAATCGGTATCATTCTTGTAAAGTTTTAAAAAAACAGAAGAATAACAAGCAAACAGAAATGTTAAAACGAGTATTTCGCCTCATCATTAAATTAATTAATTTGAAACCAAAATGCTTAATATTTTATGAATAAAGTTAAATGAAGGAATTTACTTGCTAAAATTCTTCATTCAAACAATCCGACATTCTTTTTATTCAAATGATTAAATTCACTCCGCTTTTACTTCTTTGTTTTAAAAAGCGTTGATTTTCATGTGCTTTGAAACTGATGCTTCGTAACTTTTCTCAGATGTTATAGATATATTCTTTTGATGGTGTTTTCAAAATTTTTGCGTAACTTCATATGCATTATTTAGTTGATTAGCTTTTAAACCACAGAAAGAGTTGGAGAATATTTTATGACTTCACAGCTTTCTATTAAAATTAACTAGAGATATTTAAATAAAATATTATATTTGTAAATTGAAGCCAGTAATGCAATTTGCTGCAGAGTGATAATCGTCATTTTTTAAGGAAGTTTTTCTAATTTCTTTTCAAAACAGATTTAATTGGAACAACTTATATAATATTCTATTCTCTTTTATTATATGACTTTACATTTAAACTTTTATAATAGTCTCTAAAATTGAAAATATTTCCAAAATTTCTGAATAAGTATATTAACGTTAATGCCTAACTAGTTTTTGACTATTTTGTGTTATTATGTTTTATGTCCCTTAGAAATATGTATCTAAAATTTTAAAGTAGCTTAATGTACTGTTCACCTTTGAATATGATAGTACCAGCATGACCGCAACAGTTTTTCATTACGGATTCTGTGTTTTAAAAGGAATTTCAGTGAAGTGGATATCTAGTAATTGCAACATCAAAATTAGATTATAATAACGGACACAATTATTTCCTGTTCCAAAGCTGAACCATGTCCACAATTATCACTAAATTTTGCGTTTATCTTTCAATTTTTTGATATTGATGATCTACGACCAAAGTAAAACATGTATTTTTACAGATGATATGAATAAACTGGATAATTATATTAATGCGTTGTTTTAGAAAGTAATTAAATCTATTTTTAATTTAAATTAAAATGGTGTAACTCAAATATCACTACCGCATGTTTGTGTATGAATGCGATATCTACTGGGCATACTTCATTATTCGCAATCATGTTCAATTTATAAATTAATTTTTTGTTACACGTTTATTTTGTCACTTTCTATGAATCAACAATAAAATGTTTGTTTCCTATATCAATTTTATACAGCTTTAGTTTTAAAAAATTAATATCTTTTTTTAAAAAGAGATAACCATTTTTGCTGTTTCGAAGCCTGTTCGAATCATTAAAATTTCGAATGACTCGGAATCTTGCTCTGTAATGTACTTTTATCCCGCATTACAATTAATTCCTAAATTAGTTTCTTTGATTCATTAACTCTGCATATTATCTGTCTACCGTACATTTATTTTTTGTATATCTGGGAACCAAAATAAATAACTGAGGAAACTGAACATTGCACACTGCGAGTGGCGCGGCATATGTCATTTAGTGCTTTAAGCTGCCATAATATAGTAGCTCACATTGGTTGTAAATGCATGGAAGTACCCGTCAGTTAGTAGCGGTTTACCACTTCGCATTAGAGACATGCAAATGCCTCATCAGACTAGAAGGTTTGACCTCTTCCCGAATTGCGGCGCATTTCTCTTTATATTAAAGTAACAAGTAGAATTCAACTGGCAAGTATTTAATACTTTCTGTCAAACCTAGGGGAATATCAGCGGCTAAAAAAAAATGAAAAATCTCATATATATGTTTCTAGAATTTCTCGAGATAAAAGTAAGAAACATTATACAGGGTGCCAATCCCTTACCTCCCCCCCTTAATTCCAAGAAGGGCACAAATATAATCAGAAACGTGGTGTTTAGGTATAGTAAAGTGGCTATACACTAGGCAATAAGAACGCTAACGCGGCAAACTGCAGAGTTAGTGTTCCTATATCGAAAACGGCGCGATATAGGGGGGAAAAGTCATTTACAATCCTGCAGAGCATCATCGATTTAGCATAAATAATACTTTACGAACACTAATGCTAAGAACAAGACGTTTAAAACTTCATTTATTTGTTCGCTATTTCCAGCACTATGACATGACGAAACCAGCTAGAAAGAGAATTACTACTTATCACAAGATACCTTTATTTTTTGTGTTCAAACTGCTCTCCGCCAGCCACAATAGACATTTGGACCCTTGTCTGAATTTCATGTTGCACACTTTTTAGCATATTAGGTGTCACGCTGGTACAAGCATCAGTAATACGTCATCGAAGTCTTGGCGGAGAGGTCGTATACATCTGCTAGCGTTCCGAGCTTTACCGTCAGGTTGCTCTGTAAGCAATCTCATGGCATAGCGCATAACCGCTTTACTTTACCTGGACACTACTTTTATGACTGTAGGTGCAGTTGTTCTGAAGTTAAGGGAGTGTTGGAAGGGGCTTCAGTCGCACCTTGAATATATACTAAAAGATTCATAATCGTTTTTATTTATTCCTACTTATAAATGTATATAAAAGTTACGTTTTATTTCTTATTCGATTGCTTTTCTTGTTTTTTGAAAGCCTTGTAAGAAAATCAAAAATGTAAATCAAATGGCCTTCAGCAAGAGACTACAATTGATTAGAAGACACTTCATATATGGGCGTGCTGGTTTTAAACTAGTGGGAGTGTACTCTCCTCAACTGTCTGGTATACTTACACAATATGAAGTTTTTTGTGTTTAGCTTCAATGTATAGGGAAAAAAATCGAGTATGAATTTCAGAACTCTTTTCAAAAACAAGTTGAGTCCAAACTTTGATACAAATATACAATTTTGTTAACAAGACCACATGTCAAATTTGATTTATCTAGCTTCTTATGGTTTTGATTTATAGTGTTCTTTTACTCACGAATAGACAGACAATAAACTCTCTGACTCATTCGCCAAAGATATGATACAAATATTTTGGAAATAAAACAATATGCCGAATTAATCTCATTTGGATTGTTGCGTTTATTATTTATCTTGTAGACATGCACACCGACAGACGGACAGACAGACAGCTTTCTTGTTGACGTATTTCGTTTAAAAAAATTGACAGAAATTTACACTTTTAGTATAAACTTCATATCAATTTTCTTCTGTCTGGCTTATTACGTTTTCGAGTAATCGTGTTACAGACAAGCAAACATAATCCCAAAAATAGTTTTCTCAGGCTCAGGAAGGTCTGAAACGTGGGGATTCTTTAAAAACTTCAGGACGAATTTTTAGAAGATTACAATAATTTCCTTTTTATACTTTCTGAACGAGAAAGTAATAAGAACTGTTTTAAATTCCGAGCAAAATTTTGCTCGTTGCTCATCCAAACTTAATTTCCCACTGATTATACCCACCCTCACAAAGAATTGCTTGAAAGAAGCAATCAATTAGCTCTGATTGCTAACATTTTCAACTGACTTTTTTAAAAGACCAATAAGATTAATGACTTATAATTTGTTAAAATTAATGTGTTTTGTTTTTTCTTATTTTCACTCTGGAATTCTAGATTCTTGTTAGGAATAAATGGAATTTTGGTTGATTATTGATCATTTTCTGGGCATTTTTCAGAATAAAAACTTATTTGTCGCTGTGATATATTTGCAATCTTTAAATAAAAGTTTCAGAAAAATTAATATTCCAACCTAAAAGTTCAGTGAATATGAAAAATCTTTCCTTTTATATATGTATTTCAACAAAACGGAACGATTGATAGTGGTCAGTGGGAGAAGAAAACAGAGAAAGAAATCTTCAGCATCAACAGTGAGACATCATCTGAATGCCTCTTTGGATGTCGCAGATTCTTCATCGAAATTCCATCGGTGTTTTGGCTCCATTCCAATGTTGTATCTCTTTTTCGATCAGTGTTTGTCTTTTGATGCGATTACACTGCTGTGTCCATAGAAATGGCATCTGAAAGTAATAAATTATCAAAGATAAAAACAAAACGGTACAATAGAAATGCTAAGAACTTTAGTCAATCTTTAGTCGATCAACTAACTATCTTCTTTTACGAAATATAAATGAAAAATATTGTTTAAAGAAATATTCTCCGATTTATTTTCATAGCTTCTATGATTGAAATTTTATATGTGAAATCGATATTGCCGAAATTCTACACTTGTAACGGGTATTTATAATCTTTTGTGTTCTTGGTGGCACAATTTTTTAAAAATAATTACAGATTATTTTGTATTTTTGTCAATAAGAAATATTAATCAGAAACTTTCTACTTTCTTTTAAATTAGAAATTTAATTTTGAATTTATCTTTGACAATAAGTCGCTGTGTTTACTTCATTTATATTTCGAATACATATTATGATTTCCATGGATGTTGACTGTTTTGTATATTTTCCCTCCAAATTCATGAATTCGTCTTCGTGACTTTGTATTAAATTGGAAATGAGTGAAAAAGCATATACTGCTTGAGAAGTCGTGAATTTTAAAAGAAAACGTAAACAGAAAAGTTTTGGAAACATAAAATATGTATTATGATTTCCATGGATGTTATCTGTTTTATATATTTTCTTTTCTAAATGTATGAAGTCAGCCTCGTTACTTTGTATTAGTGTGGAAATGTGCAGAAAACAACATATACTGCTTTGAGAAGCCATGGATTTTTAAAGAAAATGTAAACAGAAGATGTTTGGAATAACAATTACTGAGACAGATATTATTGCAGACATTGTTTAGCTGACATTGTTTTTGTTTAGAAAGTCTTGATGAAATTTCTGATGAATAAAATACTAAAAGCTCGTGGGAACATGAATCAAACTGCATACACACTTTAAGTTAAATATGACGATAATAATGGTTTAAAGTTTAAGGATGTTTGTCTAAAATTACGCCTGATATTTCTACAACTTCTTTCAAATGTTGCTTCACTTGGCATCTTTGCTATATCCACTGATAAATTTGATAAAGCTTTGTGGTGTTTTATTGGAAAATACACTATTTGTCATAGTCGCATTAAAAGTATTCTTTTGTTCATTTACAGCTATCAAAATCTAATAAAAACTCCGTATACCTTCGTCATGTGGATCTGAATTCCAGTGGAATCTACCGCTGTGAAATTTCAGCCGAGGCCCCGTCCTTCGATACTGCAGAAGCTGAGAAAGAGATGAAAGTCTTTGGTAAGTGGAGAAATGTCAATTCCTTAAATATGTTTCCAAGTAGGTAAGATAAGTAGTAAGTTTATTACTAAAGCAGGTACCTTTCAGAAATTTGAGGAAGGTTAGAGGGAAAAAAAGAAAATATTTAAAAATTTATGCGTAATATGAAAATTAATTGCAGCATATATTTAAGAATTTTATGGAAATAGAAGTCTGATTTCTAGTCTATAATGATTATATTATTACACGTAAAATTTATAGATTAGTTTTACATAATTAAAACTAAAAATTAATAGTGGTTATATATATATATATATATATATATATATATATATATATATATATATATATATATATATATATATATATATATATATATATATATATATATATATATATAAATTACATTTTACTTTGTCCTTCACTGCCTTATAATTTTTTAAAAAATTTTTATACAGATATAAACCTTTCCGCTTGTATGTTCATAAAAATCATATTCACACAAAAATATTTGAAAAAAAATGAAAACTCTGTAAATTATTCTCATCTTCAGTACTATTCTCATGAGAGAATTAATTTATTTAGGTTGTGAGTGATAGTAGAAGTGGATAATAACTTTTTCAGTCATTTTGAAAATAGTTTAAATAAAATTTCTTTAAAAATCTTTATTCTTTTGCTAACTTTAAATTTCAAGACTGTTTCTTTTCAATAATTTACATTAAATAACATTAATAAGGAATGAATATATTATATTATTATATGAATACAATACGCGCTATTAAAAGCATTATTATATTGCTATTAATAGCATTAATATATTCCTATTAAAAGCGCACAGCCTATTGATATAAGGCAATTCAATATATTATATGAATAATGGGATAATGCAATGCATTCACTTAACAAGAGAACATTTATTATACAAATATTATGCGCATGATACATTAATATGTGAATGGAAATGGTAAGTTCTTCCACACATAAAGAACCAAACACTGTCGTTGGTATTTTGTCAAAACAATGTCTTGGATTGGTAAGTTATATTTTTGTATTTATATAGTCTAGACATACAAAGTGCATTTTCCAATCTGTGACTCAGGTAACAAAAATGGTCTTTGTATTATTTAATTCATTATCCAAATTATCATTACAATTGATGTGATTTTTCTAATGCGAGGTTTAAGCAATCTTTTCAAATATTTCACATTTTAAAACCAGGTAAGTAGGTATCTCTTTTCAATTATTTATTTGAATCTAAATTAAAGAGGTGCTTTTATAATAATTACTATATCATGTTTTATTTAAACTATTCCTAAAAATTGCATTCTTACTTTAGAAATGCATTAGGTGATTAAGTATTATGATAAAAGATCTTTGTATTAAGCAATTTTAAATTTTTGAAAAATGATTTTTGAAGTTTAAACATTTGATTGTTGATAGCAAAATGAACGCATGTCAATATACATTTCTCTGACTTTTAGATTAATTGATGTTGTTTTCGTAATCAAACAAGTGAAACATTTGTTATGTTATACTTTGTTGATAACATTTGAAGCAAAAAGTACAGTATTCATAGCTTCTAAGAGATAAAATAAATGTAAGGAAATAAAATCCGTTCAATCGTTTTATGCAATTATTACTATGAATTGGTTCATAAAGACACATTTCAATAAATAATATAAAATAAAAAAGTTCTGGTTTTATTTAAACAAAGAATTCTTGCAGAAAGAAATTTTGGAATGAAAATAATCATTACTACATCTGAAATTAATAAAATAATTTAAAATTCGACGATTTAAATCATCGAAACGTCAAATTCCTGAAAGGAAATCATTTTGCTTACCACTCAGGTGTTATTGATATATTTCGTTATCAACTTCCCTATTTACAAAATAACCCCAGAAGTTGCCATAACGAATGTTCAATAATGAAAGACTCCAACCTTGGGTCGAATGTTTTTGTTTCTTTTCTAGTTCTCCCATCCGAAGGACCAACACTGACCGGAGGCAATCAGGAATATCGTATTGGCGACACTGTAGTTGTGAACTGCACATCCGCCAAATCGAAACCAGCTGCCACCCTGCGCTGGTACATAAATGATGAACTAGTAAGTAAACTCTTCTACGTACCTATAGAGATTGAGATTTATTATTTGTGGTTTCACCTCGATAAATAGATGAGTTTATTATTTATGATTTCTGCAGAGATATTTAACTGTATTGGAAAGAAGTAGAGCTTTGACCGACCAAGTCATTTTTATCGGAAATTAAATGTCAACATGATATTAGTAGTTTAACTATGTTTTATATCCGTGACATGAACGAAAAAAATAGAAGGGAAAAGTCTTGAAATAGTATTCATTTCAGAGTTAACAGCTTTGCAAAAGTTATAGAAGTCACATACAAGCTGATGAAAAAATAAAATTCTTTATGTTATTAAACAACTCACTTTCTTACTTGATTTTCATCGAAACAAATTTTTTTATTCAAAATATTTCTAATAAATTTATCTTGTTTTTGAAAAGCACGTATTTTGAAATTTCTCTTTCTTTCCGAATTAAATTTATATAAAATGTATAGAAGGAATTGCATATCTAATTCTTGTGTTGATACATTTTGTACAATTGTTCATCGTTTTATTCCAATTAGTTTGATGATAATACACTACATGAAGCAATTAAAGGATATTGAGGCTTTTCATAAATACTGTTGATGAGGAAAAGCTTTAAAGATTGTAACATTATTCTTAGATATAGTAAGTAAGCTGCGAGAAAATAAAAATCTAAATTTAAATTTGAAAAAAACGTCACACACATCAGTGACAGAAAGAATAGAGCTTTTCTTCATTTTTTCGGTACGAAAGGGAATATATACATTTTGCGTATTTCAGAAAAACATAAAAAGTGATATTCCTTGAAAAAGTCATTTTTAATTGGGAATATTATTCTCCCTGAAGAACAGTAATGTTCAACACGTGCGAGGAATGAAGTCCATTTGGATATTAATGAGATACTGAAGTATTCTGTTCCACTCGTCTAGAAAAGCTCTTTCCAGCTTTGGAACCGTTAACAGCTTGCAAACCTAGAATATCCTGAGCATGTTCCTTCAGGTGTGTTCCTTCCTGAGCGGGTTGCTTACGGACTGGCTAATGCATTCGAATGATTCCTTCATCGTTACTGAATTTGCCCATTTACGAAGCTCAATGCCACAGGCAATTATCTTCGATCAAAATGAATTCATCATCGATTCTAGAACAAAAGGGAATACAAAATGTTATTTATATATCACTGAGTTAAAAGAGATATATTTTTAATGATGTGAAAGTTGGTGCATCAGTAGTAGAAGTAGCACCCAGGCCATCGTCCATCCACTTCAAAGTCTGACAAATTTTTCCCGGAATGCAAGATTCGTTCGAGTCCCACCCTCGTTCCCTCCAAATTATAAAAGCTAATTATACAGATGAACTGCATAACTGTGCTCGCAGTCACCGACCCCAGACATTTTCCATACAACTAATATGCTTTTCTGCCCACACTCGGTAAGCTACAAAATTACTTGCTGTTAGCGAGTACACAGTACCATGACAAATACCGGAGACCTGCCAGCGTGCAGACATATAGACTGGAGTCGGTGCGGGACAGTTTGCGTTGAAATTATGGTGCCAGTAGCCGAAAAAATGCGTCGTTGATGAGTGGCAATCAATTTTCGGTGTCTCGTGGTGTGAGCACTAAATTTTCTTTCTTATTTTCCGTTGTTGTTAGTCTATGACTATTGCCCTAATCTTGGCATGTAGTTTCAGTCTCAAAAAAGGATTATAGATCCTGGTAAACACATTTTGTGATACTCCTGTGATTTCTGCTACTACAGAAAGAGTTTACTTATCTTCTAAGCATATTTCTAGCTCTCCAGGTTTATGATTCGGTTAACAGACTTTGTTCAGATATCATAATCACATATATAAAGCAATACACGAATTTGGATCATATGTTATCACATTTTTCGTTAAATCAACTAAAATTTAAATCTCTTAGAAAATCTTACCAAAAATTTACAGTATCCTTTAATTGATTTTGTCAGTGCATTTGAAAATGGCTTTGAAACATGTAAGTTCTAAATTACGTAATGCATCATTATTTTTCTAATTAAATTACTAAAGCGCATCAAATCTTCTATGAATCGTCTCCTTTCTTAACATTCTCGAGAAGTTTCGGTTTTATGGTCAAAACCTAAGCTAATATCAAAAATAGATAGCTTTAATTATAGAAAGAAATTATAAGTTCAAGAGACGGAATACAATTATTTCTCACAAAAGAAAAATCCATATACAAAACTTTGCAAAATTCTTCTTAAATAGTTTCATTACAGGTATGTATATCTATTATAATATTTTAGTTAACCACATATTTTACCATTTCATAATCCTTTAAAATACTGAACCGAGTACATATTTTTTTGAAATTCGGTATATATATATATATATATATACTTCACTCAGATTACCTTTATGTTATCTTTTCAGCAATATAAATTTATATCGTTCTATCGCCACCTGAAAGACAAATGAATAGCATCGCAAATTTCCTTTGGAATAAATAGACGAAGTTTATAAATTAATACAAATCTACGGTTTAAATGTGACTTTTTCTGTCATTGCTGACAATTTTGGTGGGACTCTAAGGATAGTAAACTTGTAGTACTTTGATAAAGCAAAACATAAGGCTAATAACATTATGGAGGGGAGAACCATAATAAAAATAATAAATTAAAAACCCAAGGATTTAGGTAGGAATGTTTTGTTTTATGTTTTAGAGCAACGATTCTGTCTTTAAAATTATGACCAACAATGTTTGCCCATGAATCCACCAATCTTCAATCCTATAATGGATAGTTTATTATATCTATGCATTCATTCCGACATTGAAATATATAAAATAACTAAATTAAAGAATATCATTTTTGTTCCATGATTAAATGGCATTCTAAGTTTAAATCTGATGTACAGCTTTAATGAATAAGCAAATGAATTTTAGAAAAGAAGTTTAAATAAATTTTTCCACTAAAATATGTCTCAACTACAGATGAATAAACAATTGTTTAAGGCATCTGTTACCCTATAAAAGAAATTTATTTGCTGAAATATAGGCATAATCAATCAGAAGTAATTTTCCTTCATTACTTTATTGAATGTCATATGTTTTTGCAGACCTATATTTTTTGCTCAAATAAGAATATTCAGTAAAAAGTGGTTTGGTAAGGAACATCTCCAAATATATAACTTTTTTTCTGCAATCTCTTGAGAAAAAACTCCTTGTGCACCAACAAGTACAACACAAGATGAATAAATAATACATAATAATTTATACATAAACAATTGTAAATTGAAACGCATAAGCAAGTGATAAAATAAAGAGTTCAAACTCGCAGTAGATATATTTTTTGTAGAAAAGCGTTATTAATTTTAATTAATTGAAAAATACTTCACCAGCTGAGAGAAATAAACTTAATTATCTTATAAAAGTAAGGTTTGAAATATGGGTTCTTTTCTCCAAAAGTTAGAACAAACATTTATCAAACATCCTTGCCATCATTTTTTATGAAAATGTTTAACTAAAGCATTTAAAAGAAAATGTATCCTTTACATGGAAAATATGGCTTTAAAAATGTGGCATTTTTAGCAATAAAACTTAGATTTATTTATAAAAGCTTTATTCGAAAAAAGTCAAATAATTTTTGTTTAAATATTCGTAACGGTTAGCAGAAAATCCACATGAAGTTTCATTTATCTTGAAGTTTTATTCGAAGCAAAGAAAAAGAAAACTCAAATCCGACGAATATATATCTATATATAGTGAAGGCTGAAGGATTCATTATTCCAAAAAATGTTATAATAAAAGCAGTACTCATTACTTGTAGGTAAAGCAACGGATGGCAATACTTTTTCTCGAATAGTTAAGAAAAGTAGGAAAATTTGTGAGAGCGTTGCGTGCAAAATTTATAAAATATGCTCCCTCGTGTACAGGAATTCAATTTACCGTTTCCCTCCATTTTAGTATTTAGATAAAACGGCGTAATCAAAGTCTCATCAGCCACCATCCATCAACATTTCAAAAATAAGAATCCTCGTAATGGTTTCCGCATCTTTGAGGTTTCAAATTTCCATCACCAAACAGAACTTCTTCAGAAAAAATCGCTTATGACCTACTTAGCGCATTAGCGACGCATTTCCGTTCGAATTGGGACTCTTCTTTTAATTTGACTTTTTAAATGCTCGAAGAGTGTGTGGATTAAAAACACTCACCCGCATCCTTTTAACATTGCTGCGAGTTTTATATCTTGAAGAAAAATTCCAGCTCGTTGACTTGAGGAGGAATTGAGATCTTTCGAGTAAACTAAATGCTCTGTGAATTTAAAAATAGCTAAAATTAAGAGATATCTGCTTAAAATAAAATAATGTTGAAATATATCTCTCCCGTATCTCTCTAGATGGGTTGTTACTTTTTGAGAAATGCTACTTATTTACTTTCTTTGAATGCGAATGTGTTCATTATCATAACTGGAATAGTAAGTTTGAATTAAAATTCGCCTGTTTTTACAGCTTTAAATGAATTGATGACTATTTATTTAAAATCTTTGCTGTCATATCGATGGAGTTAGTATGAAAATTAGTGCAATCCATACATAAAAAGTGTTACTTATTAAATTGATTGAAGTTAGCAGTTCTTTTATTCAAAAATAAGTTTCTGCTTTTATTGTATTTGCTGATTTGTATTTTATTGAACGCAAGTCTTTTTGTTACCATATATATTTGAAACTATTACAATAATTATAAAAAGTAAAAGAATAAGAGCTCTTCAATAAATAAATGTAACATAGTTAAATCGTTATTTAAACGAATGAATGAAATTTAATACACATAGCAACAGACCATGTGCATAAAACGGAAGGTAATTTATTACTTTTAATGACAGAAAAGTTTCGAATTTTAGTTTCTAGTTCTGCCTATCAAATGAAGGCTTGGCGAAACTGAAGTCGCAAGATGTAATTTGTTGTCGAATATCCCTTTTTGTATTGATTATTGTCGAACGTATAAAAATATATTTAATAAATGATACCATCCTACGTTTCTAGATACTATAGAAAAATCTAGGAAAAATTAAGCGAGAATTATTTATGGTTTTATGAACTAAATTTCGAATTTATTGCGCAATTAGAGACTACCTCCTATATTAAAACTACCTCCTATAGAGTTCCATTGTCAAATTTTCCACGCTTCAAGCAAAATTTAATTTTATAGGTAAGATTTTTTTCATTACAAGTGAGATCAAAATTTCAAGAAATTGTGAGAAATGCCGTATAACTAAATAAGTAAAAGAATTTTCAGATGATGGTTTTCTTCCTCAAAAACAACTTCACCTTTCATAACAAAAATAATAGTAAATATTTTTTCATTTACAAAAAAATTGTCGGCATTATATATATCATATCCATAGCAAAAGATTCTAAAAATGGCAAAATGCTCCAAAATCCCATATTCACTCTTAAGAAGTATTATATTCTTTCTAGAATTTCTTCTGTTTCACTGAAATTTCACTGGATCTCTGCTATTGAATCCAAAACTGAAATATCTAAATTTCGTTTCGCGTGGGTTTTATAACATTCGGATTTTGCATCAGATTCCCAGCCTTATTTTTAGAAATTCGACTTAAATAAGGAATATCAATAAAAAAAAAGTAAGTTAAGAACTCACATCGCAAATTACTCACATCACAATATTTTAACCGTTCATAAAGTAGAAAGTTTATGTGTAATAAGCCTTTATTAAGAAGATAGTGAATTTAAGAAGTTGTAAAATTCGACAAAAATGGTATTTCAGTTCAACACTTTATTTCTAAAATACATCAATATATCGGTATAAAAAAGCGTTGTTGAATGACACGAATAGTTAATGAGCTGAGAAGAGTAAATATGTTTTAAATGACGCTTATTCATTTTTTTTTCTGTATTTACATGTTTTTGAAATTCTATATGCATCATGAAATTGTTTAAAATTTACAATAAGGATTCCGTTCACACACTGAAATTCATTCAAATAGTTAAAAGTCAATTTTAGTTTAGAAAAACAAATTTTTATGAATATTGAGTATACATGCATAAAAATCTACTGAAAATTTACTTCTAAACTAAAAAACTATATCCGTTTATCACTAAATGAATTACTAAGTAATACTCTTAAACGATTATTTGAAATGATAAAATTTTAATTAAAATAGGATTTCTTAATTTAATAAAATATATTTAGTTAAAATATTCTTTAAGGATATTTAATTTAAAAGTGAAAGCTTTGAAATTAATAATTTAAAACGAGTTATTTTTTAAGTTTCCTGTGGGTGAAAAAATTGCTGTCGGTAAACTGGGAGGCAACAGTACAAACATTCCTTTTTTCCGAGGTTATAAGGAAAAGAAAATTGCCTCCCCTACGCTATTCCCACCTCTAATGTCAGAAGTGGAGGAGCTATGAGAATGAAAGCAGGTGTAAGAAAGTGAAACAATTGAAAGCTTTATAACGAGATATCAGATGCTTAGATTAAAAATTAAAAGTCGATTTATTTTAGTTACATTAACGTCCCATTTTGAATCAATACGAGAAATATTTTGGGACGGACCTCTTAATTTTCAACCGCAGTTAGATGAAGAGGAAAATTAAAAGTCCTATTTAAGGATTTGGAATATCTTTTCAATTCCATACTTCCCTGTCCCTAACATCGAAAAACTGTTCGTACAAAAGTTGCTCATAATGACGTGGAAATAACCTGCCCAATTTGAAGTGTATTTCTATCTTCAATAGTAAGGGAGTTACGGGGAAATGAGAATTTCACCTCTACCATTCACTCTCCCTTTGTTCTGGATGGCTCGTATACGAACTTGGCCGAGACTCCTCCTTACAACGTATCGAACGCCGGTTCAAATCTTATCAAAATGAACCTTGTTATTGTGTCCCATAGATTACATAGGCAAACCGTTATCCTCCCGGATAGTCAACCTGTATTGTAAACCTAAAGGTTGAGTCGGCTCTCCTAGATAATGAATGAATTATTGGTCAAAGATTTGTAATATACATAATAGACTCGATTCCAAAAATTAAGTATAATTCGTTAAAATGCGGCGAATCGTCGTACGAAGGCAATTCATTGTATGTATGAGAAAACAGTTTAGTCTTCGTCAACACGCGCAAAGAACCGGCGCACATCAAATGGCCTCGACAGGCATGGCAATTTTAGGCAAAATTTCGCAAATTCTAAGGTATGGGGTGTTTTTAACAAACAATAAGGGCGAAAAATGCCAATTGGACACATCTGTGATGTGCTAATTATTGGAAAAATTGAAACGATCCGAATACGAAGCGTTTCGAATTCCCGAGGTGTCTCAGCGTGTTATCCCGAGACTGTGGCAGAGGTTTCAAACCACTGGAGATTTTACTCGATGACCAGAAGGGGAAACTAGGGATACTTGAACCTACTTTTACTTTTTCTTATATTTCTCGAATATTTGAATTTTTATCATCATAAAAAGATTTGATTTAAGAAGGATAAATGTATTTATGCTAAATTGATATCTCATTTAATCATAAAATAAATATATTTCATGAAATCTCCTAGGGTGAAGTATCCCTAAGATTAGGGATACTTCACCCTAAGCTAGGAATACTTGACCCTATGGGTAGGGGTACTTCACCCTACATGCAAAGAGTATTTAAATTCTTATGATAATTTGTATGTACGCAAAATTCAGATATTAGGTTAATACTACTGAATTTCAAAAGCTGTTTATTATCGAAAAATATTAATGAAACTAACAAAAAAATAATATGGAATCTATAAATCGTAGTTGTCATTAATACATTAAATTAGACTAGTCATTATATTAAATCTAGATATTGAATTAAATTAGTTCAATATTTGTGATAAAGAATTAAAATATTGCTTTAATTAAATGATAAAAGTTGCAGCAATGGAACTGGATACCTAACAGCGTCGTTAGAGCATTAAAGAAATGCCAATTTTGGAAAATAAGGAAAAAAAGATTAGCATCAAATTGAAAAAAGATCTAAAAAATGTTGTACAAAGCTAAAAATAAAAAAGCTTAATAGACTTACTCGGTTCTTCTAATATTTAAAGAAGATTAAAAGCAAAAGAATAAAAATATATTTTAAGAGAAAATTCAAATCGAGAAAGAAAGACAAACTCAATAAAAAAGGCGAAACGTTAAATAAAACCAAACGATGACAAATAGTTAGAGCAAAAGATTTTTATTCAAATAATAAATCAAGAAATAAAACTTTCGTTCAGGCGAGGAAAAAATAGATTGATTAAATTTCAATTTTTTTTTTAAATTCTTACTAAGATAATTATTTACATTATTTGAAATTATCATATTAAAAAGAAATTTTATTCAGTAAATAATTACTAGTAAACAATTTTTAAGTAATTATTCTCTATACATGAGTTGTCATTTTGCCAACAAACTCCACGCAGCAGAAAACTGATCCCAACACAAAATGTGCTTCGGTCGGCTACGACATCGGAACTGCAATAGTTTTTGATAGGGTTAAGTATCCTTAACTTTTTAGGGTCAAGTATCCCTAACCTTTTAGGGTCAAGTATTCTTAACTTTTTAGGGTCAAGTAACCCTAACTTGACTTTATCTAAATAATCTAAAAATTAAACCACTTAGAATTAAGATTCTGCATAACATAGTATATCAAATTAACTGTAGAAGTATGCTTAAAACTCAGAAATATTTTAATACATCATATATTCAATGATAAACTTCCTATCGACTGAGGAATAAAAAGTGAAAATTTACTTTTGTACTCCCAAAATGTATTTACCTACACACCATTACGATGGCTTTTCATATGATCAGAGGTCAAATAAAAATGGCACACAAAAATTACCAATTATCTAGCAAGCTGAGAAAATCAAGTAGGGTCAAGTATCCCCATTGGTCAAGTATTCCTCGTTCCCCCAACCAAGTCAGCAAGGCGTTATTTTTGCGGTATTTGCGGGACATCAAAGCAACTATTCTGACAGACAACTGGGCTCAGCTGTGGAAGCCTTCGACAAACTCTTTACTCATTGGGCTCTATGCCAGATGACCAGCAGTTTGCTTCGCTCTGAGGACTGCACAGAAACGCGCGCTCTTACAGTGGACTAGAGAACAGTCGGGCAATGCCATGTTCAGTGACGAGTCCAGCGTTAGCCTATAAAAGGGATTCTTTTCGCACGATGATCTGGAGAGAACTTGAGATGCGTTTCATCTCGGAAATAAAATGGAAGCACAATGTTTTCCATCTGAGGGAGTCGTGGTCAGGCTTGGTATCACGATGAATGGATCTCCACATCATCTGAAACGGAGTCAGGTACCTAAGATACACAAACGCAGTCCATGAGCCTACCGTTCTCCAGTTTCGAGGTGCTGTCGGTCTTGGTTTTCTGTTCATGGTTGATAACGAGCCCCTTACCGAGTGGCTCTAGTCGACGTGTGGCAGGACATGTGTGGGATATGTTAGCGAAACATCTTGTAGCCCCCCGCCACATATCAAGCTCCTTTCAGGAATGGGAAACTGCACTCCGTGAGGCTTGGAAATGCTTGAAAGCACATCTTATTCAAATCCTTGCAGAAAGTATGGGGAAACGCTGCGCATCGTGCATGGCTGCACGAGATTCTCATGTGTTGTATTGAACTGCATCATCACATAGTTTTAATAATTTTCTTTCGCTAAGATTTACAGAATTATTTGTGGACCTTTTTGTTTCAACCATTTTCTTTGGATCATAACATTCATTTTTATCCTTGTTTAGCAGTGTTTCCATTCCGATGAAGGTTTCTGAAATTTTTTACAAAAACAACCATTATGCCTTAACTTATGGATATGAGTATATATATATATATATATATATATATATATATATACATGAAACAAAAGATAAAAAAGGAGACAATTTTTTTTTTAATGATTTGAAAAATATCAGGGCAAGCCGCCTGTCAGAAGGGAAACCCACCTATGATATTAACAAGTGCTTTTTTCTGCTAACAACATACAAAAAAACGTAAAAGTTTTGTCGTTATCCCCTCAAAAAGTACCCATTGTGAAGATTCCGGATTAAGTTAAATAAACAAAAAGGTGGATTACAAAATCAAAAGCCAAAAAACCAAATACACAAAGCCTAGAATAAAAACAAATTAAAACACAGAAATATTCACAAAATATGAAAACTTACCACAGTTGGAATTCGCAAAAAAACCACTGGGGCTATATATACACCCATGTATATGTTTTGTGTAAGCGTATATATATACACACACATACAAACATATAACATGAAAAATCACAGTATAGTTCCTTCCGAACTTTATGTCAATAAAGGACAGAAATTATATCTTTCTCTACAAAGTAAACAATAAATATTAATTTCAAAATTAAATAATTAATTCGAAGCTAATATCAATGAAAATTATAGGAAATAAATTACAGCAGCACAATGAAGGCTTTAATACAACAATCCAACTGTGATAAATACTAAAAAATAAATTAACTTTAATTTTTTGGAAGAAAAACCAAAACCACCAATCAAAATGATAAACACAAGGTAATGCCACTTTGGCAGCTTCTTCAGTAAGGAAACCCTAAATGAATGCAAAAAACTCGGATGTTTCCTGCACAATCTTAAGAACGTGCTAAAAAAGCATTATATGCCTTATATGACAAACCGAAAAACAAAGAAAAGAATTGTAACGTTGCAATGAACTATGAACAAAAATAAAGATAGGACATAAAAAATATATCAGTGATTAAAATAAGAAAAATAACCAGTCGATCCATTCCTCAGATAAACCTAAACAAACTAGAAGATTTGTGCTCGTCTAAGACAGGCTTTTAGCTTGCAAAGCGTATCTCAGAACTGATTGTAACAGATTTTAGTCACGAAAGATGTAATACAAAATTTCATGCACATTGGTGAAGAGCTTAAAAGACAAATGGAAAACAGGATTGATGAATCACTTGGCTTCTTGGCATCACCTTCGTTTTGTTAAACTTTACTTTTAACGATTACTTTCGTTTTATCTGAGTGAAAATAATACAAAATCCACCAACAGAAAAAAACGCATTACCAAATCTCTACTATTAACAAAAGAGAATGGATGTATTGGCGTTCTACTGGGCAGACCACTGGACCTAGAGCGACGAAATTTGTCACAAACAAACCTTGGAGGATGAGAAAGTGTATCTCGGATCTCTTTTTTTCTAAATTTTAATTGATTAAAAATTAAGCAAAATTTTGACGCTTTTCTCAATAACTTCCGAAAATATTACAGCTCAAAAATAATTTTTAAGCCATCTAAAAGTACAAAAAATTATCTTTTTAATGATAGGAAATGATTAAATTTTAAAATATATTTTGGTATAAATTATAACAATACTTTTAATTGTTGAAACGTAATTCAATCCGTTTCCATTGTTTAAACAAATATTTAATTACGTGTTTCTCTTTTATTGTTGAAAGCTGAGGTAATTTTCTTATACAATCATCCGATTTGCTCGTTCAATAATGACGCAGACAAAAGGGGTGGAGTTATTTTAAGCTCCTGCCAGCGTTACAGAAATTTCTGGACAATTCTATTATAGATTATTAATGGTTTTGGTTTTTCTTCCAAAAAATTAGGGATCTGAGAACCTTTGCAGAAAGTCGTGTCATGAGAATCATTGCAATAGGTCTTCCTATAAGGGATCGTACTAAAATAGCGGAATTCATAGTTCCCTAAAAAAGAGTTTAATTAATCATTATGAGTGTCTAGTCAAATCATCTCATATTACATGGGAATATCTGAGGATTATGCAATATTAGAAACACATGAACATATATTTTTTAATGTCTGGCTTTATACTTCTGCAAAAAAAATTTCGAACTTATTTACTAACATATTAAATTTCTTCTCATATAGTTCTCTTAAGTGAACATGGAATATAAAACGGAATAAATACCTTATAGCATCATCTTATAAAATAAGGCATTTCATAATATCTAAGGGGCCTTAACGTGAAGACGCGTTGTAAAATGTTTGCCACTGTTAAAACTATCATTTTTCGTAGAATAATTTAATCGAGTTATTTCATAGCGAGAATTTACATAGCATTTGTGTTTCGTTTAATTTTTTAGCACAATACGCCTTTTTATTGGACTTAATGTGCGTGAGTCCTCAGACCAAAATAAACATTTTGCTGCCATGTTTTTCTTTGTATAACCCTTCCCTAAAAGTAAGCATGTCTTCCCCGTTTTGCATCACTTTGGCTCTCTAAATATTAAGCCTCTGAGGTCTAATTGCTCTTTCGCTAGAAGTAAAATGTCGAAAATGAAGGCTTGCTTCACTTTTAAAATATCCAAACAAATATTACATCTAAAAATACGAATTTCTCAACAATAGTGAATATCACTATTATATTGATTCATTTTACCATCCTCTGCATCTTAGCAAGATTCTGACATTTAATATTTTGATATTATTTCTAAAATTTGGACTCTAGTTTTCATTTACCGTCATTAGCCAGTTAACAATAATCCCAGACATTGATCCTTATATTATTGAAAATAATTATTTAGTGTTCAGTTACGTTTCGATTCCATATGTATAGGATGATCGAAATTAAACACGCCGTATTTGAACATCATTCAGACGAGTCGAAACCGAAAATAGGACACAGACTTTCCTGAGTATGTGGATTCGATTTCTAAACTAAAAAAAATCAAAAAATAGTTCTGACATATAGTAATAATAGTAATATTTTGGCGCTGTGCAACAAACAATTTATATGAAACCGCACCTAGTACCTGTGATATTATGTCTATATGAAGAGTTGTGAAGTAGGTTATTATCAAAAGCCTATAAGAGTTAGTTTACCGGACAGCGCATTACTTGAAAAAGTTTTTTACCGACGAAACAGCGCTGGCTCTACCGCACTTAAGGCATTTCAATGCATCAAGGGTTTCAATAGAATTCTTTTGATAAATACGAATATTCGATAAATGATTTAACGTTTCGAACAATCTGGAAAATTTGCTGTTCAATCAGGATCAACCCATTAAATTTCGATCACTCTGTATATGCAGGTTGTTCAGAAAAGGACTGATGGCATTTAAATTGAAATAGAAAGTAAACTATGACAGTTATTTGAGTTATTCTTGAAGGTGTCAATAAGTGCAGTCATAAATTTTTGTTAATATGCTTCCATCTGCCGGGAAGTCATTCTCAATCTGGAAGATTTACCATTCAATCAGGACCTACCTGTTAAATTTCGATCACTATGTACATAGATGTTGTCCAGAAAAGGACTGACGGCTTTTAAATTGAAATAAAAAATAAATTATGACAGTTATTTAAGTTATTCTCACGGGTGTTAATAAGTGTAGTCAGAAATTTTAGTTAGTATGCTTCCATCTGTTACTACCAAATACCGCCGATAGGGGGGTTCCAGCTTTAGAACGGTTGAAATCACAAGATAATGTTCACGAAATATATTCCATCCTGAGAAATGTCATGGCGCATGCGAAATACGAAATTAGTAGCGATTCCCTGTAGCGTTGCTAATAAAATGAGTGCACTTTCATGACTGATAATTTGTTCCAGTTTCTCTAGCATAACGGGATTTTGTCGATACATAGTATTCTTTGAATGGCCTCACAGGAAGAAATAGTATGGATTAAGTTCTGCCGAATATGTTAGCCAAACCATGTCCTTGACGGAAGCAAGCGAATAGGCCAATACAAATATAAAGGTATCAAAATTTTCTTCCAATAAAGAGCACCTGACTAACCCTGTGAGATATCGCACCGAACCGAATGAATGAACCAGACTATTCTGGATAATCATCCAAGGCGTTTAAGATGGCTAAAAATTCGAGAAATATTTTAACCTACCAATTTCAATGAATTGTATTCTCTACAAGAATGGGCTTAATAGTGCACTTGATGGATACAGCTTCAGGTAATAAATATTTGTCTAAAAGTTTATTATTGATTGATGATTTTTGAAGCCGAAGTGCCACCTATTAGTAAAATTTAGTAAAATCATAAAAATGGGTACTAACAAAAAGTCCTGACCACACTCAATAATCTCCTGCAAGGATTACTTAAATAAATCATAATTTGCTTACTAAGTCATTTTAAAAACCGTCAGACCCTTTCTGGACACCCAGTATAAACTTAAAGAATTTAGCTTCAGAGTGTTTGGTGAGTCCCTTGGTTCCCAGCTCTACTCATAGCTCGTGCGGACAAATTGCATCCAAGATAATGTTGACAATATTAGAAAACTAACTGTTACCCACGACTTCGTGCGCGAACAATTTTAATTATTCTTTTTTTTAAATTCACGAATGTAAATGTTTTGTTGCATTTTGAAAGGGGAAAGCAAAAGTTCTGACGGTTGATAATACTTAATTGGACGGCTGACAGGAGTGTACTGTACATGTATGCTGATATAGTTATGTAATTCGTTTATCTATTCTAATATACTTTTGTATACCACGTTATTTGCACGGATGTAGAAGTTATGTGGGCTGGACACACGTGAGCACGCCACATATAGTTGCCCATGCGAAAAATATGGTTTTTCCAAATGCACGCCTGCCACTTTCAGTGTCTCGCCCTGAGCATGGCAAATGATATTTTTAAAGGGAATTGTTACCTTTTGAACTCAGATGATAAATCCTTTGGTATTATCGGAAGGCATGGAATTAAAACACTCTCTCTTCTCCCTATATCAGTCATAACAGTAGCTTTCACGGCGTTTGGACCTAGGTGTATAATTTGTAACCGTGTGCCATTGCGCAGTCTCGGTATATCGAGGTTACGTATTAGTAGTACTGGCACACCGACATTCAATCTCGGCTCGTCGGAAGGTGCCCCTGACAATTCTAAGATGTTGAAGAGCTCTACAGAATATGATATTCCTTTTTAATGCCCATTACCGTATCTCCAGATGGATATTCTGTAATATCTCACTGTGAAAATTAAACAAAACATCGAGAGAATAACTCACTAACGTCATTGGATCATTGTGTAACCGTATTAAAAGCTGTAAATGCTACCACAACAGGAAACCGGAAGTGTACAGTCTCCTTTGTTGTTTATGGTCAAAGAAAGCAATATTTTCTTATATTAACTTTAACACTGGCAAAAGCCCGCGAGAGAAACAGTAATTTAGCTTGCATTTATTTCTATAAGAATAAAAAGTTTTGTTAGAAATTACGTTATAAAAATATTTTTAAACCTTAATAACACTCAGAGAAAACATTTCATCGCAATGGAATTAATAGCATTAAAAAGATCATTTTCTGGTCTTTAAAATGGCATAACAATAACTGTGGTCTAATAAATATTTCAGAAGTTATTGGCAAAATCTTCTAAGCATTAGGCTTAAAAGCGGCTAATTTTCGTTATTTAATTAGATATCTTAAGAACTATTTAACTCTGAAAGTTAAAAATAGCACCTTTGACCACCTAGAAATATGCTCTAGAATGTCGTGTGTAAATTTCATGTCGCTACCGTTCACCGTTTAAGAGGAGCTCTTGTGAGAGACAGACAGACAGATATATGTAATTTTCACCTTATTTTATAGATATTTATAAACATAAGCAAAATTTTCAGAAATAAAAGTAAATTAGTTCAAAGTCTAATCGTTGTCTAGCAACGGAGTAGCTATAAATTTGCGTTATTTCAAAATCGTCTGCACGTAAAAAATTATTAAACTTTGAAAAGTGAATAAAAATTGAAGAAAAAATGTCATAGAAATAAAATTGACATCATTGAGAAGGTAACATTTGTAACTTTAAGATGGTATTAAAATGACTTTTATCGGGCAATTTGTTCCCAAGTTACAGCGGAAAAAAGGATCACGTGATAGAGTATTTTAAAAATAATTTATTCCACATGTTTTCGCATTCCTGAAGGATCACGTGACAGTTGATTGAAAAATAAAATAATCTTCATCGCGAATCGCGGAGTCAATGGGCTTTCTTTGTTAATTAATTTTTATCTGTAGTCAAAAATAATTAATTTAACGTGATTTCACCTACCCTATGTCCGTTCCTGAGTTTCAAGCTACAACTCTGCCAATATTCATCCAAATCGGTTTGGCAGTTTTGCCGTAAAAGCTTAACAAACAGATAGACTGACAGACAGAAAGACAGACAGACAGACACACTTTAACATTTATTATATTATTAAGGATTACCAATCAATCCCATTCTGTGTTATACATTCATATTCGATATAAGACGTTTTTACAGGGTCAAAGGATACGTGATACTTAACTGATTCAAGTCATGTATTTCTAGTACGAATCGTATTAAACAATATCTGAGTCATCGTTATAGTGTTTCTTCAACTGTATTTACATGGTTGCTTAACATGCTAATTGAATCTACCGATTCCTGTCGTAAATTTATATCTGCTTTGGAATATGTATAGTAAATCTATGCTATATGATAAACAATCACAAGAGCCTTCATATACCCAATTTTTCAGCCTAGAATATATCTGGTCGATTATCTTCATTTAAGACTTAAGAATAATCATTTTTCAGAAAACACGTCATGTGAAAATGGCTGAATGTTATATAAAGTAACCAACTTTGAAAAAGTATTGTTCATTGATTCTCGATGTATGTATGCTATATTTTGTTCAAATGAACAGCATCAAATTTTGAAGACCCTATGAGTGGAATAATCATAAGATATTTGAAATTTCAACGACTTTAAATTTTTCAAGCAAAAGACTCATAAAATAAATATTGCCTTTCCAAAGTTCAGGGCAATATTTTGCAACACATCTGGGATCTTTAAGTACGCTGATAATAGTTTACATGAATATTTGTGGCTTCGAAAGGCCCTGAGCATGATTTTAAGAGCATAGAGAGTGCATATGTAAATATATATTAAATAATGATATTTCCATTATCTAGAATTATATTAATAACTATATTTATCATTTCCTTGTGTCTCAAAGAACTTCCCATGTCCACCCAACTGGTGAGGCAACTGTAATGGTTACAGGAACAGGGGCATGTGGCGGCGTTCTGTTTCATAGAACAGGCATAGGAGGGCAATTAAGTTGCCTGTGCTTTGGATGATCATGTGATTCGCGTCAAATGCGCAATAGGCCATTTAATTCTGAAATCTGTTGCGTATCTCGTAGGAACGCAAAAGAGTTTCACATCACGGTGCAGGGTAATATAACATGTGTATTTCTATGTTAAACAGCGCTCTCAGTTACTCTTGCCCTGTGACAGTTACGTCACAGGATTCAACTCCATTAAATATACATATTCAAGCTTATATATCTGTTTACAGCACCACATATTCTGTTTGATGAATGCTCCATAAATTCAATCCACCTGTAATAACTTAGTTAATACATGCCAATAGTTATATGTGTTTTACACACGCATTAAGTTGATACCCACTACACTAGATTTACACCCACTTCACAAAGGGGTTATTTAAGATTAGGTAATATTCAAACCTTTATCTTTTACAAATGGATTTTTTTTAATACTCTGAGTCAAAAATACACGAAACGATCAAATTCTTATCTCCGAGTCATCATAAAATATTTGATAAACATTATTTTGTAGTGTGTATATAGAGAGTTTTCTTTTATTAAAATAAACTTTAAACTCATTAAGACTGTGTATATAGATTTCGTATCCTTTTAATGTACACCCAAAAAATTTAATCCAACCGTGATTAACTTAAGTGCAACAACACACCGCCACGCAGCACATTTTAGACATACATAATAAGGAATTTTCCATTTCAAAAAGGGAATATTGGCCCCTTAACATACAATGACGTATCTGACACGTGCATCGAATTACAGAATTTTTGCTACTTAAATCCGTATTTAAGTCAACTTAACAATTTATTTTAAATACAAAAATCACCTGGAGACGTTTAAATGTCCGAAGCATACTTTATCATCTTAAATAGATTGCAATAATAAAAAAAAATATCCCAAATAGGCGACGGCGTCAGATGAGGAGTTTAAATAAAGATTAAATATTAGGTTTATTAGGTTAATTGTTTTCAATTTTTCGATTCCAACAGGAAGAAAAGATGAAAAAAAAAAACTCCTCCCAAAAATTTAAATACTTTGACAAACTTTACTCGCAGTTGTGTAAATAATTTTCCTTTATTAAAAAAAAACAACTAAACTTTCTAGGTCTATTCAGCCATAGATTTCACATCAATTTTAATACGGTTTGGTAAATAACAGTACCCAATTGCCAAATAAAACATCTTCCAGCGAAATATGGGATCGACCACAGCATAATAAGAATCTGTAGCAAGATACAGAAATGACAATTCGCCGTGTCCAATAAATAGTTATATTCGATATTAAATGTGTATTTCTTGGAATAATAGCGTGGCATCTTTCCGTGGCCACAGTCGATTTGTTTTGGGTGGTACCAGGTGTAGAGGTGGAGGAGGAGAGAGAGGAGAAGGTTGCGAAATGGAAAACGCAAAATCATCGTTTTGGAAAGAATCAGCCCGGTTTTACGTTTCAATTCTGGCTTTTCGGAATTTCTTCTAAAAATGTCGTTTGCCATGCAGTTTTCGAAAAATGCTTTAAAAGTTTCAAAATAAATCTTATCGTGTTGTCAAATATTTCATCTACCATGATGGAAAAGAACAACCTTTCATACTTGTAAAATTTGGTTTTGTAAGGTAATTTAGAACGTAGATCAAAATTATTGTTGCTTTTAAAAACAAGCGGGAGTTTTCCCTCTGATTTTTATTGTTTTAAACGAAAGTGCCATTATAGCTTTTATAATTTCTCCCCTTGCTCTTGTGCTGCAATCAGTCTTAAAAGCGCTATTTTTCTTTCATAAAGACAGTGAAAAATATTTTTTTCAATTGCAAAAAGATTATTCTTAAAAATTTTAATTTTTCATTTAGAAAAAGGAGTATAAAGCAATGATAAGCAAATTGGAGAATGCCAAGAGGATATTGTGATAAAGTAATTGTAGTACACCCTTTGAAAATCTTGAATCTTTTAAAAGTTTCAAAATATATTTAATTGCGATGAGGTACGAATATTTCATATTTTGAAGTCTATTTTTTCAATCTAATGCGACTTAATCTGCAAGGCATGGTTATATCTGTAAGTTGCATACTTCTAATTGAATTAAAAACCTCACAAGGAATTTTTATTAATTCTTGCTGTCCCATATAAATAGTTATAGTGTTCCATTACCATTTTAATATTTTTTTAAAAAAATTACTGTGTAGACAACATTATTATTTTTTTAAATCTCCCTTTTAATTATTTAAAGTATCTTAATATTCTTACAGTGTTTTATCGGTTACAATGCGTGGCGATTTGATTTCCTAAAATCAGATGTACGCCACACGTATTCCACAGTTCAGTACAATTAAATTGCAATTGTAAATACTTTTAGAAATCTATATGAATCTATTTATATGCTTTAAACAACTGGTTTGTTTGGTTTATATCTTGAAGGGTGTAGTAAAAGTCGAGATAAATAACTTAATACTTCAAATTAATCAACATGATACTAAACCCACTCATATTAACAAGTACTTTTCATCTTTAAAATATACTATATATTTTTTGATGATTTGGAAAATACTAGACATGATGCAGAACCAAATAAAGCTTTGTCCATACACAATCTGGGGTTATAATCGTCTTGAGAGAACGCGCGTGAATTGAACGAGTACAAATAGACCCGCGGGATGTGAAACAACACAAATTTAGTACCCACTCATAAAACAGCTGGGATGCAAAATAAATTGCAGGTTTCAATTTATAACTAATCGATATACTAAAAAGCAATCTAAAACAATTTAAAAACAATTAAAATTTCAAATCAAAGAAAGTTCACAGTACATTGTGTAGTCAACATGAATGAAGATGAAGTCAAATGAAACCTCCCAATAAAATTTTAATTTCGAACACATAGTTTTAACATCTCTTTCACCGCAATATTTTTCTTCAATTGTTTTCAATATACACTTTAGAACATTATTTAAGATGTTCAAAAACGTCGTTTACTAACTGTGACGATGAAAGGATTTTTCATATTTTTAATTATACAGGAAGAATTTTCACAATATTCTTGATCGTAATCCTTCCAATTTTAGGAAAAGGCTATTTCCGTAACATCAAACGACGGAATTAAAATTATCAGAATTGTTTCAGACCTGTACCGCATCATTGTCCAAATCCTCGAGTTCAGTAATGGTGTCATGACAATACAATATTCTTCATCAGAAACACTTTCAGATTCTTAAATAATACACCATTTATCTGACAAAATTTTAGTATCTCGTGAACACGAACAAGCGAGCTTACAAATGACTGAAAAATGAAAGTTATGAGTTGCATATTATTCTTGATATTAAGAATATAACCTTGAGAGACATTAGGAAAAGGTCCAGTTCATTTTTTATAGAGGGAATGTAAGAATGAAAAGTGAAATAAAGGCTATGAGGTATTGGATCCCGCGGGCGTGCTCCTGGAATTGGTTGGTTATCTCCTATATGTAATTTCTTTTCTGTTTCCAATATTGAAATATTTATTTCAACAAGAACGATTTGCTCCCGAACAATTTCGTTGTATTTTTATTCTTTGTAATAACACTTAGGACGAAACCTGACCATCTGTTTCTGATCAGCAGAAACATAACAATAGAAGTAGTAATTAAGAGTCCATGAAAATAAACTTTTAGTCACTGGAGAATTATTATATTCTTTGGCATCTGAAAATATCTACAAATACAAAAAAGAGCTATAAGTAGCAAAATATTCAACAAGTGTACTAAAACAAGTAAGTTATTAAGAAATCTGTGGCTTAGTCTATCGACTGCTGCATACTTTTAAATGAGCAGTGAAAGATTTTTGGAGACATGTATGTGTATTGTAAATAAATGAATTCAATCATAAAAATCATGTTCGTTTTTTCTTTCGTAAAGAATAAATTTTAAGTAATAAAGATAAAATTGCATGTGTTTTTTAAACTTAGAATACAATGCAATGTTAAACAGGTTGTAGTGGACATTAAATTTTCGAAATTAAAAATTGAAGGGATTGAAATCTTTACTGTCTTTAGATGACTACGAAGACATCTTTCAAACAGAAACAATCAAAGATGGTTGTCTCTAAAGCTGATGAAGTAGTCCATGAAAACTGTTAAAAATTTACTTGGCGTTTAGTAAATTCATTTGGTTATTATATGTTTTCGTCCAAAATTCATGTGCTAATATTGTGGCGCATAAATCGTTATAATAGAGGCTATGCTCTGAGAAAGTTACCATAAATGGCTTCTAATGCTTTCTTAAAGTAGAACTAAAATTAAATTATTATAACATAGTAAAGCATAGAAATACTTTACGAAATTTCGACAACAAATACAGCATTAAATTTAAACATTAATCAGCTTCATTTTATGACACATTTGTATACAAATTCTAAGAATTCCTTCTTTATCTAATTTTAAACTTAACATGGTGAATGGAAAATGTTTTAACCAGCAATAAAATTGAAATTAACAAGATGGTTCTCATTTATTGTAAACCAGACCAATAGAAATTATTCTTCCAATATTCTTTGTACAAATATGTAGCAATTGAAGTCTCGTTAATGCACTAATGACAATCATAATGCGAAATATTCTGATTTTCTTCCTGTAGTAATGCCAGAATCCAAACTGCAAAAAGATAAGAATAACTTTTCTTTCTGGCCTTCAATAAAGTATAGGAGAGGAGGTGAAGAAAAATTCTCCACGTAATGGTTTTATGTGCTTTAAAGTCACGAACAAGACGATGTAGACTGATATATTATAGCTACAAAGTAAATATCCAGAAATATAAGTTTGCATTTTATGGTTGTATCAAAAATCCAATAACGCTCAAATGTGTTTCTTAAATTGCTTTATTTTCCGTTAGTTGGCATGAATAAAATTCTTATCTAAATGATGAAATAAAGTGTTTTAACGTCATATTTTTAGCGAATGGTACCACAAAAAGTATATATTTATGCCGTAAGAATTTAATAAGGGAGAATATTATACATAATATAATGATGTTTGTTCTGTTCCCCTTTTTAGAAAGTTATTATTTATACATTGCTTACGTTTAATAGTTTAACTATTTTTCTTGACTTGCGTGTATGGTATATAAACATGTATATCTATTTAATGTATCGAAATACCTTTTGGAACAGTTGAATAGACTTATATTTGAAAATTGGAATGAATAAAAAGTTTCGTAAAATTATTTTACAGGTTTGTATGATAGAGCTAGTTTCTTTAAAAGTGCTGTTTATGAAACAGTGCCTCTGGCTTACTTACAACGCAAGTCATATAAATTTATTCGTTGATCATTGCGATCACTAGAAGCTCGCATATCGGCAGCATCGTTATATAAACCTCTGAGATCTCGCAGAAATTGTAGTGGAAACAAAATAAATGCAGTTTTATAACAATAAAATTCCAAATATTAAGTATCGCGAGTAAAATTAAAAATTGGTATTTCAATCAAATATATGTTTTTCAACGTTACCATCTACACTAGCGTGCAAAACTGCATTTATTTGGATTGAATTTTATTCCCTAGCTTCGCAGGTAATCATCTACTAAGCGTGAAATACACACTATTTCTGGCTTATTGCGTACCAAAAATTTCCATAAAAGCGAAATATTGTACAAATGAAGAATATAAATTCTGTAAGTGCTCAAACTAAAAAAGGACTCCATTGAGAGAAGTACATAGCTAACAGTTAACCTTTAACGAGAAATATGACCTCTCTTAATTGAAATAGTTGAATAGATTCGAATTCTCGAACTCAATACAAGTTTATTGAGCAGTAAGTAGACATACGTATTCTTCCACTATCATTTGCTGTAGAAAATGTTCATCCGCAGATATGAACGTGCAGAAAGGCTTCTTCCCAAAGCATCTCACGCGTGTTCAATGCGATTTAAATCAGGGGATCACTCTGAGCTATGTATTTGAGATACATCAACACCTCCCAGTAGTTCATCTACAACTCGATAGATTTTTTCTGCCACCATCATCCATAAAATGGGATTTTGATCTAATGGCAACTCGAAATAGATGCACATTGGGAAGGATTACTAGCCAGCAATAGAGACTACCGCTGTCGGTATGTCTAAAAAATGTGAAGAATTTTCCCATTCAATATAATACCACCCCATGCCAGAACTCCAGGACTAGCAAAACTGTCTCTCTTCTTGACGTTACTTATATGATGCCTGGTCCCCACCTCTCTTCATACCAGTTATTATTAGAATTATTCATCACAATAAAACGTATCTTATCTTTAAAGCGAATGTAGGTCCATTGTGGTTAACTCCAATGCTCTCGATGACAAAGTAAATGTCGCCAACGATCTTTAGAAAGACGCAGGCCACAGTAAATCACGAAACATGACGGAACTGCCCAGAAATGTTCGCGATATCTTTTCGTTTGTAATAAAGCATAACGGTCAGTTATAAGAGTTGTTTTCCCTGGTATCAATCTTGAAATTTTCTCAGCGCTGTACCAGTGTTTCGGTAGCCGGTCCTTTCAGGGAAAACCGTTCTGTATGTAATATCAAACCATTCCACTGTACCCATCACATGGTTTCTTCTATCCATGATACAGTTAAAACTGACTCGGATTTCCTGTGAAGTCTTTAATACCGCCCTTTATGCTTTTTTGCATATAGAGAAGGCCACCGCACTGAAACAGGAAAGCAGATGAGGCGCCCTCAGGGAATCTGAGATGATTTGTTACTGAAACTTGCATATATACCACTCTTCGGCCGAACTGGAATTTGATTTGCTAGTTGCTACAAGCCACTTTCACAAATTTCATTGACTGTATGATTCTAAATGTTTTACGTCCTTAAGATTTACCCAATACTTTATTTTAAAATCATCAGTCATTTTGATTGTGATTTCACTCGCAAACTTTACATGTGTCACATACTGTGCTAAGTTGAAAATTACTTTACTCGTATAAATTTAATGATATGATATATAGTATCCTGTAGTATTTATTCCAACACTTGTTTCCAAAGCATTTAAAAAATAAATAAACAAATAAATTTAAGATTCTTCTCAGTACTGTGCATACACAACTGATGGCTATATTCTTCCTTCTTGGAATTTAATAAGAATCAATGGTGTTTTGAGGCAGCAGTGAAAATTGTTGCGACGAGATATATACATTGCATATGTCCTGTATATGCCTTTATACTATACAGGCTTGGCAGAAAGTATCAGAAACACCGAAATGTAGGCGAAAAGGCTTAGAATAGACAACTGATGTAGAGCTTCTTTCTCAGTATGAATGACTACTCGCATTTGAAATAAAATCTTGGGAAGGACTTGTCGTTTTATCATATTCAGAATTCATGCGAATGTTGTTCTTGAACTAGGTTTCATTTTGAGATTTAGTATATTTTGACTTGATATTTTATAAATATCACAACCCCACCACTTGTACTGTTAAGGGATATTAGATGAGAGTTAAGTGCTTCAAATATATTTGCTTCTACTATGTTCTTGAAAGGGGCCGCGGTGACCTAGAGGAAAGGTCTCGCTTCGGGGCCCGAAATTTTCACTTTAGAAACCCGATTCCAAAGAACATCCGTCATATACGTGGGCTTGTTGCACGTTAAATCATACGTAGGGATACGGAAGTTTGAAGAGTAGAGTGCCAGCTCAGGTTCAAATCTACGAGTTCAGACCCAATATAGCCCTCGTGTTGCTACAAAACCGGACGCTAATATAACTAAAACTAAACTATATATTTGAAAGGGTATGTCAAATCAGTTACTTTTTAAATTAAATAATGCTTGTGAACAAGAGTAGCATGCACTTAAATAAAAATAAAACATATATTTTAGTTATTTCAAATTGATTAATAGAATTTTGCCGGAAAGATGATTTTCTAATCCTGAACAAAATACATCTGCTTATTTAAATACAATTGTAGAGTGATGCGGTTTTGTAATTTAATTCTAGTTTCAAGCAATTTAAAAATAATGTTTAAATATATACGGAGGTCCTAAAAGTAGCTGAATAGATTATTAAGAAAACGTTTTGTTTGAAAATAATTACTTTTGTAACCGTAATGATGATGTAAAGAATAATTTAATAATATAGGTTTGATTTTTTGTTTCATGATTTTTTGTTTCATTCCGTTTTAAAAGGAATTACAGAATGAAAACTTCAGTAAAATATGCTGAACGTCAGTTTTGATAGAATTTTGAATTTTTTTTTGAATTTTGTTTTCTAGGAGGATTTAAACTTTTAAAATGTTTTCAACGGAAACGAAATTTTGCTCATTTTCTGAACTCTAAAAAAATTCTTTTGACTGAAATCATATATTGTTCAACTGTTAATATCATTATAACCTCTCAAACACTATCATAGAAATAAAAAAACCAATTTTGTAAAAACAAAATACAAATGTTAAGCATTTGTAACAAAATAAACAGTTCTATTTCAAATAGGAATTTTCTGCCAGATATTTAATTGTTCGTGAATAATTTTAATTTAATTTTTTCTCTACAATATAATTTGATATGGTCCTGAACTGAAAAATTGTAAACCTTAAAGTATCTGATAGGACTTAAGCATCTGAAAGTTTAGTAACAAAGGATTTCGAGGCTCGTCTCATTACTACCCATGAAAATGATAACTATATTCTTTCTGCTTGGAAATTAATAATAATCAAGGGTGTTTAGCGGAATCAGCTGAAAACTATTACGATTGGAAATGCATGAGCTTAGCAGGTAGTATCAGGAACATCGGATTGTAATCAAAAAATGTTTTGTTCCAACGAATCTTGCCATGAATATTGAACTTCTCTCTCAGTGTTGGTGGGTACTCGTGTCAGAAATCATACCTTGTAAATAAATTTCCTCCTCCTACTTAAATTTGATCATTATTGATCATCCCTTGAGATATTTTAGTTTTTAATAGCATTATAGTTGAGTAAATTTAAAGTGCCTCGATAAAAGTGCTTGTATTATATTTTTAATGAAATATGTTATGCTTTAAAGTAAAAAGTGTTTGAATACAAGTATGGTAGAGAACGAAATTTTTAAGAACAAGTCTTTCAATTTCTTTCTTAAATTTTATCTCATATTTCTAAGTTAAGTAGAAATTAATATTTTTCACTATATATAAGATCTTGAGTTTAGCATCATTTCTCTAAAAACTGGTTCCTGACCACAGGCTCAAAACTACGAAGTCCGTCCCAAAATAGCCTTGAAAACGGGTCATTAATATAACTAAACTAAATTAAAAGTTGGTTCAAACTCACCAGAAATCAAAATGTTTTTTGAAAAAGAAAAAGAAAAATCTAATTTATCTTAGTACTTGTTTACAAATCTGTAATTCGATATATATAATTACTCGTTTTTTGAAAATTTAACAAATTAATTGCTTGATAATTATCTTTTGATTTCTTGTCAATTAATTATTAAACTTTGGGAAGTCATTGATAGTCATTTATTGATTAATATCCCTGGAAAGTGAAATAAGCTTTCATTGTATGAGAGACTTCCATACCTGGATAAGCATATAAGCATAGAGTCGCCGAATTTCGACCGGTGCTTAGATTGGACCGGTATCATAACTTAAATTCTATTAAACATTTTGGCCGTAAAATAGGCAAATCATGTTGTAACGGTGTAAATGGGGTGTATGAAATCATTTTTAAGCGAAAGGATTACTTGATTACAGTTACAGAACAAATGTTTTTATTTAGGTATCATCCATTAATTATTTTAACAAAACACAAAAAGCTCTTATGCTGTTTTAAATTAAGTTGAAAAATTTGTTATTATAGCCTCAGATAGGAATTTCTTTGGTTACAATTTATTATAATCATTTTATTATAATAATTTAAAACTAAAGTTAGGGAATTTTTGCTGTTATTGTCCGAAGATTGCCTAGATTGGTCCACAGACAGTTGCCTAAAATGGACCATTTAAATCGATGAGATTGTTATGTTGAAATAGCTCAGAAAGCAGTTTATCAACACAAGTAGTCCTCATAAATTGGAGCTGGAACAGACTAAAGCAAAAAAGCAATAAAAGGACATTAAAGCCATCAAATTTTGGATTTAAAAGTATAAAAACCTGGGATACGTATCATTTGTGAGGAAGAAAAGGAAGAAGAGGAAATGATGAGGTGCATAAAATGTCATACCTGGGTTTATGCATTCTGTACTGGTGTAAATTCGAGAGTGAAAAAATATGTTTGTCTGAACTATGCTTTAAGTAATTAGTGGCCCAATCTGGGCAACCGATTTTCTTGATTGGGTCCATGACACATTTTTTAAGCTGACTTTTTTCTTATTTAAAATGTATTTCATATAAACAGTGTATTTCATAGAAAGCGAATTACACTATTATGAAGATAAATAAGCTACAACAAATTATATTACTAATTTTTCATTCAAATTCCTTCTCCACCACTGTACATTAAAAATTGTCTAGGTGACCCAAATACGGCGACATCCCCTATTTTGATGTTTGTTATTAAACGTGCTGATAAAATGATTTCTTTAAAGTTTTCTATAATTTTTTCTAAATGCAAAGAAAAGAAAGAAAGGGAAAACACGAAAAATAGCATAATCTTTCACAACTGATAATAAACACACGAAACAGTAATGATTCTGATTTCATTATGTGTCATTATAATATCCAAAATATGCAGGAAATTGTTTAACATTTTGCGATTAGTTTAATATTGCACACTATATCTCCCTTACTATTCGATGCAGATCCAAAGCAATATTTTGCAGATATTCTGCTGAACCGAAAAATTACTCGCCCAATACAAATTTAATCCCGAAGTCTCTAATACATAAACTCACGCATGTTTTCGAAGTATCTGATGTTAATAATCAACAACATTTAAGATTCATCTCATTACTGTCCTTGCAATTGATGACTTGGAAATTATTAATAATCAATGGTGTTTATCGGAATCAGCTGAGAACTGGTATGACGGGAAATGCAGAAGCTTGGCAGGCAGTATCAGGAACACCGGAATGTAGGCGAATAGAGTTCCGCTCCAACGATGCTATTGATATAGGGCTTTCCTGTCAGTGTTAATGGCTACTCGAGGCAGGAATCAAACCTCGCGAAGATCTTGACATTTTATCCTCCTATTTAGCATTTACATAAAGGTCGTTCCTGATCGAGAATCCATCGTGAGGTTTAAACGATCTATACTTGAAATTTTATAAATATCCCACTCGCATTATTGCCAAGGAAGGATAAAAGACTTATACTGCATCCTAGTTTGGGTATGACTAATAAATTATGTTGAAAGTAAGGGATTCCTAAAAATAATTGTGTAATTCTTAGGGTACTTTTATTTCAGTTAGATATATAACTGTATATATGTAGAGTTTGTAATTTTTGTAAGATTAAATATTCTAAAACGATTAAACTCCTTTTTTCTGGTAAATTTAAATTAAATATCTTCAAAATTAGTTTTAATTCAAGTAGAACTAAATTATTTTTCGAATTATAATCACAATTTTCTTATAAATAACTGTGTGTTTGAGCTATTTTTCTTTTCGAACTTAATGATTATTGAATTATAGAATATTTTCTCAAACATTTATCTGCTCATTATGAGGCTTTGAACTGTTTTTTTTGTATTTAAAAAAATCGAAAAATATCCAAAGTATTACATAAAAAATATTCGTTTCTCCTATAGAATAAATCAAATTGAATAACTTCTATTTTGTGGATAACTTCTATATATAGTACTTGGAGGAATATGACAATGAAATCTATATCATAAAACCTGTTGGAATGATTTCTTTAAAATTATGTTTATAAGCCTATCAAGAAAAGCACATAAAGGAAGAAAATAAGGAAGGAGTTGTCTTGACAGTTTAAGAATAAAACAGAAGTTATAAAAATTTCTATAAGTGCATAGATTCAAAGGAAATGAATTTAATATATTCCTACAAATTTCAATAAAAATAAGAGATTAAAAATAAGAGATTGATATATCAAATATTTATATGTGTCTATCAAAATACTCTATGCTTATTCAATTATTTAATTTCGTATAATTTAAAAATTAGTGAAATAAATAAACCATGCTTAATGTCATTACGAGATTTATTTCATGAATGATTTAATATAGTACGCTATTTCTTGAAACTTCAACATATAAATAATTCAAACCCCACTATTTATAATGGCTAATTATTTAGCACTTTTTTTAACGACTACCTATGTTTTCACTCATGAATGCTTAGACCACTTTGTGTACGAAACTGTAAAAATAAATATAAATAATAATTTTTTAAATTTGCAATGAATGTAGAAAGAGTTCATTTCGTGAGCACAGAAGAAAATGTTATAGCAATTAATTAGAGCTTAGGATTAGGATTATTTGTTTGAGAGCAATTTATTGGCTTAACGGTTTTCCTTAATCAGCAACACAACTGTGAAAGAAAAAGTGGAAACCACTCTTGATATAAGAGCTAAAGAAAAGCGTACTGCCAGAAATTGAAATTGTTTCGATTACATAGAGGTTGTTGGAAGAGCGAAATCTTTTTGATTCCCTTGAATGAACATTCCAGTGTTAGAAAAAAATTGTCGAAGAAAGTATGTAGGTTGATGTACAGTAGTGTCCATTTAATATCTGTACAACAGTCAGATACTAAATGTACAACAGCTGCATAGCAAGGGTAAATGATACTCGGTTGTGAACAGGACTGCATTATAGTTGGACTGAAGGTTCACAGGAATGTTATAGTAGTTTTTTTTCAACCGACCATTCCTCAAGGGTTGCCAAACTTTCCAATAGATCCAAGAAAAAATCAAAATTTTCCTCAACCTCACCAGAAAAACAATGCAATGATGCAGCCATACTGATTGTAAATTCTTTTTGTTTTTTAGGAGGCATATTTAAACACTAAATAAATAAAATTAAACTAGACAATGCTTAAATCCCTGCTTGCACACAGTGAGAAATAATACTAATACTGAGAAATAATACGAATTATACCAAATTCATACAAATAAACCTTCAGTAATATCATAAATTCAAAAATGTGCTCTCACACATTGGTACCCAGTTCTCAACCTGAAAAATTTACTTTAAGTCGCGGCACCATAATGTTATGGTGTGACTAAAAATATTAAGCTGGGCCTAACCCTATAGCTGAAAATAAATACATGAAAAATGGCACAATGATCGTAATAATGATTAGTACACCAAAGGCAAGAGCACACTATTGAGTAGACAAGAAAAACACTATTTATTAACATTTATCCACGGCATTACTGTCTACACATCAAAAATCTGTAAAAATCATCAAAACACGTGTATGAAAAATATGTATCGTTACTCTAAAAATGTTTCAGTATAGTGATACGTTGTAAGAAAATATTATTTTAACTAGTATAAAAATGTTGCAACATATTGGGAAAAAGCAAGCTTCAACTGCAGTTGAAAAAAAAGTCTTACCAACGCTTAAACTCAGGAAGAAAAATTTGAAGATCGACAAATTATTGACTCGAAGCAGAGATCTCCATCATGCTACACTTTTTTTAGGAACACCTGTGATGAAGAATTCCTTGGAACAATATGTCCTTAAAAGCACATGGCAAGGCTTCAATAGATCTTACGAAGACATGGATCGTACACCAAACAGCAACTCGTAAAAGCAGGAATCAAGAAAAAAGGAAGGCGACATCACTTCACATCCGTTCTTCACCTCTCCATCACATCTAGCCGAACGAACCCGGAGAAGCACGTGTGTTCCACCTGTTGCCATACATACTCTTCTTAACAGAAACCTGTTCTAACGCAAGTCCAACTAGAACATTAGTCTGTGCACTTTCGGTCCAACTATAACATTCCTGTGAACCTTCAGTCCAACTATAATGCAGTCCTGTTCCCATCGGTACATAGATTTTTTTCACGCTTCTTCCACACATTTGTCTTCATAGTAAAGTCAAATATTAGAATTGCTGCTATTTTGTCTCTCGGCACCCCTAAGGTTGGTGATTGGGACATGTATGTATACCCTATCTGCTCCTCTCTCCATCACAAAGCAGAACTTTCATTTAATTTCATCTGAAGCCGATAATTTTCGCTTCTCTGGAAAGCAGAAATATCCAATCAAATGCGACAGCACACCATAGGCAAAACAAATGCAAACTAGTTGAATATCACACATCCAAATGCGATTATGGGCCCGTTCGAGACGATAGTGGTTTAATTCTGTCGTTTTGTAATATTGTCTTATCTTTTTTCGCAACTTTTTCTCTCGTCCTGTTTTGCAACTATTCACATTTTTCGATATTGAACAATATTTTTCTAAAATAAGAAGAATTGGCAATTTATAAAAGAAAACATTTTCTTGAGTCATTTATTTCTTGTAGAGAGGAATTAGGTATATGCAAAGAAGATTTCACTGTTGCGATAACTTCTCTACTTTGTCATGTAATGATTTAATACAACACGAATATGTCTTTTTTGATTTACTGCATTTATCCTTACTGAAAGTATTTGAGGAGAGAAAGGTGCAATTTTTTTAATCATATCCTTTGGTGTGTTTCACCAAACCGTGTGAAGCTTAATTTATTTAGTTTAGTTATATTAACATATTAACGTCCCATTTTGAAGAAACACGAAGGCTATTTTAGGACGGACCTCGTAGTTTTGAATCACAGTCAGATGACGAGGAAGACACCTGAGCTGGTACCCTCTCTCCAAACTTCCGCACCACACCAGCGGGAGGACGTTTGACCCCCTACGTATGATTTAAAGTGCAACAGGCCCAATACACTATGGATCTTCAGTGGAATCGGGTTTCGAAACCTGGAACCCTCCGGCTCTGAGGCCGAAACCTTACCACTGAGCCACCGAGTGAGACAAGAGTGATTTGGCGGGTAATGAATCCTGGTAAACCTGGCAGAAACTGGAAATGAGCTTTACAATCGAATTCAACTGCGTGATTTTTTTAAAGAATTTTATTTCTTCAATACAACTTGTTTATTTAAAGATGATAGACTTTATACAATTTAAGATTTTTGTTTTTGTGTTTAATAGAAAGACAAATGCGGATAACTCATTAAGAATTGCCCTTAACAAAGATAAAGGTTTACAATTTTTGCAATATCAAGAATTTCTTTTCAAAATCAACCCTTCATATGCTGTAAACTCATTCTTTTTGGTTGTAGGTTAAAATACATGCTTAGTTTATATTAAAATAACAGGCGTTTTTTTTCTGTGTTCATTTCAGCATTTTGGAGGAAGAAGTAACATTATTTTCAATTTTTACTTTTTAGAAATGAGTTTCTATTGCCGTCTTTTAAGAACAAATTTCTGTTACTCTTTTCAAAAATGAAAGCAGTTTTAACTTGAGTAGTTATCAATTTCTAAAGAACTGCAGAACAAATTACTAGGATACATCGATAAATATCATAATTAATAAAGAAGAAAACATTATTACTTTAATGCGGGATTGATTGCGGATGATGTTATTAGAGTGGACTCATTTTTGAACAGTTATGAACTGTTTTTCTGTTTGCAAACTTAGAGTATGAACATATTAGTTTTAATAGCTGTAAAACGTACAGCATTTAACGTTCCTTTGGAAGAAACGGGATGCAAACTATGCTACCTGGTCTTCACTTGAATATCACAGGCGAAGTTGTATATCGAGGGGACTTTTTCAACTAATTTTATAATATAATAAGATCTTATCATTTCTACGGAATCGAAATGAAATTAATTGAAATTTAATCTAAAGTACATTCTCTTACAAATTTTCAAAAATACTGCCAAAGGCTGCTATTTCCTTATTCTTTATCAAAGCCTGACATAAACCTCTCAATACCTTGCTGATAAAGCAGTATGCCACAAGGCAGAAACCTGTCCAGTACCATGCAGGAAGTCACGAGAAACGTCGATTTCGAAGCGTTTGAACTGTCACGCATTCATGCTGTACCAACCGATTGGAGAATTTAAGAATATATACAGGCTGTTTGAAAAATATCATTACAATTTTAAAACATTACTAAAAGAAACCAAACAAAGATATGCACTTGCGCGGTTCCTTATATTCAATAAACAAATTATAAATTTTTGACAATGTTTAGTACATGTCAATGTGCGCGGCATTAGTCGTACGCAACTCATAAATTCAGTAAGAGATTTCAAACCAAGTTCTATGAAACATTGGAGAATAGACACATTGTCATAAATCTGTTATTCCATTTATAAATTGACGGTTTTGAGAGTGGAGTCCGAACTTGACGCTGTATCCGTGTTATAGAGTAAAATTCGATAAACTACCCACAACTTACGGCGTTTCCAAAGGAGAACCATTTTGAGACAAGAATGACGATATCAATGACCAGTTGCCATTCTCTGTTCACTTCATGTGGAAAAAAATTTGATACTTCATTTATTGAATAAAAAATCCCGAAAAGTATATCTTTGTTAATAATTTTTAATTACTTTTAAAAGTGTAAAGATACTTTTCGTATACCTAATATATCTTGCTGTTATATATATGGTTGCTTTTTCCCCTCAGAATTAAATATTTCCTGTTCTTCGGGAAGTTAGAAAACTGAAAGGGACAGCTATCCATCTCAAACTGTCATTCTTCGTTAAATGTAACAGTTGTTGAATTCCTGCTTATGATGATTTCTTAGGATGCGACTGAATCAGTTCCATTGTTCTAGGAATAATATCTACATTTTTTTAGTTGTTCTCAGTGGCATTTGAAACAGTTTCAATGTACGTGTGCAAAAAAACCACAGAAATTATTAAATGATGTACGCACATGTTTCATTTTACGCTAAACCTGTTTTAGATAAAACTGTTTTAGTTTTCCTGATTTTAAACCATTATCTTTTACGGTTTACATTAGCAGGCACTTACTATTTAACATTTTTCGAGAACCTGATGTCTTGAGATACCAAGTTTTTAGTTTCAGATTGTGCGCTTCAGTTGCACATAGCAAAAATAGTATTGACAATCAAATGGTAATTCTCTCAGAGAATAATGTAAATAATAGACATCCTGGCAATTTAAAGGGTTAAAGATGTAAAATGTTTAATTCACTCATTCATTAAAAGAATTTCTAATAAAAATCTCTATTTGAAAAATATATGAACTATCATTGAAAAAACCCTTGCATTATTTTTTAATTCATCTTATTTATATTTTCCGCAAGTTTAAAATGCCTTCAAACTGTATTATAGAAAAATGATTTATGTTAGAAGAAGTAAATATTGGGTTTCTTCGAATGTATCGCTTTATAATACCTCTAGACTTAAAGTAAATAACTGCAATTTCCTTTAATATGTCTCTATTTAAATTTTCAGGACCGATATTTTTGGGGTTTATAAAGACTTTATATAAGAAGGCGTGCTCTTAAAATCTTATAACCCGTGCTTATTTCGAAATGTTACATTTTATTACAAAGAATTTTTTAAAAATACGGGTTTATTTCACGGGTTTCTTACAGAAACCATATTAGTAATACTGGTTAATTTTTTATTGTTCAGATAACGAAAGAAAACAATGCGCCTACGACGAATCCCAGAGTCGCGGCCTCAAATTTGCTGAAAAGTGAAAATCTCAAAAAAGTGGACTTCACGCATTTTAGTGCAGAGGTACCTAATATTAGTATATTTGGTTAAAATTTTTGGTTGTTTTCCTTAGATCCCTTTTCCTTGTCCTTGCCCTACTCCTGTGTATAGAAGTAATGTTCTCTTTTAACTTGATACAGTGGATTAGATTTTTATAAACCTAAGCAGAACACCAAAATTAATTAATTCATTCATTCATTCATAATAAAAAGAAAATTCTGAAATGGGAATGTTCGAAAAATTAATTACAGATTTTAATTATTGCTATCTTATTTTATTTGATTTCTTAATTTGTTGCATTATTATTAATTTATTTTTATTGCACCATTTTACGAATAAAAATTTTAATTATGCTTTACCCTAACGTAATGCTTCAACATAGCGTAAAGAATCCCATTCATCTTATTTTCAGGAACTTGAGAAGACGAACTAAATTAATTAATAAATTAATTAATTAAAAATGAAACGCAAATTCTGAAATTGGGATATTCACAAAATAAATTATATACTTAAAGATTTGATTTCTTATTTCATTTTAGTTCTTAATTTGGTGCTTTATTATTTATTTATTTATTGCATTATTTTAAAGAGAAAGATGTATTACCATAAGGATGAGATATAAACTGTTAAAATATTAATGCCTACTAACAATTTGACGTTTCTTTCAACGAAATATCACAATCCTTACTACTGCATTTTACTTTTTCGTTTACACTTAACATAAGAGCTGCATAACTGTCCATATAATGTTGTATTGGAAGACATTAAATCTCCACACAAGATCCAATTTCCCTTCTAAGAAAACCAAGTAGAAATGTATGCATTATATATATAACAATTTTATTTGAACGCGAGACCATTTTGTATTGATTTTTTTAAAATCTAGAATAATATGAATAAATGCTTGCTTCCGTTCATGTAACATTTCATATCAGTTAAAGGTACAAGCAAGAAAACGCATTAATTTTTTTAAAGAATTTTATGTTAATGAAAGAATCTCAAGTGTAGAATTAATTTATCCGAGAGTGGTACTGAATAAAGCTCAGCCATATCTTCGTACCGAAATTAAGAGTACGAAATAAAAGAATCCATTTGATTTCAACGCAATTCAAGAGAGCTAAAATAATCGAAATCAGAAAATGTTTCCAAGTAATTGACATAAAACTAAGTCCATCCGTTCAAATGAAAATGATGATTTTTTTATTGTTCCAATTGACTATTCGATTTCTTGTCAATATTCTCTCTCAATTATAGAGTAAGGTACCCATTGGCGAGTATGAAATCACATCAAGCTGGACTAATTAATTTTTAAAATGTTTGCTTTCATTATTTTTATTGTGGCACAGTAATAAGTTGTTGAACAGTGGTCAACCCTCTGACTGTCGAATTTTTTTAATTGCTATTTAGATGCAACGTTTGGAAACATGTTCAAATATAATTGAACTAAGCGAACTGTTATTTATATGATTTATTATTATAATATGATTCAACGTTTTTAAAGTACTAAGTAAACCCATTAGCCTGCGAAAAATACACTTACTTCCAACCCGCAGAAATCGCGGAATAAGCATTCAGATTGTTAAGCTTGATGTCCGGATGCTTACATGTTTTCTGGGATGGTGGCTTTATCCATGCTATGTAGCATAAAGGAGTCCATTTCATGACGATCATATGTCAGTCATCATATTTTCTCTGAGTATAATAAACAAAACAGTTATTAACGCCTTGGATAGTTACTAACAACCTTATCGTTAGTTTTAAAAAAATGCGCTTTTAACAAATTCCCGTTGCATAAATCCATTTATAATGCAAAGTAAACTAAATAAAAAAGAAGGGACGCCAACTAGTGTGATGTCAATTACTGATCCGTAGGGTGTCAATAACCGAATTAGATAAAATTACATTCAATCATTTAACTCTATAACTTATTAAAAAAGATTAATTTAATTAATTCCCATTTTTAATAACATTTAAAATGAATTGTAATTCATTTTTAGTTCTATTAATAACAATTAAAAATATTTGTAATTCTTATTAAAAATAAGAATTTATATAGCTCTTATTTTTTAAGGAGAGTTACAATTTCTTTTGATTCTTCTGGTAAATTTTTTATGAAACCCTTTATCCAACTTAATGTAGAGTAATGCAGGAAATGAATTACAATGAATCACAACTTGATTGAACTAATTTTACTATTTATTTCACGAGTTAATAGTTCAAATATTGCTTTCAATTTGTCAATAACTGTTTGTTTGTCATATATTGCCATTTTCTTAAAAACTGAATTATGAAGTGATGCTCACATTACGAGTGTATAAGAAATACGTATAGCAGAAGTAAAACGTTTAAGAAATACACCTGCTGGATTGGAGTAATAAGGCATGCCACTATTGCCTTTTCTTCTGCATCGCTTTGGCGCTGAGATAAATATGTTGATTTAGTTTTTCGCACTCCATTGGTTGGGTTGTAGGAACATAACGTTTCTTTCATAGTGTCAATTTAGAACAAATCTCATATATTGTTACTAAATTTTTCTTAATACAAGTAATTTTATAATAGCATAAAATATATGAACTTACTGGTTTTTAATCGAAGAAGTTTTGTGGTAGTAAAATTGCAAAATTGTTCTTAGGAGATCGACGCCTTTAGATTCGGACAAACGTGACTAAATCTACAGGTTTTGAGTCCTTGTCAGGGAATATTATTACTTGTCTTTATTCACTGTAATTAATATTTGTTAAAAAAATATACATGACGTTTGTACTGTTAAAAGATTGAGGGTTCGATTGAATAACCAATTAAAAGCATGTCGTTCAGGCTAAATAATTTTAACCTCAAACGAAAGTAAGTTCTAGAAGTAATACATTTCCAAACTAATATTACGTAAGATTTTTTATATGGAAATAAATTAAAATAATATGATTTCTGAAATGCTTCAAATAAAATGGAATTTTCTTACAGGAGTAGCAGTTTCGTGAAATAATTTTCCTTCTTTAATCCAAAGACATGTTTATTAGAAGTTGTAACTGTGAATTCACTAATTTTTAGACTAGTCTAAAATCTTTTTAAAGATTTCAAGCTGAAAAAACCAGAGAAGTTTTGTCTATATTTAAAAATTTAAAATCACTTTATAATTTTACACTTTTTTCATGTTCATTGATTTATAATTTATATCATTTTTTCAACAATATTATTCTTAAAATGAATTATTTATTAATTAATGTTCCCTTTTAAGTAATTATATATTTATATGTTATAAATGTAAAAAAATATTCTTTTTACATACTTACCAAATATACTTAAATCTATTAAAATTATAATTTTAACACATTAATTACTGCGTTTAAAAATAAAGAAAAATATCTAAATAGCAGATTATATCATGAAAATTGAGTTTATGTAATATCCATTAATAAATTTATTTTTTCCGAGTTAATGTCTAGCCAACAAATAAGAAAAATCGAAAAAAATGAAAACTTTATGAAAAGATTGTTGGTTGTTAAGTAATAGCTTGAGAATTCGCAGCTTTTGAAATATAAAATAAAAAAGTTTTTCATATATTCACTGACGAAGCTTTGATTGAAAGAGAAAGTAGGTGCTATAAAAACTGTAGAAATAAATAAAATTAAGTAAAGTAGAGAAAAGCAACACCATATTTTAAATTTTTGGTAGCAAAAACAGATTTTACAAATAATTAAAAAGATATTTTCATTAATTTCAATTTATCAGCTTAAATAAGGCATCATTATTGTAAATACAAGAACCCTTTTCCTTTTTCTGAAATCCTAATCAATTATTTCATGCAAGCTACTTCTAATAGAAAATAATCGTACAAAGAGTTATCTTCAAGTAGGAACTAAGTTTTTTCAAGTCTCTCTTTTCACTAAAAATATTAGATTAAAATAATATCTGCTGAAATTCCGTTATTACAGTGCTTTTTAATTTATGATGATATGTAATCGTTATGAACATCAGACTCAGTCCTTCAGATAAACAAAAAATATATCAAATAATATCCAGTTTAGTTTAGTTTAGTTATATTAACATTCCGTTTTTAAGTAACACGATGGCTATTTTGGGACGAACCTCGTAATTTTGAACCACGGTCAAATGACGAGGGCGACACCTGAGCTGGCACATCCCTCTTCAAACTTCCGCACCACACCGGCGAGCCAATAATATCCAGAGCAAATTCTGAGATGACGTTTTTATCACATATAATATATGAAATTTTATGGCATTTTCTTTTACAAAAATAGTTCAGACTTTAAATACGAATGCAGAATAGCTGATGAAATGTATCACTATTTTCTTCTTATAAGGTAAGGTAAGCTTCAATTATCATCATTAATTCATTTGTAAAAGTTTTGTAAATCCTTATCAAGCTATTGCTGACTTACAAGCGTTACCTCTGATGAAAATACTTTTGTAGAAATGAATTTTATTTTCCAAACTATCCACAACTCTGAACGAAATTATTTCTTCCTTTTATGTTCAAGAAAAGAATTAAATACTTATATGATTTATTTTGAACTTCAAAAAAGTTTAAAATACAGAATTATTTTCCCCAAAAGAAATTTTTCTGGTTATGATAATTTATTCAAATATGCCAGCCTAAATTTATTTTTGTATCAATGCATTTACAGTTTCAAGATAAATAATCTCAACAAAATCTTTTGGAATGCAATGCTCAATTTTCCACTCGAAAATGAAACTAAAATCTAAAGAGAGTTGTGTCCGTCCCAAAATAGCCCTCGTGTTGCTTCAAAACGGGACGTTAATATAACTAAACTAAACTAAAGAGAGTTGCTTTCTAATTCTTGATTCCTCTTACATAACATTTTTTTTAATTTCTCATAAATCATCCAGGAATATTGTTTTTCACAGAAGTGAACTTTAAATTTCACGAACAAAAATTTCAATGCCTCATCTTTTAAAAGACAGAAATGCTTTTTAAACCACTAAATATGACAGAGTCTGAAACAACTGTAAAGTTTCCTTTATTAGAAGGATAATAAACATGTTGTATTTAATACAACTATCTGCAGAAATGCTATACTTTATTTCAGCTGAGTTCTGCAAATTCTTAAAAAGAATTTTCTTTCGTGAATACTGCAAGTTATATAAGCATAAATTGACTAGGCAATCGTTTATTTGTTCTGAAATTGAGAGATACTTTATTAGCAGTTAGATTAAATATAAGTAATAATCTTTATTCCTGAAATAAACTAATAGCATTTTCCACAGAAAACGAAAATGATAATATAAGAAAGAGGCAAAAGTTCTTAAGAATTCTGAAAATATTACTGATGAAATTCAGTTTCTTGATTACAACGCTAATTCGCTGAACTCCTTACATTTGAAATTAAACTGTATTTCGCATCGATATCAATATCTGTTAAATTCGGGTGAAAAATGTATTACAAAAAGAAAAACACTTTTACACTATATTATTTGGTAAATCGCTGTTAATTTTCCATGTAATTGAGTATTACCTTAAATAATTTGACAGAAGTGCCGCAGAATTTCCCAGATCTTCAGTTATTCAGAAGAAAAAATGATTTTCGAAAACTCGTAAGGATATCTTGATTCAAACAAGTCTAGAAAAGTCTAAAACCTGCAGAATTTCAGATTTTAGCCTTAACTGAGTAAGACTACAAATTCAGCGTGCATCAGACTATACAGTATGGATTTTTGGTGAATCAAGACTTGGCTCAAAAGGCAAGCATACCAAAAGTCTCAAAAGTTAACGAAATTTAAGATTTTTAAAGGCACAAATTCAGACTCTGTATTCATAAGGGCAGAGAGTGCTCTGGTAAAATATAAATATTGTTTTTATACATATTGTATTTTCAAGAAAATGTTAATCTATCTGCAGAAATGTTAAGGTACGTTAAATTATGGAGACAATCAGCTATTGACTTGCTGGTAAGCAATTCTTATTCGAACATTTGCTACATTACAGAAATAAGAGCTACTTTATTATAGTGATTCATGTGGTTGATTTGGGGGGTTTTGGTAGTAAAATGACAAGTATAAGACATAAGGATAGGTTTATGAGACAGCAATAAAGTGTAGGTAAAAAGTTAGAAAGTACTATTTTCTCCTTCATTCAGAATTTTGTTTGGTAGAAAGATATTTATTATACATCTTCTCATTTCCACTTAATGGAATCAAAATCAACATTGTAATGCAAGGGAATATTACTGAAAATTCATTGTGATTCTGAGAAACATTGCTGTTTTTGTATTTTTATTTATTTATTTTTCTAAAATTCTTTCTTACCTTTTTATTGCTGCCAGTATATTTAAGGCATGTGTATAGAGTATAAGTGCTAAGCTTTTCTTTTCTAATGGGAAACAGAATATTAATTTGAACTTTACCGTAATAAAATGCGATAAATATTTGAGTAAAACCCTTCACGCTTTTCCCACGGTATTCATATTAACAGGCAAGTACATTTACATTATATATCTTTAGATATGTGAAATATAATTCCATTTAACTTAACTATTCGGAGCGTAAAAGATTAAAATTTACTTGTTAGACTGTTTACAATCTGCAATACGAAGTAAGTTATTTCATGAGGTTTTCAAACTAATAAATCTTTTTGTTACATAATGAGAGAGATGATTTGACTTCATTAAATGTTATAAGCTCTGCAAATAAATGTAGTGATAGAGCAATTTAAATAACCATATTATCAAGAGTGAGGGAAAGCAAGGTATAAATTTTAAAAAAAGATTTTAACAACGTTTCAGAGAATGTGTTAGCAATAAATACTATTACATTTTGTACTACTTCTATAAAAGTAATTGTTGCATATACTTAGAAGTGTGTAATTATTCAAATGTAAATTCATTTACTGTAATTGAACTGTTGTTTAGTAGATAAGGAACTGGGAACAATATATCAAATGACAAATGCTTCAACAGAGATTTTTAACTCTGAAAATTGTTCAGAAATGGTTGTGAACGTTCATTCTCTCTTAAAATGGCCTGTGTTGAGGATAATATATGTATGACAGCTAAATTTTAAATAAAACAAAGATATAATTAATTTATCGTAATGATGTAATTGATGTTTTAATTATTCCATCTTATTAGTGGGACTATCAATAACCCTTGGATATCCATTCATTACAGGATTCGATTCTGCAAATTAATATACATTAAAAAGTTAATCGCATTTAGGGAAAATGTTAGCACTTTGTTACGCCAGAACTAGTACTTTATTACGAAGAAAATATTTTCCATCACGATGCGAGTTCGAAAACTTATCCGTTTATGTATTTGTGTAACCTAGCTCGCTCTGCTTTCTTTCGTGTTGATATCCGCGAAGAATACCTCTTACCATGCGTCTCTGACGCTTAAGTAAAATAGTTTTATTTAAAGGTAAAACCAATGTTTGAAATCCATTTCCTTTGTTTTATGTATGTATAAAAGATTAACTAAAGTTCCATGTGCGATTTTTTCCCTTTTTTTTGTTGCTACTAATTTTACAATCTCTGATTCTGTATTATATTTAACATAATGATTTAGAAATTTCAGCATATTATTTTAGCTAATATAGAATAATGAATGATAAATAGAATGATTTATAAAATCTTATATATAACAATTTATAAAGAACAAAATATACTATTTTAGCGTTCCATTTATCATTCATGATTCTATATTAGTTAATATGACATGCTGAAATTTCCAAGAAAGTTACGAGATAAATGAAAAAATAAATATACTAGTGCTAAATAACAAAAATGAATAATGTAATATAATAATATGATATTGAAAAAACAGAGCTGTCTATATGTTTTAGATGTTTATGGACAATGCTTTACAGAGAAATTGTCTGTCATAAAATACTGCAGTTAAAATCTTCGTTTCAAGTCAGCTGCAATTTAAAAATAAATGATATTATCATCTAGATGAATCTCTAAGAAAATATGATTTTTTTTCTGTACCTTCGTAGGTGTTAAAAATGTTCATGAATATGCGTAAAATAGTATTTTTGTTGTATTTATAATTTTCTGCATAGTAAAGAAAGTGAAAAAGAATTACTAAATGGTCTTTGTGGCTACAAAAAAATAAATTATATCTATGAGTTTTTTAGATATATTATGTTGTTAGTAATGTAATTGTTACTTTGATATTGTCCGAAATATAAAAATACGCGTGTTATCATTGAATCAGATTTGGAAGCATAGTTAAAAACATCTATATAGATTACGATATAATAATGATACGTATTCCTTAATAAATTATGAATTACGTTGCAAATCTTCAGATGTTACAAAATGATTTAAAAAGTGTTTTAGACGCTGAATTCGCCCCTTTTTGCCTGCATACACTGAAATAATAAAGCTTTCTTAAAAGGTTAATGAAACATAACTCAACCTCTTGTTCAAAAATGTAAACAGTATGTAGAAATACTGTCAAATTTATCGTTTCAATTATGCATAATTAATTATGAAACTCTTCTTTATTTGATAACTTTCCACTTATATCAAGCATATTTATGGGTACTCTATTTTTAAAAATATAAACTTCCTTTCACATACTATTCAAACAGCATCCTTTGCCATAATTTTAAGCAAAAGATAAAAACTAATTTAGTGAAATTTTAATTTGTGGAACCATAACAATGATTAGCAGTGTAGCGAAAGCTCAATATAATCTGAAATGACTTTCGTTAGTTCTAAGCAAAGCTTATACTTTCGACATCAAAATTAAGAGTCGATGTTCTTCTGACATTTTAAGTGATCATGCAAAAATACTGGATCCTTAATCTTGCATATTTATAAATATATATTAAACTTGCACATGCTATTAACCTCTTACCAGTGATACAACTAGAGTTTCCACTTTCATTGTAATTTCTTCCTTAAATTTTGTACTTTTATTTTAAATAATTATACTAAGCCTGAAAACATAACTTCTTTATAGGCTTATCAAGTTCTAGACTAAATCTATAATATATTATTTAAATGTAAAGGTATTTTTATTCCTGCGCATTTCTCACTTGAGATAGTTTCCGAACGGGGGTGGGATTTGTACAATCAACTAGTGTTTCTAACTTCTTTTTTCTTTAATCTTAACTGCAGTTTCATTGCTCTTATTTGTTTAAGTATTAAACTTTCTGTTTTTTCTAACTAAAAATTCCTTTTCTTACGGAAATGTCTCAATCAGTTTGAAATTTACATGAATGAATTTTTATAAACATTATCATCGTAAAGAAGTTCAGAAGTTTTTGGTATTTAAAAAAGTAAGGAATCTAAACTAAAAAGAAAACCGTGTTATCTTGGTTATGAGGTATTTTCTAATCAAAATTAAATGCGAAATAATTCAAAGAAGAATAAATAAATAAAGTAAAGATATTATCTTTCGTAATTCTAATTTTCTACAACAGTATCCCTCCCACTGTTTTATTTTCAAAATTTAAATTTAAAAACATTGAAAAAACTCTGAAAATTCAATAAATAAATATAAACTGAATATATCGTAAATTGAAAAATGATTATCTGAACCGAAATAGAAAAGCATCATCTTTTTTTGTCAAATGCATAACGAGTAACTAAACTGAAATGAATAGAATCTAGGCATTGTTAGAATATGTCTTAATGGAATGTTATTACCATCAGATAGCAAAATGAAATTGATGAGAACGTAAATACGTGAAAGATATATGCGTAAGATGTTTAAAAATTTGATTTATAGATAAATTATTTTCCTGCTTACACTCTTAACATCACTTAAAATTTATTTACAATGAATAAATTGAATTTATTATTCTATTTTTATCAAATACGGTGATACTAATTTAAATATGATTAGCTTCTATGAAAGACAAGTGATGAAAATTTACACAATTGAGACTGTCACTTATCTTTCAGTGTTCATTGAAGGGCAAAGGGAGAAATGTCGAATTTTGAACAAAATTAAAATTAGCAAAATATTATTTCCTCGGGCTTAACTATTTCCATATTAACCATTCTCATATTTTTCATTTATATGTATTGACAGCTTACGCTTTATTGCTTTTAATTTTCTTGTTTATTCTTTCAAGTCTTGATATTTGGCATAGTTTTATTTTTTAAATGATGAGACGAAATAATTTGAAAAATTAAAGATTGATTCAATAAATGCTGGAAAATTTGATTCTTTCCATTCAGAAGTAGAAACTTTTTGTAGTATGTGATGAAAATTTACCGCTGCGTAACTAAAATGCTTGTTTCATCGGTTCTCTATCCCAGTAAATGATAGTTGACAGCAATAAGAACACAATAAATCATTATATGAATAAAAGTTTATCTTTCGTTGAGAACCATTATTATTGATCAATTACAAACGTTTATGTAGTAAGATATTTACATCAGATATCGCACACTAATATGCAATAAAAAAACAGTAAGGAAATTGCTTCAAAACTTATTTTGACCAGTCCTTCAACGTTTAATTTTTAAACCAGTTATAACTAGTTTAAGAAGCAAGGTTAACAGGCGTCAATATTATCCTATTTTAGAAGTCAATATAAAAATGTTTTCATTTTTCTTAACTTGCCAAAACATGACAAATTACCTTACCAAGACTCATATTTATCCTGTGGGACATATTAAATATAATATCGATTTTACTGGTTATGATTGAGATAAAGAATCAAAATGCGTGATATTGTGTAGTAAATTTTACGCCTGAGAAAATCGATTCACATAATCGTTGAGGCTAGATATTTGACCATTTTAATCATCATAATCATCAAAAAACACGTATTTTTTAAAAGTATAAATTGATTAATAAGTATTTGGTGTTGGAAAAATAAATTTTCCGATAAAATGAAAACTTCACATCATGAAAGCTTAGAAGTAATGGGGATTGATTAATTAATATGTGATTTTGAAAACTTGAATATTTCTATTTTCATATTCTAACAAAATAAAGAAATTCAGAATCCAGTAATTTATATTTCGGGGATATGTTTGGGAATAAAATTTTTCTGAATTAGAAAACTATGGTCATATAAAATTTTCGACAAATTGTAAGACTTGACAAAATTATTTTGTTAGTGAAAGGAATGAAATCAATTAAAATGAATAAGTTAAATAAATAATAAAAAATTAATGTGAACTTATTTTTCGCGATTGAATACATTTAATGCGCTTTTTTTATGTAGACTAAAATTATTAAATATCAAATAATTATAAAGTTGAGACTTTCACATAACACGACTTTCATTTATTTATCGTCCATTAACATTAATTCTCGTTGTTCAAACTTTTTTATTTTAGTAGGATATCGTAGTGTCAAAAACCTGCTTGCCAATTTTCGAAAAATTGTAAGAATTGGCAAAATTATTTTGTTAGTGAAAGGAATGAAAGCAATTAATATGAATGAGTTCAATAATAAAAAACATTAATGTGAACTGATTTGTCGCAATTGAATACCTTTAATGTAAATTAAAAGTAATTTATCATAACATACTTACTTAAAACGGCGATGCACCCGCATTCAAATGCAGAATTAATAATATTACAAATAATTATATTCACTACAAAGATTGATGGGATATCCAACTCTTTCCATTCGTCATTCGTATGACCGAACCTCTAACAACGAGCAGAATGGTATTGGGAAGTATCCAATATTTTTTCCGAAATTCAGTGAAACCAAATGCTGTTGATATATGATAACTACTGTTGACAGGAATTCAAAAAATAAATTTTTGAATCAGCAAGATGAAAAAATACTGTAGATGTTTTGCTTTAAGGAGTTGAAGGGAATGTAACGGTTTTATGAAAACCACATGATGAATGCCAGCGTGTAATTCTATATATTTTGCATCAACATAAGTATTAAAAACATACTCACATAAGTACTTTAATTAGAATTTATGGTAACTTCTTTGGTATTATGAATTAATAAATATTTTTTTCTGCTTTTCATGTTATGTTAATTTTATATATTAAAAGATGGTTGATAGAAAAGTTTTTTCCCATATTCTCATTTTATTAATAAGTGAAGATTTTCACATTGTAGAAGGAGACTACTTTTATTATCAGGCGAAATATAAATATTCCATAATAAAATCTAATTATAAATTTAATAGAGCGAAAATGATTAAACATATCGTCATCGTTCAAGTAAAGTACACAAAACACTTCTTGACGGACTACTGCTATCGATAATAATTTCTAATTAATTATTTCGTATTGTAAACGTGTTGTCAGTAAACTAACATCAGTAAACTAACCATAGGAGATAGAAAGAATTAAAACAATTTTTAATTTTTTCATAACGACTACAAATTAATTAGCTTTAAATTCATTGCATCTCAAAAAAATATTTTTGGTCTTAATGATTTTTCCTTGAAGGACGACGATATATCAAATCTAGCTTATAATAAAAAAATAATGCAGATATTAAGGTGTATTGTGAATAAATACCTTTATCACAATAATTGTTCATATCAAATTAGATAATTAAAAAGCTGTCTAATGTCTTTAAAGCTTTTCTAATGTTTATGTCTTTCTGATAATTATGCATATACAAGCTGTGGTTTACAATGAAATAATACATATATATGTGTTACGGTTAAAGTGAAAAATCTGGTTAATATGAATAAAATCCGGTTATTATTAACAATAACTGATTAAAATATCCCGTTAGTATTAATAATAGTAGGTTATTATTAATAATAACGGATTAATGGCATCGTGTCATCGTAATATACAGATGACCTTTAAATACTCTTTTAACCATCATTGCTATTATTGGAGCGTCCTATTTTTAGCATTTCCAATTGTTTAAATAGAAAACATCCTTATGTCTACGCCGGCTCATTCCTTGTAATTTCTTTTAATATATATTATGATCTTCTATAAATTAAAGTTATTTAGTAAAATAAGTAATAAGTTATTTTTTAAGATAACATCTTAAGGATATTTATTAAGATCCTTTGTAAATTTGTTTCATATAATTCTTCGTAACACGTTTCAGATAATTCTTGTACTGTCGAGAATAATGGCGAAATAAGTGAGACTAACGGAATGTTCTGTTGTCTTTTTTGTTGCAGGTCGGCCCAGAATACGAGACAGAATACTCAACCACACGACACGCTGACGGATTAGAGACTTCAAGTTTGGGTCTCAAATTTGTCGTGACGAGCAAGCACTTTCAAAATGGAAACATGAAGCTCAAATGCACGGCTACGATTTCCCGCATCTACACCATGAGTAATGAAGAAATGGTATTTGGTGGAAGACAACAGACATCTGGACTCCATATTAGCGAAAACATGAGTCGCAGTGAGTAGATTTCGAAAGTTTAAACAACTGTCGTTGAAATTTTCACTCATAGATATGTAATAGCAACTGGCATCATATGCCTCTATCTTTTAGTAAAATACTAGATACTCAGATTGTAGAAAAGACAAGCTTGAATGCAGTAGGATTGGAACTAAAGTTCGATTGTTAAATCTCGGGAAAATTTCAGTTTTGAAGACAGTATTTTGCTACTCTAATATTTATAAGGAATTACGTAAATCAGTGTGTAAAAACTGTTATAATAAAAAAAATTAGTTCAGTGCTAAGATAGAAATAAAGCTGCGTCGTATTTTTTCAAATTTACAATACTTTTTTTAAGTTTTTTAATAAAAATATACCATTAGAAATTTATAATAATTTAACAAATGTTTATGTTCTATTTTTTTCTTAAAAGTTTGTATCAGTACCCTTCTAAAAGCTCGCGTCTGTTTCAAAGAATTAAAATATCTAGAGAGCTTTTTCAGTTTTCTTTGAGATTAAACAGCAATATGCGCGTATATGTTATTTTTGCAAAACCGTTCTTTCACATTTTACAAAAATTTCACTTCTCTAAAGTATAATACCTGAGGTAGCTGATCGTCAATGTATTCTTCTGACAAAATTCTTTCCGAAGAAAAAATTCTTCTGTATATTTTGCATTGCATTAAATCAATGGCATTTACTGAAGATATGTTTATATGACATTTGAAATATTATTTTAATTTTTCATTATTTGTAGACTGCTTTTATTGATTCTATAGCATTTGTTGGTAAAATTGCTTAATTGGATAAAAAATTTTGAAGAAAAGTTGGATAAATATTTAACTTGTTGTAGATGTATTGCAATGGTTAACCACTGGAAGTGTTCTCTCTTTGCTTTGTCCGTTGGGATTTTGAGTTAATTGTGTTCATATGCACGCTGACTGACAGACAGATAAATTTCCAGTCGACAAATTTTCTCCAAATTTGATAGAAATATACAATCTTTATTTAAAGGCCGCATACCAAATTTCATCCTTCAAGCTCTTTATGTTTTCAAATTACCGTGTTTACAGACAGACTTATTTCCGAAAATGGTTTTTTGGACTTGGGAAAGTTTGAAACCCGGAGATCCATCAAAATCTAGCGGTCAAATTTTTTCACATGTACAGTACATCTTCTTTCTACACTGCGTATACGAGAAAGCAGAGACGAATAAAATAAAACACTTTTTTTGCATGTTTGCGTAATATAAAATATCAGTCATATTTAGATTTCTACGATTTTGTCGAACATCATGAATTTTGTTCCGTAGAATAAAGAACTCGTCAGTGCAAAAGTGATAAAAATATTGAGTGTAAAATACCCGGAATGAGATGCACTGAGCCTATTCCCTTTATAATGTTTAAGATTTTCCATGTCTTCTATCAAATTGTAACGGCTTTTTTATATATGTTTCTTCAAATGATCTATCATTAATAAAATTTTTATTATTAACAGTGGGTTAGCCATCCCTAAGAATACAAATAATATACTTTATGCCATGAAAATCCTGTATGGCGAGATCGCTTTACGATACATCTAGTCGTGCAGGACATCAGTAAACTTAATACGGTACCTAAGTTACTATTCGATTATTAATCAATTCATACGAAAAACACTGAAATTTATTTTTTGAATCTTAATTAAATTTTGAAGTCATGCCGATTGAAATTTGTCACCCTTTTTTTATTTCTCTATTTGTGTCAAAATGATTCTCAACAGACAATAAAGCTGCATTATTAAGGACACTTAGAGACTAATTATTCAATATTAACCACTTTACACAAAACGCAGTACACCAGCTGAATAGTTCTATAAAATTTAATAAAGGTATGGAACCAAGTACATTCTATTTTTACCTTGAATTTGTTAGCTTTCTATTTATAATAATAGAAAAGAAATGAAAGTGTTTTAGTAATGTTTAGTGAACTGGTGCATTATCCCCTGTAAACCTCCCAAATTGAGTGCGCCACGAGTTCGTGGAGAAGCCACCGGATAAGTAAGCTGGTTTGTCTCCTGGTGTGGGTACAGTAATGGCGTCCCTTGATTCCCCCCACCAGTGATAGTAATATCTCCTTCGGGAGGGGTCGGGCCGGGGCCAGTGATGGCTACTAGTGCTCCGGCCTTAGTACTCGAGCTACTGAAGCGGCTGTCATTATGTTTTCCCCTGATTTTAAGGAAGGGCGGAGTGACTCAGTTTATCCCTTGATGATTATTCCCTGTAAACAAAACTGGTTTCTCTGTAATCCTCAGCAGATAAGAAAATCCAACTTATGTAATATTTATGGTATTCTTTTCTGAGGCATCATTCAATATGTCGTATGTAAATTATTTTACAGTGCATGACAAGAATCTCCTTGTTTAATTGGCCTTTTGAGAGATAAATCGTAAATCGTAATGAGCATCATAAATTAAAGACGATTCAAATATTGTTAACCTTTTAAATATTGTTAATAAGTTTTTGATGCTTCTAAACTCATTTTTGAAATATTTTATATACATTTTATTATACGCTTACTTTTCAAAGTTTTGCGTAAAATAAAATTTAGTAAACTTTATTAAAGTTTTCACCATACTTGATATATTTTAATCTCTTATATTATAATTTTATTTTGAATTTCAAAACTTATTATATTTTTATTAAAATCTAGGCATTTTATATTTTTAGTATTTAGACTTATTTATATTTTTAGTGAAAGAAAGGCATTTTTAAAATCGTGTTGGTTATCCTATTAATCCGCAATTTACGTATCAAAAAATATAATTAGATCGAACTGAATTTAATTGGAATAAATAGAAATAAAAAAAAAGAATCGAAACAGAATATCGCAGAAACGAGGATTATCACATAAAAAACATTTTGTTCTATTCATATTCAATAAAAGGCTTGTCTTTATAGGTAGTTGTATGGCTAGATGACATGGAAACCGTTCAAGAAATAGCTTCAATCAGTTTTCCATTTTTCGTTCTAAGTTGAGAATTCAATAACATAACGGAAATTAAATTTTATTTTTTTATTCGTGATTCTCAAAATAAAGTTTCTTATGAACATGCATTTCGAAAGAGAATATAATTTGGAGACAATAAATGTAATTTTAGATCAATTTTGATAAAGTAGCACTGTCGCAGTTACGATGCTTTTTTTAGATGTGACTTCTTTTATATAATTTCGTCTGTCAAGCAAAAGAAACAAAGATAAAATCACATCTTAATCGCAAGAGCATTACATTTCTTCATTAGATTATAAGAGACATTTTTAATTATGTAACATGACATTTAAAAATAATTGGAAACAAATTTAATTCAAAAAATAATTAATGAAATAGTTTATAGGTTAAATACTTTCAATAACTGAAATTAAATTTTATTTCCTTATTAAGAATTTTATTGGATTTGAAGTTTCGTTTGATAATTCATTCGAAAAGCCGACATGGCATAACTTGGCCCGATAAATGTAATTTAAGACCAATTTTGATGAAATCGTTTTTGTCGCAGTTCCGATACTATTTTTAGATGTAGGTTCATTTAATTAATTTTCTCTGCCAGGGAAAAGAAAATCAAATCGAATGTTAATGCATTGGGTGATGCAAGAGCTTTTTTTTTGTAGGCATTAAATGACATTTTTAATTATGTAAGATAATATTCTCAAAACAAGGAAAAAAATCGGAAAAAACCGTGAATTCAAAAACTTTTTAGTTAAATAGTTTAATCATTTTTATAATTCTTTAAATATATGAATAATTTTTACTATTCACAGAACAGTTTTTTTTATTATTCAAGCGCATAAAGTTTTGCATTATTACGGAATCCAACACTAACCAGCTATTTTTCAAAAAAAAAATCCTCACAAATGATTTATTCCACAACTTCATTCATTCCGCAACTTTTATTCTTAAATTAGGATGCTCCTAATGCTACTAAACTTGTTATGGTCACTAATAACATTTAAAAGTAAAATATCAAACTCTGCTCAATCTTATACATAGATTAATAGATTTTATCAAGGCAAAAGGAACGGCAATTTTGAAACTCGAGCAATAATTATTTTCTAAAAATAGATCAAATGTCAAAAGCAACTGAAAGTTCATTCATAATGAAAGGGGCGTGGTCTTATGTAGTCATCAATATGCACTCAATGGGTTCTACCTCTTTTGCTTCAGACAGTAGATGAGCAATTGATAGTAAATGAAGTTGACTGGTGTCACGTAGCAGCCTAACGGCAGTTAATGTGTGCACAACCACTCATCCACACAATTCGAGAACCATCCGACAAATCATTAAGTGATATTGAATGATTTAGTATAAAAATGGCCACGTACTCAATATCTTAAGAAAATATTATTAGCTGCATAAGTGAGATTAATAATACTTCCTTTTCCCAACATATTTGTTTCGTTCAATGTTTATAAATTTTAGGTACTCTTGTTGTTCAATGTGAAAATTAACTGAAAAGATTGCTAATGGAGCCAATTTATGTGATGTCACGGTCCGATGACAAACGCATGTCATCTAAATATATAATTTAATGTTGGGATATATTACAACCTGTGAATGAGCCTATCATCTAGAATTTTACACTATGATATGACTTCGTGTTTATTTTCTTTCAATCTCAAAAAGAGGCCGCGGTGGCCTAGTGGCAAGGTCTCGGCTTTGGGGCCGGAGGGTTCCAGGTTCGAAACCCGATTCCACTGAAGATCCGCCGTGTATGGGGCCTGTTGCACGCTAAATCATACGTAGTGGCCAAACGTCCTCCCGCTGGTGTGGCGCGGAAGCTTGGAGAGGGGGTGCCAGCCCAGGCGTCGCCCTCGTCATCCGACCGCGGTTGAAAATTACGAGGTCCGTCCCAAAATAGCCCTCGTGTTGCTTCAAAAACGGGACGTTAATATAACTAAACTAAACTTCACTCTCAAAACGAAATATAGATTATTTAATCACATTCCTAGCGACTAACGAAGACCTAATTAAAAGTCAAAATACAACACCGCCACATACTCCAACCTAGAAATAGATACTTCCAAAGATTCACCTCCCGGAACCAGAAATTCGATGAATACCCAGTTGAGCAGCAGTCGCACTATCTTAAGAACAGCAACCAACCACCAACAATTCATTCGAAAAATCCTCCCTTCACACCACTGCAAACCCTGGAGTAACAATTCCAGCGATCCCTAAGTATAAATAACAAGACAGAACAAAAAACCAGTCCCACAATTTTTAGGATGGTCGCGACAATAATAATCAATATAACCGGTTGTAATACGTTATCAATTCTTCTTTATTGTCGCATCGGAAAACACTAACAGCCCCGAATCATGAAGCTGCAACTGTATGAAACAATGTAACTAAAGGAAACATTCTGCCCTGTCACTGACTTCATATGATAACTCCTCTTGCATATATTTTATATTATACTCGGATTGTAACCCTCTCTCTATGTACTTTTCATTATATTCTTCTTTGTTCATGTATAATTATGTTACCTTTTATGTGTTTTTATATCTCATGATGCAATTTTTTTTTTGCTTTTGCTTATCAATAAAGTTTCACACATACTCATCCAACCGACAGGGAGCCGTTTAGTCTCAGAGTTTGGGGGTATGCTGTGGTATTATGTTTATTTACATTTGAGCAAAGTTTCTCGGTATTTTGGCGGATATGTTGTAAAACAGGGCGCAATAGTCGTACGAATACGTTTTGTCAGACTGCGAAACCTAAGCTATTACCCCCTCTCCGATCTTTCACACCGTTCCAGCGGAAGAACGTTTGACACACGGCGGATTTAACGTAACTTAGCTTTGGTAACCTCTAAAGATTTCATATGCTCGTTACAGGGTGCCCATAATGAAAGTTTTTCAGAAAGCCCTACAGTTGGTTCTAGGACTACAAACAAAATAAAATTTCATTAGTATGTAGTATAAGGTATGCAGTCTATGAAAGCCGAAAATAAAAGAAAATGAAAAAGAAATATATTTAAAATTTTCGTCAAAAGTGTCACTGCGACATTATCTAAGGAGATTTTTGTAGATTATTTTTATTACCGAAGCAAGATTGAATAGTTCATTTCAGTTTTTTTAGTTTAACTAAAAACACTGCTGAAACGCATACTCTTTTTCGTTTAAAATACCGTTTATATTCACGGTTTTTATTAATTTTTTTCGGTTTTTACAGAGCGCATCATTTGTACTACATTCTGGAAAAATTTTGTTTCATTTGGAATCATAGAACCGGCTCTAAAGCCTTCTGAATTGGTGAACTTCAATTATAACAATCGTGTATTATAATAATTTTGAAAATATCGTAATTTAGTTTGCTTGACAGAGTATTTGCTAGACTAGTCTATTCCGTTATCATGTGGATCTTTATGATAAATACAGTATCCATATGATGGTTTAAAAAAT
>BGPR01000005.1:4520678-4532324 GCA_013235015.1 Araneus ventricosus
TAACTGTAGTATTGTTCGATATAACTGTAGTATTGTTCGATATAACTATTACACAGTATATTAATTTGAATTAATGTAATGAAATGTGTTAAAATCCGCTCGTAAAATAACATCTAAATGCAATAAAAACTTTTCTTTATAAAGATCCACTAGGCTTGCTTTTCAGCTTAACGATGAATTTTCACTACAAGCATTCATTGCGATCTAATAATATATTTCATGTTTGTAAGTCCAATCTTCTACTCCGAATCTAAAAAAAAATTGCGGAAAGAGGATAACTTTAAATATTGAAGAGAAGTGAAAGGTGACGATGGTAATACAAATCAATGTTTTTAATGTATCAATGTTTTTAGTGTAGTCCTCTTAAAATGTTTTTAACATTAATAATTAGAATTATAAACCTTAAATATTTTATTTAAGTAATCAACGTTTCTTAAATAAATAATTTATCAAATCGCAGCATTAAATAACTATTAAATTTTTTCACCTGCATTACTTATGCTGAAAATCCATCTAATTTAAATTAAAATCGAGGGCTTGATAAAAATACAAGGATTAATATCATGTGACCGAAGTATCAGCTCTTTAAAATAGCTGAATATTGAAGAGGAGTGAAGAGTGAAGATGGTAATACAAATCAATGTTTTTAATGTATCAATGTTTTCAGTGTAGTCCTCTTAAAATGTTTTAACATTAGTAATTAGAATTATAAAACTTAAATATTTAATTTAAGAAATCAGCGTTTCTTAAATAAATAATTTATCAAATCGCAGCATTAAATAACTATTAAATTTGCTACTTGCATTACTTATGCTGAAAATCCATCTAATTTAAATTAAAATCGAGGGCTTGCGAGAAATAAAAGGATTAATATCATGTGTCCTAAGTATCAGCGCTTTAATTAAACAGCATTTTTCTAAATTTTCGATTAAATAATTTTTTTCTTTTGCCTAGCAAATTAATTTTATCATATTTAAAAGCTTTCTTCTTTTTAAAATACTTTCAAAAAGAAATGTAAATTTTTTAATGCCTTCAAGCCATTTTTTAAACTGCCGGTTACTCTTGTATTAAAATAAAATTATTGATATTCCCAAGAATGCGTAGCAAAAAATTAGAATTTTTATTTATCCTATCATTTTTAAATATTCCTAGAGCTCCAATTAGAGGGGCATAGTTTGCATCGAACGACAACGCTAAGAATTTCATCAACTAAACGAAAATTCAGCTCCCGCCTAAGAGTGTCATGATTTCTACACCAAAAAAATAAGACCTTTTTTATTATAAAACAATACACTCACGCGCGGAAAAACATTTCTAAAACTCGAGATGTAGAAAACTTAAGGCTTATGAAACAGGCTGTTAAGATTTCTCGTCCTCTCTTGGCTTCGCTTAAAAATCTACTGATTCCCTTATCTATCCCTGCTTAATAAGGCAAACTACCTCACGACCATGTTTAATTCTCAAGAGAGATCTCAACGCGAGGAACACATTCCATTTTTAACTCAGGATCGTTGATTTTAGAGGCGAAAGCCTTGATTAGATGTGAACCATGAAGGCCAAAACAGATTAAAGGAAATAATGTTATTTAAGGTATTGTGTTGTTAAAGCTATAATCTACTTCCCTTTTAAGCTGCAAAAGTGTAGTTTCATGCTTATTTATGGATTAAGACAGGAAATATTTAAATTGGTATTCCATTTGTAAAGCTGTATTAGTGTAATTAAATTGAAGTGCGCATTAGTGTTATTAATAGTGCTTTTATGATGATCTAGACTAATTTCTTGGCAGAACTACTACTTATTTATCTACTACTAGACCCAATTGATTCCAGAACCTTAAATTCACAATCACTGATGTAATTCAACCTAATAATGCTTTTATGATAATCTCGACTAATTTCTTAGCTGAACTTCTACTTATTTGTCTACAACTAGAATTCAATTGATACCAGAATCTGAAATTCACACTTCTTATCAGTATTAATAATCACTGGAGTAATTCTGTATTAAATTTCAATGTAATTTCAGATGTTTCATGCTTATCATATGTAGTAATAGCCGTTCTCTGAAGGTTTATGATAGAGATACTAATTTGAAGGCTGATTTGGGGGAAATTTCTGAATTGCTGAAACTAAAAAATTATCTAATAAAATATGTAAGGGGTGTTTGCATCATACTACCCTCAGGATTCTTCCATACTTTGAGGACAGAGAAAGTTAGAAATTTGGAAGTCATAACAGAGTGCGAATTTTGATGTTAATAAATGTTGTCACAGGATTTTAATGGTGCTTTAAAGATTCTGCTGTTAAGCAAGTAGTCTTGCAAAATATATAAATTCAATTTTTAACAATAGATCATGTCTTTATAGAAATTTTTTCCAAAGCTCTTCAAGTCACTAAATTTTGTAGAATTTAAAATAATCAATTCATGCGATGACACAACTAGATGATAAACATAACTCCGCAAGTTAACTATTATACAGGGTTCCCAATTATATCCGTTATAGCCCCCCTTAACTTCTAAACGATGACAGCTTAGGCCATAAAGTTGGTGTCTAGATATAGTAAAAAGGCTATGCGCTACTCGATGAGACAACTTACAACGTCATCTATCGTCGAATTTTGGAATTAGCGGTCCTATCTCGTAAACGGTGAAAGATACGAGAAAAAAGTCATTTAGAAAGTTGTAGAGCACTCTCGATTTAGCACGACAAGATACCTTGCGCACATTAATACTCAAAACAGAATGTACAAAATAAACATTTGTTTGATTATGACTTTCAACACTATAGCGTCGTGAAACGCGAGCGAAGCGAGAAAAGGCCACCTTACGGATTAAATACCAGCCTGTGTTGTGGCGCAGGGGAAACGCACACGATTTGCATTTATGAGGACCATGGTTAATTAATGAGTATTGCGAATTATTTTTAATTTGCAGTGAATGTCAGCGTAAGGCAAGACCATCTTAAAAGTTGTAAAACGTTTAAGGGAGACGGGCTGCGTGACCAGCCGACCTCGAATTCGTAGACCTAGTAATGCAGGACGCAAAGTGCAACCTGAAGATGTGCTAGCATGCGCTCTTGTCCATCCTCAGAGCAGCAGAAAAATGATCAGTGAAAATTGTGGCATCTCAAATAGCCGCGTTTGGACGATCCTGAATGAATCAGGTGCTCATCCACACCTGTGCACGGATTGATGCTGAGAGACGTTACACGTGGTGCAATTTTGTGATGAATAACCTAGAGAACCACCCAACATTCCTGGCAGGCATAATATGGACGGATGAGGCATGTTTTTCGCGTAACGGAATGTTTAATAGACAGAACGTTCATACCTGGTCGCTGGAAAATCCAAGATATGTTGTCAAAGTTCGGCACCAACTACGCAGGTCGATTAATGTTTGGTGCAGAATTTTTAATGACAGGCTCATTGGACCAGTATTTTACGAGGGAACGTTAACGCGACAACGGTACTTGGAGCTTCTGAAGGATGTAATAACCGACTTTGTTGAGAATCTACCGTTGCACCAACTCCGAAATGTATATTTCCAACATGACGACGCACCTCCGCATAAGATTTCAAACGTGAAGCAGTACCTAATGGAGACATTCCATAATCAAGTCATCGGGTATGGTGGTTTCGCAGAGTGACCCCGAGTTCACCTGACTTGACCCAATTGGACTTCTTCTTATAAGGACACATAAAAGGGCAGGTATATGCGACCCCTCCGCCAACATTGCGGGATCTTCGACGACGCATTACTGATGCTTGTGCCTCCGTAACACCTGCCATGTTGCACAATGTGCAGCAAGAAATCCAGTCTAGAGTGCAAATGTGTATAGTGGCTAACGGAGAGCATTTTGCGCAATATAAATAAATGATATAGAAGACAGAGACGTGTCTCAATTTCTTTCTTCCACTCTTTATGACTACCAAACTTTGCCGATAGATGGCGTTGTAAGTTGTCTTATCGAGTATCGCATAGCCTTTTTACTATACCTTTACACCAACTTTAGGGCCTAAGCTGTCACCGTTTAGAAGTTAAGGGGGGGGGGTGTAACGGATATAAGTGAGAACCCTGTATAATTGTGCAGTGTCTTACACTGAACTGTGACGTAATGCCTTTTTCAGTACAGCAACTAAGAAATAAATCCCAAAATTCAATAGGCATTACATATTTTATGAGTATCACCTGAAAATGAATTGATTCCAATGAAAGATGTATTAAGTATTGATCTGATGATATGATGTAATAAGTATTTATCCTTCTTCAGATAATCAACAGCAAAAGTAACAACGCTTGTAATCTAGCATGTAACTGCGCGTCGTCTTATCCTGAGCTGTGATAGCATGTTGTTTCTAACTCTGCTAGTTGCGCAATGTATTCCAAAACTAATCTGGCATGGCATACTTAATGTGTTTCACGCTATTATAAATTCACTACAATGAAAGTAGTGATATTATGCAGTTGAGGATTTATACTTCTTCAGATAATCAATGACGAAAGCAAATGATTATAATGATTGTTCCATTTACTAGAATAATTTGTTGCATTAGGAGAATTCCTTTCCATCGTCATTTTAGTATTTCTTTTACCAAACTTAAACTAAAATGTCATAAACACCGATTATTTCTCTTGAAATAGAGTATGGAATGATAACAAATTCTGTCTTTTATAAGCACGGAGTGGGAAAATGGGGACTTAATAGTGAGTATAATTTTCAGAAATGATGGATTAAATTGAAATTTTATAATCCGAGGAATTTTATGTGGAAAAAATTGAGAAATTTAGAAATCTTTAAAGAAAAGTAAATTACCTTAAAAATATTGATCGAAAATATCTAATCAGAATTCACAAAATATTTTTAATTTCTTTGTTTTATTTATTTTTTATTGATTGGTTTTACTTTACTAATTGAATTATATTTTTGAACTTCTTGCTGCTGAAAAATTTGAAGTAACTTATTTAGATTACATATAATTAAAAGAAGTAGTTTCACTCTTTTTCTTTTTAAAAAAATATATTTCATGTTTTGTATCCATTTGTATTTTCTTCTGAAATAATATTTTTTTGAATTATTGATATTTAGGATATCAATTCTAGGTGGTATTTTGTATGATAATTTTTCATTTAGTTCTCTATATCTGCTCTCTTTTATTCGCTTTTTAAATAATATTTTGTTTCACTATTATTTACATTTGTTGATATTTTTTACTTACTCTTCATTATTTTTATTTACTTTTCCTTTAAAATATGTTTAGTAGTCTGATTGAATTTTCATTTTTTTCTACTTTAGTAAGCCTCTTTTTGTGCTTATATGAGCACAAAAAGTAAGTAAGGCTCTATTACAAATATTCATAATTATAAATTTTAACGAATTTAATATTCCTTAAAACTCATCCACTGTCAAATTAAAGATTGGCATTTAATATACTTTTACAAATTCTTCTGACCCAATAATTCTGATAATGACACTATGATATCGAAAAATACCCCGTAAACATTTTTGTGATGAATTTACAGCATAAAGCAGGGATTCTTTAGTAATAAATAGAACACATTGCAATATCGAGAATGAAAAAACATCATCTCTTAACGTTGGAAAATATAATAAATGCTTTCTTAAATGCGACTTACCAGGGCGAAACTTGTCTTAAAGGTAAACAATAAGCTGAAAAAATCTCTTGTTTCTGTGAGAGCCAGAACTTTTAACACGCTCTTTATCACTGCTAATCGTGAATCCCTGGGTGGGAAATAAAATTAAGTTGACAAGGTGCGGGTAATTGATGAACCAAACATAGCATTCTCAGCGATCTGTAGAAGCCTGATATAGCTCCATGAGCGTTAATTGCTCCCAGGAGTTTTTTCAGATTTTTTTCAGCTTAGCGTCGAAGGAATTTCTTTGACATGCTGGGGTCATAAGTTGACTTATGTCATAATATAAAGGCTTTAAAAATTCGGCCTTCTGACATAAACCTCCTATGACATGATTTAGATGGATAGCATAAAGAAGAAAATATGGAAAATAGAATAAATGAAAAATAATCATAGATTATTCAAAGAATATTTATCTGTTCTCATTTGATACGGAAAAACTGGCTTCTAGTGATAAAAAATCATTTTAACAATGCGACTCTTGAAATTTTTGGAAATTTAAAACTCTAATGGAAACATGACTCTAATATGCATTAGTTTCCAGCCAGAGAATACTTCAGATGTTTAAACAACAAATTAATTTATATAATTTGTTAGTTTTAATTTTATTAACAGTATTTAATCAGAATGTAGTCAATTCATTCAATGTGATAGTCATATAACAAACGAAACATCCGCATGCTAACAAGTATGCAACTTTAAGTTGCACTAATTTACAAACTGGCACTTACACCTGTAACCCTACATCTTATGCTGTGTTATGATAAAATGTTTAAATTCTCACAAAAATTTGAATACAAAAATGGGCTATTGTTCGGCTTTTGTCTGTTACACTGCAATAGAGAGAGGCAATTGTTTTCCAGAGAGGTTTTAAGTTTTTACTTAATTGTGAGTTAATTAAAGCATGATCAGTGAAAATTTAAAGGAATTTATTTTAAGACTACATCACAATGTGAACTGAAATATTTTAGACCTAAAGATTTCTCCAAACAGCAGTGTGCATGTTAATTTACTAACTTATTAAATTAATTTAACGAATTGTCTAAATATTATATAAATTCAAAAGGCCCCAATGCAATTTCGAACAGGCTACATCAAATTAGAAATTCTGATGACTAACACTAAATGATGCTAATATTAACGTGCACGTGCATCGAAAATTACAGAATTTTTGCTATTTAAATCCGTATTTAAGTCAACGTAACAATTAATTTTAAATACAAAAATCACCTGGACACGCTTAAATGTCTCAAGTATCCCTTACCATCTTAAATAGATTGAAATAATAAAAATATCCCAAATTGTTGGTGGCATCTGATTAAGAGATTAAATAAAATCGTATGGCAAGGGGTTAATAGAAAATATCGAATAAATTACTGAAAATAATAAATTACAAAGTTTGAGATGAAATGAAAAATCGAAATGCATTTAATTTTAGTTCTAATGTAAAAACTAGCATTATGCTACCAAAGAAAATATACAGCAACAAATAAAGTATTATTTCAAACATCAATGAATTTGTTCTTAACGTCAGGAGAATTGATTGTCAGATTCCCAGTAGATTATAAATTAAAACTGGTCAGGTGTACTTTACGCGTGAATAACGGCAGTATGAATTGACCACATATTATGGGAGAAACTAACTTTGAAATACTTTCGATAAAATTTAAAATTTGTTTCAGATTTCCCTCTCATCTCTTAAATAAATGAGTGCAAAATAATCATGTGCTATCTAATTGCAAATTATTAAATTTTTCGCGATTTGATATTGGTTTATTAAATTTTATTTTTATTCAGTTATTTGCATTACTGTTCTGTGCAGTCATGCTTAATTCACACATATCATGTATTTGATGAAGCAGAAAAACAGACATATTAAAAAATTAGGAGTGTTATCCTACTCGACTTCCACACAGAAAGGTCAATTTTAGCCTGTTGTGAAAAATTATTTCGCCTTTTTCAATTGACGGATTTCAATCAAATTCGACATAGATCTTCTATTTAAATGAAAGAACCATATATCGTATTTTATTTATCTTGTTCGTTGCGTTTTTGAATTATCATGTTCACATACATACAGTTACAATGATAAAAAAGAAATCTACTCAGTGCCGAATTTGATGCAATATTCTATACAAATCAACAATTTTGATGTCAAGGCAATACGCCATATTTCATAGATCTAGCTTGTTGCATTTTTGAGTTACCGGTTCGCATGTGCACAGACATAAAACTTGCTCCATCCCTCTGCGCCTAAAATCATTACGTGGTTTGAACACCGAAGAACAGACGGACATAATTCGAGAATTAGTAGTTTGGGATTCAAGGAGGTCTGAAACGTTGAGTTTCATTAAAGTTTTAAATGTGAATTTTTTGGCTATTTCAGTACTTTCTCTTTGTATAATTCGTATACAAGAAAGTAAAATGGAACTATCAATTCGATATAGTTGACTATTTGTCTCGTAGTTTAATATCAAATTTGCAGTCTTTGAATATACTTTGATTTGAAAATAACTGTCAGCATAGGTGTTAAAATTGGGAATATATATATGGTTAATTTATATTGAGTTAAAATATTTGAATTTTAATTTAGCAGTCTAGAAATTTGATTTAAAATTGACGTTATGGCACCATTATGAAAGATAGATAATATATTCAATTATGAATATCATTTGGTGCTAAAAAATGAATACCAATAAAAATACAAGTTTTACTTTCACTTTATTACCTACCTTTTTTTTAAACTGCCTTGAAGAACCTTAACCTATAATGAAGGAAATTGCTGAAACAAAAGTACATTGCATTGTCACAATAATAGAAAGATAAAAGAGAGCAGGTGTTTTGAATTAAATATTTTTTATTTAACAATTGTTTAAATTAAATTACTGCCAATTTTAACAAATAGATTTATCCTGATTATGATGCACACGATAAGACAGAGAGAACAATTCACATACAATTATACATATAAACATAATAAAACATTTTTAGCTGCAGACTTTAAAAAAATAAACCTCAGCGCTTTCATCAAAATTCAAAATATTTTCATTGAAATTTTACCCTATACATATTATAGCCAGAATTGAAAAGGGAGAAAAGAGATATTTCGTTTTCTTAAAGTGTAAGCAATTCTAAAAAAACTCACGTGAGATTTTATGCAAGTAGTCGGAAGAATAAGCAAAATGCTGCTTTGCCATAGAAAAATGTAGATCTGGAACGCACTGAAAGTCCACAATTTATTGGTTGTATTGCTTCGCTCCTTTAATTATTTTCGACATTTTCAGCATTATTCAAATTCGTACTAAGTAACTGAACATTTCGTTGCAGTCTTATACGCCTCTAGACGTTCTTCAACTTTACACATTAGGGCGAACGTTTTTCGTTGCACAACTACTAACTCCTTTTCAGTTTAAAATTGCAGAGCTGAAAATTCTTCGAAACACAAATTCTTGCTGTATTTTGTAAAAATTTCTCGCTGGTGATTACAACCACTTCTTCGTCTGAATTCTCGGTATCTCTGCAGGGGTGAGAACCAAAAAGGCTTAACGGCCCCCGGACTCCCGCAGATGCACAACTTTCTTACACGTTCAGACAAGCCAATATAATTACACAAAGGAAACTCTCCCAGGCAGGTGACGCACGACAGTTTATACACAAAAGCTTCCGCCGTTAAAAATGGCGAGCATATAGTTCCGTGAAATAAAAGTGAATTACAATTTACTAAACTATGAAACATTAAAAAAAATTACATAAAAAGTTAAAGCAATTAATAATTAAGTTGATTACTACAAAAATAAATATGATAAATTGAGATATTTAATAAAACTGTAAAAAATTACCGTTGATAATTTAAAAGTTGCGAAGGTTGGCACAAGATAAGAACGAAACTTTGGTGGCGAAAATATAAATTATTTAAAAGTACTGGTAAAGCCGAAAAATGATGTTGTTGCATTTTTGCAATCTAACAATAGGTTAAGCGTAACTTCGATTCGCTTCATCCATTCCAAGTAAGTATTTTTATTCGGACATGAACTGTTAACTTATTCTGATTCGGTCCAATTTTCTGTTAATTTCTCCTAACTTCCAGCTGGCGCGCCTGCTTAAATTTTACGACATATCGTGCATCGTATTACGCAAATATATCGTGTTTTTCCACAAAATTAAATTTTATTTATGTTATCTGTATTTATTAGCTTAATAGTAAACAAAGATTTTATAAATAAAAATTACATTTAAATTTATAAAAGAACGATATAAATAGGTAATACAATGCACGATGCAAGTATCACTTGCATACGCGCGCCCGCTGGAAGGCTAATGTTAGCTATTGCTGAATTTCAGACATGGAGACGTCGTCCTTTTCAGTTTCTTTCCAGAACAGTTTGCAGCAGCGCTATTTGTAGTTGTTAATAGGTTGAACTAGCCTTCCGTTCCCGAATTTGCTACATCTCCAGTGATTAAGCTGCGCCAGAGAAAATAAGTTCAATTTGGAAGGGTTGCGAAACTCTTAGAAATCTTTACAACTCCCTTTATACACCTTAGACAAACTAATGAAATCTGCCTTAGCAAGTGCGATGTGATCTTCTTTCCTAATCTCTTGCAGGAATAGGAAGCAAATCTTGTGTAAACCATCATTAACGGCTTTATTTCTTCCACGAAAGAAAACTGCGCTGTTTTCCAGTGCTATGTCCCTACTTTCCAAGTTGGGCAGGAGACTATCTCCTAGCTGTAAGAGGCTCTGTAACGAGACGGCAACAATGACTTCGTTCTTATTCTATTTTCGCCCCTTTTACGAGGCCAGTAGGGACAATTTTAGGACTTTCGGCCATTGTTAGAGTCCCCTCTTTAGTTGTCATTCCATTATGGTGGTCTAAAATGAAAGCATTTTTACGCATCGACGAACACTATGTCCTTTTAGAAGGTAAAAAGTGAGCCAGACAGTTACCGAATGTACACTGGAGTCTGCTAATGGCTACAGAAGGGAAAATTCTTTCTTCGAATGAAATTTCATGAAGCACATTCCCGATGGACAATGTAGTGTAAAATGAGGTACGGCGATTTAATAAGCTTTCAGATGCAATAACAAATTTTACATTCTTTCCTTATAGTAAAGCATATCATTACGCTTTTCTTTCTTACCATCTTTCATTGCAGATTTTTACGTCTTAATTTTCTCATTACATATGATATGTACAAAGAAGGAATATTTGTTGGCTTTGCAGGAAAATTTGCTGTATTTTTTTAAACCTACCGTAATCTAGTATGTTATGAATATAAAGTACTATTTAAGAAATAAATTATAATCATTTTTCTTCTTCTTCTAATCAATGCAAAATGAGGTGCAAATAAGCTTTAGACGCAATAACAAATTTTTCATTCAAGAATTTCATCATTTCTTAATATTCAATCCTATCATTACTCTATTTCTTTCTTCCCATTTTACAGTACATATTTTTATGTCCTAATTTTTTCATTGCATCTGAGATATACAAAGAAGGAACATTTGTTTGTTTTCGTGGAAACTTTGCTATACTTTTGAAAATTCTCAAAATCTAATATATTTGCAATGTAAATTACAATCTCGATAATGAATTATGAATGCTTTTTTCCCCTGAAATTCAAATAAAGATAGATATAAAAAGAAAGCAAAAACTGCAAGGAGTTTCGAAATAATTTCTTATATTCATCATTAAATTAAATTATGGCAAATAAAATGGCTTGATAATAAAAGAAAGCACATTCTTAACAATGACATTTCTGAAACAGGATCTCTTCACTTTTTTTAAATACTAGCTGGGTGGCCCGGCGTTGCACGGGCTATCTAGAATAATGAGTTATTTATTACCTGGCGGAGAGAAGTGAGATTACGTGACACAAGCCCAACATTCTCTCCAAAATAAATAAGGAGAAAAGAGCGGTTCAAACATTCCGTCCTCGAAAACGCGTCGAAATCGACTTATTTTCAAAAAATCAGAAAAAATACAAAAAATCATT
>BGPR01000005.1:4532334-4601266 GCA_013235015.1 Araneus ventricosus
CGATTTAAATTTCCCTGTTTCTTTGTATCAATTACCAAAACCCGCACACAACGCCATCTATATTTCATTGTTGCGGGATTCATACTGCATTGTTGCAGCTTTCAACAATGGAAGAGAAACACGCAATTAAATATATGTTCAAACAATGAAAACGATTTGAATTGCGCAGCAACAATGAAAATTATTATATTGTAAATTAATTTTTAATTAATATATTTTTTACTAATTATAATTTCTTAATTTAAATGGTCAAAATTGATTTCTTGGATTATTTCCCATCTTTTGGTACTTTCGACGCGCTTTTCCATTCAGTGGTTCGTGAGAAGATAGCCTCACATACATACATACACGTCGAATTGTAATAGTGTAGACTAGCTGCGTGGGCCCGGCGTTGTACGGGCTATATCGAATAATGCTTCATTGTCTGGCGAAGAGAAGAAGTGAGGTCACGTTACACATGCCCAACATTATCTTCTAAATAAATAAATAAAGCAGTTCAAAGATTTAGTCTGCAAAAACGAGTCGAAATCGACTTATTTTTCAAAAATCGCAAAAAAATCGTTATTTTGTTAAAAAAAAAATTGCCGTGTCCTGACGAAATGTATGGTCTATCCAATTCCGGAATTATTTTCTGTCAGACTGTAGTACGGAGGGAAGGAAATAACCCGGTGTTTCTCGGGATCCATATTTTCTTATATGTCCGCTTCCAGTTTATTTTTCTACAAATATATTGTCTTTTTTCTAGAAATATCTCCTTTGAATCCTATATTGTTGAATTAAAACTTTCAAATCAAGTCTCTTTATTACCTTAAAACAGTATGGATTGAATGAAAAAATGAGAAGTTAGGACAAAGAAATTTTGTTTTAAACTTCTAAACAATAAACCGTATAATAATTAATACAACTTTAAAATGAACAATTATGCTTCCAAAGTTTATAAATTAAAACGTGGTACTAAAACCGACTCTGACTCCAACAATATTTTTAACCAACTCTGAATCCTCCAAAAAATGCCGACTCTGACTCTCCATCTGCTTTTTGTACACTTGTCTATTCTGCTTTTTGTACACTTATTATTCAAGACAAAGGGAAGACACTTATGAACTTTTCAAAGCCAAAAAGTTACTTAAACAGTTCAGTTAATTAGAAATTAACCGAAACCGTTTTCCCTCCGTAACTTCGGAGAAAATTGTCCGACAAACATTATTTTATACCATCTTAAAGCTCAAAATTTTACCTTTTAAATTATACCAATTTTGTTTCTGTGACATTTTTCCTTGAATTTTTATTAATTTTTTAAAGTTTAATGATTGTTAATTACGTGAAGACGATTTTGAAATAACGCAAATTTATAGCTACTCCGTTGCTTGACAACGGTTAGACTTTGAACTAATTTACCTTTATTTCTGAAAATTTTGCTTATTTTTATAAATATCTATAATATGAAGCAGAAAATACATGTATCTGTCTGTCGGTCACAAGAACTCCTGCTAAACAGTGAACGGTAGCGACATGAAATTTACACACGACATTCTAGAGCATAGTTCTAAGTCAACGGTACTATTTTCAACTTTCAGAGTTAATTAGTTCTTAAGTTATTTAATTAAATAACGAAAATTAGCCGCTTTTAAGCCTAATGCTTAGACGTTTCTTGCCAATAACTTCTGAAATATTTATTAGAAAGCAATTATTTTTATGCCATTTTAAAGAGCAGAAAATTATCTTTTTAATGATATTAATTCCATTGCTATGAAGTGTTTTCTCTGATTGTTATTAAGGTTTAAAAATACGCAATTTCTAACAATACTTTTCATTCGCATAGAAATAAATTCAAGCCAGATTACTGTTTCGCGCGCGGGCTTTTGCCATTATTAAAGTTAATGTAAGAAAATATTGCTTTCTTTAAGCATAAACAACAAAGTAAACTTTTCACTTCCGGTTTCCTGCTGTCGTAGCATTCCATCCTTGCAATTAGAATGGCAATTGAAGCAGCTTCTTCCCTTCATAGACCAATCGAAATTTGGACAGACAGTTTGTCAAGTTTGATGGCTATACTTAATCCTAAATCCCACCATAGTATGGTCCAAGAAATTCAAACCCTTTTGCTCTCCCATAAACACATTCACCTGAGATGGCTTAAAGCCCACGTCGGTTATTTAGGCAACGAATTCGCAGACCAATTAGCCATCTCAAAAGGTGACCCTTTCTTTCTACCTAAGCCACTTTCCTACCTGAAATCTGAGATTAAGTTAGCTGCTCTAAGCATCTGGCAAGACAACTGGGATAACGGAGAAACTGGTCGCAGTACACACGATATAGTGCCTAGGGTCTCAAACAAGCCAGTAGATGGAATAGAGAAGAGATAATGTTCGTTACAGGACACGGGCCTTTCCCTTCATACCTTCATCGCTTCAATCTTCGAACACATGACAACTGCTCGTGTGGAGAAAAGGAGATCCAATGCAGTATGCCACAAAATGTGGGTTTACCCTCTCCTGGCATTTCCAAACTCCTACAGTGTCACTTAAATTACAGTGGTTGGAAAACATTCTCACGAATAACTTATCAAGAACCCGACTTCGACTCCTAATGTGTTTCATATGTGATGAGAACAATCTCATTGTAGAGGACAATAATTGAGCACTCATCCACCCAGTCTGACACACACTTCCGGCTACTTATGACTTTTTCCCCTCTACGTATTTTTTTCTTTTTTGTTTTATTTTCTATGTTGCTCTGTCCAATGTATGTTTCTTTTTCCTTCTTATTTTTTTTGAACCTGTTACTTGTTTTTGTGCTTTCCTAAAACAATAAAATTCTCCTCTATCCATCCAAACCGAAAAGGAGCCAAATGGCCCTAAATACGGGGATGCAGGTGGTGTAATGTAATGTAATATTGTCGTAGCATTTACAGCTTCTAATACAGTTACACAGTGATTCAATGACGTTAGTGAATTATTCTCTCGATGTTTTGTTTAATTTTCACAAATTTTTAACTGATCCTAATTAGTGTGTGCGAAGTCTTCAAGGCCATTTAGTCCGGTTCCTACCGTAGGAAGAGGAAAAAGGGAGGGGGGAAAGATGTTCTAACGCTCTATCTGTCGCGAGAACTCCTCCTAAACGGTGAATAGTCTTGACATGAATGACACGTTGATTATTTACATACCATCTTAAAGAACAGAAATAATCTTTTTAATGATTTCAAATTAAATGTTATGCGCTCTTTGTCTTAATTTAATAAACATTTCAAATTTATTTCATACACAATTGTAACAATGCTTTCTGTTATTGTAATTAAATTCAAACCATTGATCGTTTTATCAAATCCTTCATTCATGTATTTTTGCCATTGTGGAAGTTATGATAAAAATATTGTTTTATTCGAATGTTAACAGAAAGGAAGAAATTTTATTTATCTTTTATTTCTTAGCATGTACCTCTTTCAATATGTCTGCGCCACAACACAATGATGTTAATTACTCTCTTTCCGAGATGCTTCATTTAATTTTATAAATTTTTAATGATCATAATGAGTGTTTAAACTCCTTCAAGATTGTTGAGCCCACTTCCTACCTTAGGGAGAGGGCCTAGGGAGAAAAAGAAAGAACACTACGCAGTTTTTTCCGGTCAGTGACAAAACACTAAAGAGAAGAGAATTGTAGTCCGGATAATGGCAAAAAATAAAAGATATGAAAGAGTTTCTGCTGTTTCCGTAGCAATGATGGTTAGGGGAAAATGGAGTACGAAGCACTACGAGATTCTTGTCAGGTGGTTCAAACTAAGGAGAGAAAAAGAAAAAGGATATTTCACTGCTGGTCCAACGGTTCAGCTGATTAACGAAAATCAACGAAAGACGCTTCCGCGAAAAAACTTTTAGTAAATTGAAACTGTTATAAGTACTTGGACTTGAAAATATTTTTATCCCGAGCAACGCAGGGCATATCAGCTAGTGAGAAAGTGAAAAACGCTAGTTCATACAGTAATAAATTAAATGCACTATACTTTAAAGAACAAAGCATTTAACTATTTTGCATACAAATTTAACAGTGAATTACTTGGGGTCATGATTTTCCTACACATTACAAACTATCATTTCTTTCCCGTTCAATAAATAAAACCAAATAAGAGTGAAAAGTCTTTTTAATTATTTTACCTCTTCTCAGCTAGTGCACTGGTATCCAGAAAAAAGAATCTCTCCAAAATGCGGAAGGGTGCGTCATTATTAAGCAGATTGTATAAATTCAATTAGTGCACTATGTTTTATCTGGAACCTTATGTTTGACTTATTGGGCAGACCACACTCACTGAAAACGGGGGAAAATTGAGCAATCTCGCTAGGGAGAGTTCCGGAAAATGCTAACTCAAACAAAAGTCGGTGAATCTGTTTGGAATACTGTTTATTTAATTATCCAATATTTCATTATGAAAATCAAGTTACCTGTCAAAAATGAGCGGGAATAGAAATATCCCGACCTCTAACATATCACTAATGATTAATGCAACTCTGTAGGCCGCTCTCTCCTAGGAGATGGGCGTTGTTCCCCAATTAAAAATACAAAGTTAAACGAATAATGTTTGGGTTTGAAATATTAGGCTGAGTTTTTTTGCTGGAAGCTGTATTTGTAATTCATTGATCTCTCAAGTTTAATAACTTTCGTAGTATTCATGGGCAGAGGAATCCTTAATTAGTTTACTGCATTAATAAAATGGTCTGGTTTTCATAAATCTTTTTTCCGCATCGATTTTAAAAAAGGAATATAGACTACAAGAACTGATTTCGCTGCATATGAATAAATCTTGGTCCTTCAAGAAGCAAGATTTATTTTGTGAATTGTACACAAATGAAAGTGATGGTTTGGGGAGAATGATGATTATGCTATAAATGCAGTTATAATAGTAAAATCAATAATTATATATTGTATTGAACCAAAGGTTTTTATACTTTTAGTATTTTGTCTATAATTTCTCTTTCAATAATTTTTGTGTAATTTTGTTCTCTTTGATTACTTTTTATTCTTTAAGTAAGGATTTGGTAGATTGTTTTAACTCGCTTTCCATTATAAGAGCCAAGAAATTTTTTAAACCTCACTTTGTGCTGAACTTTTTTGACGACCTCAGATATGAGTATTTATTTGCGTATGAGAACAAGACACCCAATAAATAATTAGTTAATTATAAAGAAGAAGAGCGGCTATAAGAACTGACTTCATTGCATGTGAATCAATCTTAATCCTTAAAAAATTAAAATTTAATCAGTGAATTATTTACAGATGAAAGTGATAGTTTTAGAAAAGAATTCGATAAATGCAGTTATAATAGTTAAATTTAGAAGGACATCAGGCAACATTAACTCTTTCAAAGGCAGTGGGAAGTATACTTCCCACCTAATTCATCAATTTTTAAACGTACAAGGTAGGCTATTTTAAAGTTCTCAACAAATTTTTCGATGAAAGGAAATCCTAGACGTTCCAATTTCTTATCTCAAACCGTAACAAAGTGTCTTGACTTTTTAATTAATTATTAATTAATTAAATTAATTAGCAAAAAAATAAAGTCATCCAATAAGCTAAATGAATTTATTTTCTTAAATTAACCTCAACCCCAAAATTATTTTATTATAACATTACTAGAAAAAAATGTCCCATGAAAGGGTTAAATCAGATGTTATCAGCTTTTTAGTGTTTGGGACTCGAACTTCCGTAACAGTTTTACGCACGTAACCCTTTCAATTATTTTTGAATAAGTTTGCCCTCATTTCTAGGGATGACGATTCTTTAAACTATGTCGTCTCATCGCTTTTTTTTTACAATTTGAGAGAAAAGACAAAGTGACGATTAAATACAGAGAACTGAGTAAGGGTAATCATCTTGATCTACCAACAGTTGAACTAGTTTTGACTAGCGACCTCTTTATGGCACCACAAATTACTCAGTCCTCACTTTTGGACAAAAATTCCTTTCAAAACCTCAAATACGCGTTTATTAGTTTGAATAGGATAAAACGCGATAATTAAGCATTAATTAATGATAAATGAAAAGAAATTAAGTGTCACATTTATTTAATAAATTTTGATGAAACACCTTTACCGAAATAGTTTTCTGAATTTATTTTGATTACTTAAGTTGAAATATCTGACGACAAGATGCCTTGTTTTCAAGGAATTTTCAACCTCAAATTATATTGTGCAAGTTCATGCTTCAGGGAGGTATCCATAGACTAAGGATCCTGCATAAAATAGCGGATATAAGATCTTGCTAAAGTAAGGAAAATAAAACAACTTTGCGTTTAATTGATTCTCTTTAACCTATTATTGAGAGTTTCATATTACTTTTGTAGTAACAGAATGTAATAATATTTTACTCGTCTTTGTTTACTTTTTCAATTTTTGTCTTTCCTTTAATTTCTTCACATCTCTTTTTATTTACTTATCTATTTAATTATTGTGATTTGAGGGAGCTTCTCAGAGGGTAAGAATCACTGCCATAAACAGTTCCATGTAAACTATCCCCCATCTCTAATATATTAATTAATTGCATCTTACTTATCATAAAATAACAATAAACACATGTCTGGAAGCTTCATACAAGATTTATTATCTTATATTTAAAAATGTTTTCATTTTGAATGCACACTTAACATTTTGAGAGAAACAATAACAGTTACGATTAAATACAGAGGATACTGTAAAAATAATCATGTTGACTTATCACTATTCTAAACCAACCAGGGAGATGTTAGTTTTAGTGACAGATGAGACTTTATTATATAAGCATTCATCATCTGTTTCCAAGACGGTATTTCACCTTCTGAATTTAATTAATGTCTGCTTCTCTAATACACAAATAAATCCTCCTTAAAACTAAATGATAGCAGGGAATCTCTTGCCTGTCACTCTGGATGATATGTAAAAAGTTAAGTATTTTAATTAGGATCAAGTTTATGTTTGTTTATAAAGCTGAAAACTGTAAAAAAAAGAAAACTGTTTGACTTTCCATCTAAAAAGGGATATCTAAGTTCTGGTATGTAAATGATGGTTGAATGCGCTCATAAAAATGTTCAAAATTTTCTATCTATGCTATTGGTTGTGCAGCAAGTCAATACGACTTATTCACCAGAAATACTTATTTCTGTTGGCGGAAGAGGAATTATTTCTGTTTTAGTGAATATATATAACAGCATTTAAAATGGAATGTTCCTTAGTTGAAAATAACATTTTAAATTGTTACTTGCATTACCTGGTTTATCAGAATTTAGAAAAATATATCATTCTATAATTTAACCATATACAGGCCAATTTTCTCAATTGGGAACATCAAATTGAAAATTCATTTAAAAATAAAATATCGTTCATATTGTTTTGAAAAATTGATGATTTTAATTTAAAGTAAGCTTGATTTTTTATTTAAAAATTATGCTTCAGATTTATAAAAATGGAAATGTTCAGAATGGAATGTTTAAAATTATAGATTTAAAATTCTGTTTTTAAGAAAGTGAGTCAATATCAACTCAACTTTTTTATATAATTGCTCTTTGCGTTGGTTCTATTCTTTAAGCAAGAAGAATGAAATTGAAGCCTTTATACAATTTTACTCTTATAATATCATGCAATATTTTCAAATATAGAAAACGGTATTATTATTAAAATAATTCGCTAATGAATCACAATTCAAATGACTTATGCAAAAGATCCGACAACTCATGTTTAAATAACAAAAATATATTCTTGAGAACAAAATGAACAATTCTATATCAAAACTTTGAATTGCACGATTATACAACAATACTAAAGTATGCGTACTGGTGTAACAATGTTATATGAAAACGAATTTATCTTCGTCATTTTGTTCAAAATAATTTTAATTCTTCTGTTGCATAAATCCAGTACAGATGTTGTGTTCCTGAGATAGTATATGTAGGATTGTTTACATCACTCTTCTTTATTCATTTTTAAACTTTCACAATAACTTATGTATATTCTATTTCCATAAAAGTGACTAAAATAAAGAAATCCTTCCTCAATACCAGATGCATAAAAATTAATTATCAAACATAGAATATGGTAATACCGAAAATAAAAAAGTATTCTATATAAATATTTTATATCTTTGTTAAAACTTAGAAACACGTCAACTCATAAGATGTTTGTTGTTTTGAAACTTCTTTCTTCTATTGAATATATATGAAGTTTTATAGTAAAGTTTTATTACAATAACCTTCTACTCATTATATCATAACTGCTTGTTACGCAGATACAAAAACAGTAAAACAAGAACAAAAAGCATTTATTTTCTTTTCATGTCGGAACCTAGAGAAAAATGCAAAATATTAATGAAACGCAGTGCTTTTCGAATACAGAAACAGATTTCTTTATATGTCAAGGAACATTTTAATTATTTTATTTCCGAATTCTTTCTGATTTTCTAAGCGCTGTTTCAATTTTGTGAATCGATCAAGGCCCTGTCAGGGAAATTAAACGCATGTGTCATATTACTTAATTAAACCATTTCATTCGATACTTACCGAAGTTAGTAGAAATACTTTTTTAATTTTACAAATGAGGAAAAGTAAAATACGAATCCCTGAAATCAAGTGCGTTTTAGTATTCAAATGCATTCCGAACTAGGCAAATTCTGTTTTTAATTTCTCACCAACATTTGGAAAAAAAGAAAGTATGATAACAAAGCTCTTAAAATTCACGTTGTAGAAGAATTTCATCTTTTTAATGCAAATATAATAGAAACAATTTTTTCACTTCCAAAACATAGGTGGAATTTAAAAACCTAATAAAGAGAGAAAACACCAAATTATATTGAAAACTACAAAACTGTCAATAATTCTATTTGTATAACTGGTTTTGACATACATTGTATCAATGATGAATGTACATCTGCTTTGAAAATTAAAATTGCCTTCCAAAGATAAAATAGTTTATTTCAAGTCGAGAATTTTATATTTATTTCAATTAGTTCATTTAAAAATAAAAGAATGCAAATATTACTTTACATGAAGAATAATACATAGTTATAATTGGTTATAAATTATATGGATTCTAATTAATATAAATTTTACATAAATATTGACCATGTGATAGTATTATTTTCTTCAACATGTTTAGAAACACAGGGTGTCCGCAAATTATTGTCGGGGTTTCCTTACCTCAAAAGTTTTGATTAAAGAACATGACTTTAAATATTATTACATATTCATAAGTACAACTCAAAAAGTGTTTTAATAATACGATCAAAGTTAAGTAATTTCCACATGACAGCATTTCGCGACATAGTACTCATCAACCATTTGGCTGGAAATTGAGTTCCGTCTCGATATGTTAAGTGCCACGACTTTTGTAGTAAAGGTTTTTGATAGCTGCCACCTTAGAAGTTTTGCTTTTCTTATTTCGTCCAAGATACTTAAATACTTAACTGTTCTTATGTAAAGATTGCACGAATTTTCCTAACCTAAACCCAGACACATCGAGACTGAACTCAATTTCCAGCCAAATGTCGATAGTAACATGCCGGAAAAGGTTGCCGCGTGGAAATTACTTTGTGTTAATAAAATAACTTTTTGAATTGCACATTAAGAATATGTAATAATATTTATCATGTTCTTGAATCAAAAGTTATCTGGTAAGGAAACTCTGAATTCCCGAATAAGTAAGGGATTTACCGACTGTATTCGTTGTATACGTATATATCTCAGAAAAAATTTTATTTCAAAACTCCTCACCTATGTAAATTTATATAGTTAATCTTAATATAGAATGACATATATGTTACATACATTATTACCAAAATAGTTATAAATGTACAGTAATTTTGTTCGGAAAAAGTATTCTTTACAGTTCTGTTCATCATTTATTTTACTCAATTCATATCTAGTTTTCACCGTTGCGTAATTTCCATTTCTTGGGTATTATCTGTACATTTACTCTCTTCCATATAAACTAAACCTATAAAATTATATACCAAGTAGTTGAAACTTTTCAATGAACTAAGTTTAAATTGTTCAGAAACAGTAGATTAATGGAGGTATTTAGCATGTTATTCAGAGAAATTCTGATTATTGCATTCTAGCGGGTTAGGAGTGCAACATTCGTTAAAGGGTCATCGCGATAACTGAGATCCACTACGAAATATTGATTCACACTAAATCTTTTTAAAAATAATTGTTTAAATGTTTTGATGAAAATTTTTTAACCCTTTGAACGGCAAAAATTTTCAGCTGAATGCTTTGAAAACGGCATTCTCTGTAGTTAAATGGTGAACGTAAATGTTTCGGAGCCGGTTTTCGGGTAATAAGCAGAGAGCAACTTTCTACGCCGGAGCCGGTTTAAGAGTAATAATCGGAGAACGACTTTCTGCGACGGAGCCGGTTTTAGAATAGTCATCAGAGAGCGACTTTCTACGTTCCAGCCGGTTGAAGGGTTAAAGTGCCAAATAATCTCAATTTACATTAGTTATAATCATTCTATAATCACAATTAACTATAGAGATTTTTTATTCTTATTATTTTCCATAAAAATCTTTGAAAAACTGTGTATGCAAAAATATGCTTAGATTATGTGTCATTTCACCTTTTATATATATTTTTGCATCCAATGTGTTATTTTTAATTGAAATATTTTTTTCTCTTTTCAGTGCGCGATTCAGCAACTCAGAACCCTGCCGTTAGGTGGACAGTGGCCCTCCTTGCTTCGTGTTGTCTCTTGTTGTATAAGTCATAGATTCACTAGAATGTTTTGTACAACGTACAACTTACGTGTTTGTAAAAAGTTTCAATACTCAAATAAATAAATATATAAATATATCTATAAATAAATCTATATATCTATCTCTCTATATAAGCAACCTTAGTTATTATGTATTGCTGGAGTAATTTTGATACGATGGGAATAAAAAAACAATCATTATTATTATCGCATGGTCGACTGATAATGTAATGGTTTCGGAAAAAGCAAATTGATGTGGGTCCATTCAGCTTCAGCTTCATCACCGAAAGTTACGCAGCTTTAATAGAGAATTTTTTTAGATAATAGATGTATTGGATGCTGACATTTGTGTTTTTTTGGATGAACATTCATTTATAAATCAAAGACAGAGATTTCAACAATGTGAATACTGATTTTAATGTGGAACACTTTTCAAAGTATGTGGATTCATAATAAAACAATGTTGAAAATATATATGATCACTCTTTTTTTCAAAATAATTTATAGCAATTTCATTGCTTGTGAGAGAGAGAAACGAAAGAAGCAATATATATTATAAGATTACATAAATTTTTACTCATTCTTTATTAAAGTTTATTTAAAAATGAAACTCACAGTTTAAATTTATGTAAGCGAAATTTAATTGTGGTTATAAAGCATTTCAAATTTTAATTATATCTGCAATTAATTAAGTTTATGAGATAATATTTGTATTACATTAATCTATTTAAAGACTGTATGAATCATTCTACATTCTATAGACGGAATACAAAATCTCATTCAAGATTTTTTTTTATCTTCATTTCTAGGAATCTTTGCAAAGTTGTTTCCTTCAAAAGCTGCAAGAAAGGATGAAATTACCTTAGACAAATAGAGATAAATTGCTAATATTAAATATTTTATGTTGCGAAATATTATTGATAATTTTATTAACCGAGCATAATGTACCTGCCATAATGAAAACTTGACGTTCATATTTTATATCAGTTAAACAATCAGGAGTATTAACGAGAATAATTAAATCTACTTGTTCATATGAACTAAATTTCCAATAATATTGTGTATAATCAATTTTTTAAGATAAATATATAAATTAATACTGGGATTTCTAAAATATTACTAATGATGTTGTCATTAAAAGTTTCCTAATTGGTGCCATATGCCTACCAAAATATTATTCAAAGCCGCTGTTGCGGGAAGTCCTGTGACAATGTCTGATAATCTCAAATTGGCAATGTACAAAAATGAAAGAAAACCTTTAATTAGTTAGTATTTTGCATAATTGATAAATAATTTTTCTATACAGCCAAGATATCTCAAAGTACATGTATTCTTCTACAGAAAAGCAAACTAGTGTCACAACATATTTCAAAATTACAAAAAAATCTACGAATAAATATTTAAATAGGAGGAATAAGGTAAATGCTAATGACAGCAGTGGCCTGGTGATTGAATTCTTCTTCAATTAAAATATTGATAGTTATATTTTGGCGATATTAGTAGAAAGCGTAGAGTGAATAGAACTGGTTTATTTGGAATTAGCACACAGTCTTATGTCTTTATGTTTTGAAGCTTTCATTTTAAAAATGTGAGCTGTCTACTGAAGCGTTTTACTTACTTCGTCTTAATACTTAAAAATACTTAACTTCGTCCTAGTCTTGTCACAAATCAACAAATCAAAGAAATAAATACACCTAAGTGCTGAGGTGTTTAAATAGGAAACACAGAGAGATTAAGAATTTTTCACGAAATGATTCCTCATAAAAGTTGATGGATTGTATTGAATGGGTTTTCAGAATCATAATATTTTTACCCTATAATTAGATATTAATTATTACAAATACTGCCATAAATATATTAGTCTTCAGTCCTAGTAAGTCGGATAACGGAGATGTAAACATTTTAAAAGCGGTGAAGATATTCTAGATCATTATATATATACAAGCTCACAACTGCAGGAAATATTCATAGACAAGTAGTACAACATACTCTACAATATTTTTATGATATTTTTACGATGTTATCCAACATTTCCAATACTGACCAATATCGTAAAAATATTGCCTAATAATTGCATTTTTCTAGGGTAACCTATTGCAATTACATTTCTTATTAAATAACTGGATACGAATATTTCATGCAATAAATCATGGAATACAAATATAATAAAAACGGTTTTTCCCAACACGTTTTCATTAGTCTACTGAAATACAAAAAGTCTTTATTTTAATTTATTTCTACATTTTAACCTTTAATATATTTCAAAAATAATTATTATAAATATTATGGAATGTTTAATCTGTTTTTTAATCAAATTCACTAAGAGGTGGCACCGTTTGTATGAAATTAAAATACAATTGAATTAATAGATTACCTTATAATAAAGTATTCAAAATTTCACAATAGTGCATTGTCAGCGAGAAGTATAAGTGTACAAAATTTCAAAACTCCAGCAGATAAGAAAATAGGTGAAAAATCGATTTAAAAATTCCATCTTTACAAAAATGAAACAAGTCGAGTTATATAAAAACGTATAATGATGGCTATGAATTGCATCCACCTTTAAAGGACATTATTATCACTCAACGAGTTTTTAAAAGCCCTGAAATAAAGAAAATCATTCTGTGTAGAAACAGAGTGGATGATAAAAGTATTATTCCAAAATATTGGACATCACAATTTACAAAAGGCTATGTCACTTCTGCAAAAAGACACGCAAACAAAGCAGGAGGTGTTGACAGGTATGAAAGCAAGAGAATTCTTCTGATGACATCTGAGAGATGTGTAAAAAAAGTGCTTTTCTGAAAAAATGTATTTGTCATTACCTCTTGTCCATACTTAAAAGTTTCTCAAAACTATTCCTCATAAAAACACCAAAAAGGAAATACAAAAAATTCCTCCGGAGCCATAATATTACATATTTACATGAATGAATATTTTGAGGAGTCATAGAAAATAAGGCAGCATTTATTCTTGGATGGATTCTAAAGGTACGTATCAAAAGCAAAAGTTTGAATAAACGCCCATATGATGCGTTATTTGCTTTCTAAAGAATGAACTCAAAGTATATAAAACTTTGCATCAAAATGTAAGACAATAAACATTAGTGGATACTGCATTGTTAAAGTATATAAATTCAAGTTGAAATAGCCAAAACATTCTTATTTTAAATTATTTTTTCGATGGCATCAAGTACTAGATTTGCATTCAAAATGATGAATTGAGTAAATACGTGTGGAAAATTTATATTAGAAGTCCAACTTTTTAATTTTGAATGCTTATCTTTAAATATAATAATTTCAAAGCAAATCTAATATCATTTTCGATTTAAATGTAATGTTAAATTTGTATTGAAATATCTTAGGTATATAAGATGTATGTGTTATACTTAAAACAAAGGTTTTATAATAATTTTTTCTGCGCACGATGCTGCATTCATTTAGCTGGAAAATGAAAATTTCTCGGTAAGCAAAGATTTTGTTGCTAAAGTTGAATAACGGAAATTGGAAAATTTTACAAAACTCATCCTGGTTATGTATTAAAGAATGTTGCATACTTCAAATTTGTTAATTTAAGATTTTTTCGCATTCTATATTTTATAATTTTAAGCCTTTGAGTTCATGTATGAGAACAAAGATAATCATGTTTTTTTAAAAAATATCAAATTGCATGGAATTGCAAATTGCAATTTTAAGATGGCCACGCTGGATATCAAATTGCAGACTTAGAATTTCATTATTGTTTGTTTGAAAATTCTATTTCTTCACGAAAATAAATGAAGTAAAGGCCATTAAACCTATCTAGCAGTAGCTTAAACAGCCATACGTTAGCTATTTGTAGGATGACAACACGTGATTCGTGCGATGAATAAGATTGAATAAGATGAAAACACGTGATTCATCCTCATCATTTAAATGCATCGTTTAAAATTACAAAAGCAATTTTTATGAGACCATGGCGCTATGTCAAACATAAAAGGTGATAAATTAGAAAAGAAACAAGTAGTTTGGGGAGAGTAACACAAATTTTGCCAATATTGTTTTCTTCTGTTTTTGTTTCAGTTTTTAACTATGAAGAATGTTTCGTATAATTGGCAATCCAAATATTTAGCATTCAAAAATCCAGTGATGTTTAAAAGAAATTCCAGACCGCCGTCTAATTAGCGTCTGTAAAAGGTAATTGAAATTTGATTTTAATTTTTCAAAACATCACCATAATTGTAGGCCTCAGTCTACAACTTAAATTATATTACAATTTAAATCGACATTCTCTTTGTTTCAGAAGTAAATATTTTTAATGACGGATTTTTTAATACTTTTTGATGAAGGGAATTTTAATTTGGAAGTTTTATTTATTGGAAAATAGTTGAAATGTATTAAATCTTGACGCATCTGAGTGAAGAATTTTTTATTTTTAAATTTCAACTGCGTTTAGATAGAGAAATTTATTTAAAAATAATTAAATTTATTTGTAGCTTTTCTCCGGTATTCAAAGATTGATTATAAAAATATCGTATAAATGTTGAAGAATTTTGAAACAAAAATACTAAAAATAATATACGCAGCATAATTCGACAGTTATACAAATGAATCAGCTATGTGAATACTTCAAATAAATGTAGAATTTATTATTTAACTATAATTGAGAAGATGGGATGTAATTATAAAAAAGTCTGTATCACACTTACACTGTAAGTCTTTAAAGAATGAACTTGAACGGCTACTCTATTTTCTTTATAATTCACCTTTTCTCATGTTTACATCTAATTCGAAATACTACATGTTAACAATTAATTCGAAATACTAATTTTTCTCGTTTATTCAAATATCGTTAATTTTGTAAATAGTGAATTAAGAGTATTCATAGCATCGCGTTGTGTCAATTTTTGAAAGATTCATAATAACTATTTTTTTTTGAAAATATGCTCTCAATAAAAATATTGCCAATTTGAATAATGATTGCAATAAGAGAAGAAAATGACCATATATTTTTTCGAGAAGCATAACATTGTTTGAAAATATAAATGTAATATCTTCATAAATCCAGGAAATCTTTATTTACACTATATTAATCGTCAATTTCGGTTCTTCAAATTTGCTTCGAAAATTATCAAATGCATTTGGGAGCTTTATATAAGCAATGCAATCAATTGTGTCTCGGACAAGGTAATGCTCAATTTTAAATATATCTAACTATTTCCTATAATACTTATCTGTCTTTCCGATACGTTAGTGGTTATCAGATAAAGTGTCTGAAAATTGGTCAACAAGAACCAAATTCAGGTTTTGTTGAAAATGCAATACAAGTAAAATTTGTCGCAACATTTTTTTCCATCAGAAGTAATCGCATGTCCCTTCAGCAGGCCGACAGACTGCAGAGTGTTTCGACTCAAAAACTGTTTTCACCTACAGAATAATGTTTATGAAACATTCCCTCCTTGCATGAAGTCGAGCGTCCGATATGAAAGAAAGTTTACTGCCTTATCTATTTGTTTCTTCAAGAAATTTATACTGTTTTTAAGTAATCATGCGTATCTTAAAGTTAAAAATTATAGTATTAAAAGGAAGTTGAATTCAATCTTCAACATTTGTACAAATAGGGTATACAAATACACACTTTTACTTCTAGGACACAAAAACAAACTTCTAAACACAAAAACAAAAATTTTTACAAACGTTTTATTTGTTGATTAAGAGAATCGTAAAACACTTACTAACTGTTTGTAATGCTCATGTAACATTCTTCTTGTTGATGTAAATGCTTTGTTCAGATTACTACTAAAATCTCATCAAGTTCAAACTACTTTAAATGTTTGTCAAGATTATTAACTATTTTATGTATCACAAACTATTAATTTAGTAACGTATTTTAAACCTAAAGCGATGAGATTTACTTGGGAGATTTAAATAAATTCTGTAATGAGCATTTGCCTCCTAACACTTCGCAACACAGATGGTATTTTGATGAAGTTTGTAGCTAACACGCAAAATATATTTGCAAAGGTGCGTACATTTTAATAGTTAACGTATTTAATGGTCAGTGAAGAGAAATGTGGATATTAATGAACAGGAGAAGTTCAGCTCTTGGGAGTCATCAATTAGCATTAATATTCTTTTAGCGTGGATGAAATTTGAATTCTTCCTAAAAGTAAAATGAGAACATTTTATTATTTCAATTCCTCTATATCAAAGTTGTTTTAATTTAGTCAAAAAAATTTTGACTGGGAAGTATAAACATGAAATTGTTAAAATATTCAATGCTTTCAAATAACTACATTATATTTTTATACAACTCTCATAAAGAACAAATGTGATGATAACAGTTGAAAGCAAGTATTTTAAAACATTCTTCGCAAAACGATACTAACTAAATTTAACTCTTTGCAAAACATGAAAATGTAACTTTCTACAAGAGTAATTAAATTGATCAGAACTTTAAATGTTGTATTTTTGAAACGCTAGTTTCCAATGATTTTATAGTTGTTTTTACACTGCAATGACAGTTGTTAAAATTTTGGAGGAATATTTCAATTTTTAAACATTCTTAAACGATAAAAATGATTTCGATTATTCTATTATCATGCTAAGCTTTTTTTATTAATCAATAAAAAATTCCAAATCTAATATACAGGTATTAGTATATTTAGTCATAATAAAACCTAGAAGTAGCACCTTAGAAGTTTATTTTTGAATTGTTAAAGAATTATGAAACCTTATACGTATAAAAAAAGCAAAAATTTGGAGAACAGATTGAAAACTTAAGCTCTAAGTCTGGAAAAAACTGGCGCAGAAGAGAATAGCCCAGATTCATTGTAATAAACCACTGCATATCGTTTAATATAAATTTACCAATTTATTTATAAAGTTGCCTTCATTTGACGATTTAAGCAATTTTCTACGATGCTCAATATTAGGAGTATAACTAAACGATGGCTTTGGACCAGTATCACCTAGCAAGAAACGTTTCACTCAAGGAACGTGTAGCATGGTCAAAAGGACAAATTAATATAAAAACTAAACAACTACCAGCGTGGATTGCACAGTGTTCTCTAGGCTATAAAATGCTTATATGGTTGATGCAAATATTGTAAGGGATTGTGTGGCATACTTATATATACTGTCACTGAACATGGGAATACTGGAACATTCGATGACTGAAGAGGACGAGCAGTATTCTGCTGAGGAATGTCTTAGCATTTTAGACAGATGGAAATATTGATATGTAGAAAAAATACTTTCAAACCCTATGGGTCAAAGATGCTCTGTTTATCATTAGTAGCATACTGTCTGTTTAAAGACTCTCGATCTGTCACTTTGAAACACTTGTGCCCGTGACAGTTCTGATCAACATGACAATGAACCTCGAGCCTGTGTGGTTTAGAGATAAAAAATACTACATTGGATTTTATCCTTACCATATCCCTCGAATTAACAAATTCCGACTATACTTATTGCACCCGTGATTAAATTCAATGTTCTATATCAAATTCAACAACTCAGAAATCTGTCCAAGCAGTGTATATCTTAGCAAGCACAAGGTTCATTATCCAAAAAATCTTTCAAATAAAAGTAAAGTCGATTCTGGGTAGAAAATATTCAGTTTTACCTTCTTATACGATGCATGATAGATTTTAGAGAAGTATAGTAGATTTCTTGACACTGGATCAGATTTGGATAACAAAAATCCTTTTGTTGTCCATCATTTTACTTTGATTATATGTATCGGAAAATCCATCATAAGAATAAAAATATGATTACTTCGTTCAATGATCACATATCAGAAAAATATATAATTAATTGCTCAATTTATTCCATTCAAAATCATTTTCTAAAATTACAAGAGTTTCACTTTTAATTAATTTAGCATGAATATTTTAACTTAAATGCTTCTAATAAAACACCACACAAATATTCAATAATCCTTATATTTTTGAAAACAAATGCCACTAAAAAGAGAAGAAAAGTTGTATGTCATATAAATTCCATACAAAATATAACAGTATTTTATGATTTCAGGTTCGTGCATCAAATTTTCAGATATTTACAGAGCATCCAATATATGATATATTTCTATGTCTTTATTTTAATGAAATACAATATTATAACATCGCATTATTGAAAAACTCATAAACAGGACGTTTCTTTAACAATCAATATGAGTTAAACGAGTGAAGTTAGAGTCTATTTTTCAATTCAGCCACAAATACGTCCTTTTTCCTAGAGTGAATGACACCTCCAGCTATATTATCCAACTTCTAGACACCTAGGGAAAGGTCAGCATTCCAGTAAGTGCGTTTCTTCCATAAAACTAATAAGAAGTGGGGGAAACTTTTGCCTGCCCACTGAGATGAAAATATTAAAAAGAGATGAGGTGTCTCCGGATGCGAGTTGTATTAAACCACAGTCAGCTCACTTTATTGAAGTTCACAGAGGAAGAAAGATTCCAGAAAGAATAAACGGTTGACATGTCTACAAACAGACGCCACATTATTTCCGTGGTGGAAAAAAGGTGACTTTCGGGGGAAAAGGTTATCCAAGAATTTTTTATCTTCTTTAAGAGAAAAACGGGTATTGTGAGGAACTCCTTTTGTACTTCCTTTCTGTGATCTCCCCGATCCGATTGAACTTCTCTTCTTTCTCATCTGAGATAGAAGAGTGAAGTTGCTTTTAGAGCGATAAAGTTGCCTACCCAGTTATTCTTCTTTACTGTAATTTATGCCCAGAAAGTTTTGGATAAATAAACTGATTTTGCAATCTTCGACTTTGAGAAATTTTTAACGTTTTCGAACGTATCTTTTCTTTCCTTATATTAGAATATTGAATAATGAAATTTATTGTTTCTCAAAAATTTCAAAACATATCAAAATATACTTTTCAGACCATTTTAGGTAACTTAACAGACTTATCCCTTCTTCATTCTACGGCCATTACTTGGAAGTTTGTTTTCATCACACCTGTCGAATTAGTGCCATAAAACGTATTTCACTACAACTTAAGGATCCTTCTTGTGTCTGTGTATTGAGTGTCTGAAGAATGATGCCACAGGCCACAAGTGGCCTAGAATATTAAGGGATGACATGGATTTGGAATATATATCTGATGAAGAAATCTTTCGGATTATATTTTCTGTCTGTGCTTTTAACCAGCGTTATTTGAAAACTAATAGACAGACGCATACTTTCGCAATGAATTGCTGGATGGGGTAGGGCTGTCTACTGCAGGTTTTCTTGGCTTTTCTCCAACTTAAACACACGTGGAACCAAATTGCTAAATTTCTTTAAGGCATTTGTTGAAAAATCAGGAAAGACCAGTTCCCCCTGAAAGTGCTTCAATAAATCAACCTACCACTATATAAAGAAGCTAAGTCTGACTTGTATATCAATTGCCGCCAAGGTAATCAGAATCGTTTTTGGCCAGCTGAAGATGTGATATTTCCCCTTTTCCCGAATCCTTCATTCACTGACTTGGCTATACAAGTCATGCTGGAAAAAGAGGAATTAGAGCCACCGCCAGAATGAGGCGTCATCACATGTTTTATCCTCGTCATTTTGAATAGTCACTTCAGACTCTGAAGACAGTATTAAATTAATCAAAACTAACCCAAAAGGAAGCAAACAAAAGAAGTACTGTCGAAAATTTCACTGGGAAGAAAGATTCCAGAAATAATAAACAGTTGACATGACTACAAACAGCGGATACATTATTTCCACGGTGGGAGGAAGGTCCACTTCTCGGGAAATAGCTTTTATCACACAATTTTTTATCTTCTTTAAGAGAAAAACAGGGTATTGCGAAATACTTCTTTTGTACTTCCTTCCTCTGATCTTCCCGATCCGATTGAACTTCTTCTCTTCTTCATCTGAGATAGAAGAATGGAGTTGCTTTTAGAGCGATAAAGCCGCCTACCGAGTTACGCTTCTTTGCTGTAACCTTTGCCGAGAAAGTTTTGGATAAATGAATAAAGTTTAGCTGTCAGTTTTCGAAAGAAATTTCTTTAATTTACTGCTGGGAGAAAAGCTTCTAATTACACCTACACGCGTTTAAAGACTTCGATAGGAAAGGAGTAAAAAGAATGGAATAATTATTAGGAATGGGAGAGTTTGGATGGACCTTTCGAAAAATGCTTCTACCACCGGTGATTCGAAAGTAATTTTAAGATCAAACCGAATAAAGGAAATAATTGCTAGTAAAGGAGAGTTTTTCTAAATTTGATTCAAAACATATAATTGAAAGGCAAAATCAATATTTGTGTGAATATAAAATTATCTTCAGTTTTAAGATACAGTATAATTTAAGAGAAGAATCAATGGATATATATTTCTTACTGAAATTATTAACTAGATTCTTGAAATTTTCATACGATTTGTGTTTTATTATAATAAGCAGAATCTTTCGGAATTCTGGTTTCGAAGAAAAAAATATTATGAAATACAAGTGATTAAAACAAAATGTTTAACTTTTGTGTAAGTCATTATATGCATTTTATACAAGAACTTCGTTTCAATATTTTAATCGTGCTGTATTTTCATAGCAATCCACATGGAAACAAAGTATAGCAGAACTATCAATTTAGTCAAAGAGTTAATTAAATTCCAATTAATTGCTTCATCAATGATTAATTTAATATCTAAATATTTAATTATCAATTAAATATCATTAATATCTGAGACTGGGAACAAGTCCTTTCCCAGATTTCTTCAATATATAATTCCAACAATTATGAAAATGAAAGTCACATTTAATTATACTACTTAAAAATTAATAGCATTATGTAAATATTTTATGAGTTAATCCTCTTGGAGAATAAATGATACTCCAAGATGCATAGTTATTAAAATGGCAATTATTTTCCTCCGTTAAAGAGTTTTCGATTATTTTTTTAGTATATAAATCATTACGTTTGATACTTGGGATTTAAAATTTTTTTAATTAAGGGGTATTTAAAAAAATAGCCTTTTCAATGCTCAAACATGAAATATATTCGATGTCTTACATAAGCATTGGAAAGAATAATACGTTGGCATCTTAAAATAAATATTACACATTATGTGATTTTAAAGCTATGATCATTATTTTTTTTAATTAAAAGTAATCAAAACTGTTTCCTGAGCAGGTGCTACAAATAGAATTTTAACATTAGATCCTTTATTTGAAAATGTCAAAGCTTCAGAATCTAAGACAAAATTAAATAAAAATCCTAAACAGATAAAATAGTTCTCATTCCAAGTAATGAAATTAATACTGTAAATTAACATTATATCATCCGTTAATATTCAAAGATTTATATTCAGAATATTTAAAAATTATATTATTTTATTATTTCCTCAAACATACCCTTCTGAAATCAGAGCATTTTTAAACGTCAGAGGGGGGGGGAAAGAGAAAAGGACTATATATATCGCTATTGTGATTTTATACAAGAAGTATTGAGAATAATTATTCCATGTTGTAGATTTCCACAATTTGACTGACAGATCACAATTTAATGCATTAAAAAGTATATAAATACTGAAATAGTTTAATTTCCTAGCATTGATAAAGTTTATGTTCCTTGAGTAGCTCTTTCTAAAATACAAATAATTTTTTCATCACACAACTTCTAATAATTGTAAATAACATATGCGTTAGTTTTTATATCTATAATTAAATATAAAATATGTGGTTTGAAGAAGGAAATTAAATAAAGTTTTTGGAAACTCAAAATCCGAATGAGTCACGTTGCAAACAAGGGAAAGCAGATAGTAACAAAAGGAATATAGATGATCAATTTGTAATTGGGGGGTCTATTATTACAGATTTATAGATGAAATATGATTTTGGAATTGATGTATATGATTGGTTTTTATACTTCAGAGCGTAAAGTGCCTACAATTGCAAGTAGAATTGAAATTTCAAATATACTTCGATGCAAGGGAATTATTAATCATTTTTTAAATATTAAAGAATTTATTATAATATCTAAAGTACTAGGTGATCAAAATTAAAATATAGGTACTTAGAATTCATATTATAGAATAAGAATTACGGATGCAATAATATTCAGAAGTAGAGACCGAGAACAAATGAAATCGAAATAATGGACCTTTTGCAAAATTTCCTATTTGAAAACTCCGATTTTCTCTTTTACAGAGTATTATTTTCTGATTGTGATCTTAATAATAATAAATATGCCTAAATGAAAATGCAAGAAGATAGATGGATTTATTTTTTAAATCAGTATAAAAAACAGAATAAAGATATTTCCATATTAAAAAACCGTTTTTCAGTTAACATTCATATACATTATGAACGATAAACCATGGCAAATATGTAGGGTCAACAAAAGTTTATGACGATTACAGTATTGTAGTAAATATTTGAAGTTTTATGAGACATGAAGCCTATATAAGAGAACACAATTGCTTTTAGATAAAAAATCATACTTAATATTCTGTCGGGCGCAATACAAATGATAACACGATCGGGCGCAACTCATTTGTCAGATTAAAAGTTAAATGTTTGCATAGGCTTAAGAAAAAAACTTATCAAACTGAACTATTCGGTCGTACAAAACTATATTCGCGTTTCGAAATAACGTTTTTTGTATTTCCTTGCAATTACAACTAACAAAATGTCCAGGAATTCAGGAGGGAATTGACGTTTGTTTTTCCGTAAGGTTCTTTAGCAATGACAACTGTTGTTGAAAGCCTGAAATAAATCTATATTTTTAAAACACTATATTTAAAATAACGGTCAATATCACTGAATTAGGGGCTGGGACAATGGTATACGAACTTTTGCAGGTATATAAAAAGAAATAATGAGAAAAATTTGTGAAATCACAATTACAAACGTAATCGGGAGCAACTCATCTACCAGATTAACGTGTCCCTCACGTACATCAAAATAGCACTAGAAGAAAACCACGACACCCTAGTGTGAGTGGTAGATAGCCAAGAAGCTACTAGAGGCCTCACACCTTTCTCGATAAACCCGCACTTAGGCACAAAAAAATATGGGTGCTTCATCTCATAGATTAGAAGCGGAGGGTTAAACTCTGACGAATGCTTATATCTAACGAGTATGCTGGAAAATTATAATCAACACTATAGATATTCTTCTGTAGTCTCATATTTTATTGAAAAAATGACTTCTGTTTCATTAAATTCAATTCGGTCAATATTTCACCTTTGCGTATTGAGTATGATTTTAAGATAATTTTGTTTTCATATAGACTACATAAAATTGAAATATTGACAATGCAAGGATTTCTTATACGGATAATACACTTGATTGCACATAATATATTTATTTTATTATTGACAAAAATAAGATTGGTTATATGTGAAGTTATAAATATGATGAAGTTATATAAATAATTCTTAATATTTTCTTAGCTTAAAGTCATGATATTAATGGTAAGATGAACTTACAAACATATGATGAAGTTATATAATTTATATTTTATCTTTTCTTAACTTTAAGTCATAATATTAGTGATAAGTTATAAATAGAAATAAATTATGAAAATATGATGAAGTTATAAATTAACATGAAAATAAAAGAAAATTCTGGCCGGTTGCAGACATTTTCTGAGCCTGCGACAGAGACTAAATGCTCTTTAGGCAAATAAACTGTATATGCCTATTGAGTTAAAAATGAAAGGTATTAAATAGATTTATTAGTTTAAAATTCATCCTGATTGACACATTAACTATACAAGCTTTTAAGGTGCAGTTGGTTCGTTTTGCTACCCAGTTCATCACTACTTTTTAAAGGCCACATTTCACCATGTGTACTTATACAAATTCATTCAGTAAAATATTAAAACTGAAGTTGCAAATCAGGAAAAATCTTAAAAGTGTCCACAATTTTGACCACTATTTAATGTCGCATTTTAAATATTGTTTGTGAATGCTCTATGTGCAATCCTCAGGAATATTTCGATAATAGTAAGATATGAGAAGTTGAGTAAATATTGAATGTAGTACCTATGTAGGCATGTTTAGGCAATTTTTTTTACCAATTTTACATTAGAACATAGCCACAGAAACCAACACGTGAAATGTTGAAAGCAATGACTAGCATGAATTAGACACCATCTGGATATTTCTGAAATATCAACTGATCTTCTGAGACATGCATTTAATCTTACAAACTTAATCTATTCCCATCAGCATTGTATTTGTCACTACTACTACTAATCTGCCGAATGAAAGAGGCCGTGTTGGCATAGTGACAAGGTGCCGCCCTCCAAGACGGAGGATTTCAGCTTCGAAACCCGGTTCCACTGTAGATCCGTCGCATTGGGCCCGTTGCACTCTAAATCATACGTAGGGGCTTAAACGCTCTCCGAGTGGTGTGGTGCGGAAATCTGGAGCCGGTGTGCCAGTTCAGGTGCCGCTTTCGTCATCTGACCACGGCTCAAAATTACGAAATCTGTCTCAAAGTAGCCCTCGTGTTGCTTCAAAATGGGGTGTTAATGTAACTAAACTAAACTTCCAAATGAAAATAGGCAATTTCTATGACGTCCCTCAATTTCCTGTTTTTTTGGAAATCCTTAACGAGTAATCAGACAGCTGGTTGCCACGCTAGAAACCATTGAGCATGTTTTGGATCCGGTAAGTAATTATTTTGTTGCTTTCAAACCTCATCATCAGACCTTTAACAATCTTTGAGCATATATAACAAGAAAAATAACTGAACTTTTATACCCCGCATTATTGTTATCGTCATGCGTAGGTGTAAGTGCTGCATGGCTTTTCGGGATGATGATCCAGTATTGATCATAATTTTCTTACAAAAAATTTTAGCATTCAGTTTGTCAATTGCATGTATATGGCAATTTGTAAAACACAACAGTTGTAAGGTAATTTGTTTTCCTAGCACATTAAAATGCGTTGTATACTGTCTGTCAGTTTTATTGAAATCAGCCTATGGCTTTTTGAGTTATTCTATTCTTGTGGTTTTCTTCAATTTATGGAAACCAGTTTATTAGAAAATGTAACACCCCTATAAGGATTGAAACAATTATTATCTAACTGTTTTTCTCTTTATAGGGAAATGCAGTGAAAGAAACTCAATCAATCAATAAATCTTCAACTGAGAATTTATGTATCTAAACATCTTAATTCACTTTCTATAAGCGTTATTCGTACAATTTCACGACGAAACAATTCGGAAAATATTTTCAGACAGAACGTAAATTTTTCAAATGCAAATCAAGACTCGAAGTTGAACCCATTATTCTAAAATTATGCTTCAGATACATGCGGCGATTCTTCTTTCATGACGGCAAATTAAACAGTAGGGTGATAAATATTTTGCTTGAGAAATGACACTGTTTACACTGCTTCCGCTTGCGTTCATTTATGCAATTTCTCTCCTTTGGACAGAGATTATTGAAATAAATAATGGTGTAAAAAGTTTGTTTAAACTCACAATTTTATTCGTGCAACAAGAGCTTAGAAAAGTAATTCGTTTAATAAAATTCAGTCGGAGTCAAAGCATAACGCTCGTGATTACATTTTTCTTTTATTGTTTAGAATCAACAAGAGACGCTTAGATTCTTTTACAAAAAATGGCGAAGCAGAAAATGTGAAAGTAGGATTTTAAAATCTAAAGTGAATGAAGTATTCTTTGATTAATTTAAGAAATGACTTTTATGTGTATATTCGTTCATCAACTTTGAATCAAAATGTTAAATATGTTTACAGGCAAGCTGGAAAAGGAAAATTGTCATTAAAGATAAATTACATTTGGTAAACTAGGTTCGATAAAGTGATTAATTTTTCATTTCTTCGACTTCACAGAATTTATAAACAACTTTTATTTTCTGGTGATCTATAATAGACACAGAAATTTACGATGGAATTTATTGAGAGTATAATAAACCCAGTTTCTTCTAATAAAATTTATATTTTCCTTTGTGGGTATTTGATATGCTGATTTATGAATGTATTTTATAGTGTTTTTGCCCTTGCACAATATTTTCACGTGTTATTTCAGTATATATGTATGTGTTACAAAAAGACAGTGCAACAATGAAGCTAAACTAATTATAATTCAGTCTAATTTATTCCAAAATGTATTTTTTTAGTTCATATTTATTATCATTAATAAACTTTTGATGAATTTTGATACAAATTTTGTGATGGAGTTCGGTAAATAAGTACGAATGTAAAGATTTTATTCTGCCTACATAAGTGAAAATTTATTTCACTTTTTTGAATACGAGCTTTAAAAAACTTACTTGTAGATGGTATACGCATAGCTGATCCTAATTACGTGTATTGAAAACATAAGGGTAAGTGATAATTAATTTATGCGAATAAGTTTATGCATTTATGATAAAACTAAAATAAGGTGTATAAAGAATTAAGGGTTTCCATTAATTCCACTTTTTTAATATATTCTCCAATTTGATTTTTGGATTTTTGCAGGGGTCTTTGTTCATTTTTGAAATAGAATAAATTCGCAATCTGGTATTTACTTCTTTATTTCTTCCAGAATTTTATGATATACCTAATTACTTATTATTTTCTGATAGTAAGAAGTTTGTTTTGAATTATTAGAATCCCTGTTCAGTTTTTTACACTATTTATTACAATTTTATGATCTTTCACTTTGTAAACAATTTTTCATTCTTTATTAGAGATGTTATGCTTAAAAGTTATATCTTGAAATTTATATCATGAACTGTCTGTTATTTTCTTAAGGCTCTTTTCTTTAATTGTATACCTGTCATATTAGTTATATTTAGCGGTAATTTTTTTTTCTGTTTTCGTCTTATTGGTAACGTATCATGACAGCATATAGTACTCAAGATGCTAAACTTTTGCCTTTATTACTCGTTTCTTTGACTTTTGTTTTTGAGGATAAGATTCAATACATTGAACCATCCTTTAGATTGTTTAATTTTTTTACATTTTTTTACATTATTTCGATAAAATGCAAACTTTAAGACTGAAGAGCACGTGACAAAGCAAAATATTCTTGTGTAAAGGAGGAGATATATAAAATCAGAAACATAAATCAAGAAATTTTATGACCTATTTTATTGAAAATTCTTATTCATATTTTTAAATGCTATCTTACTTGCATATTGTTAATAAATTTAAAACTCGTACGCAAAAAAATGTAATTTACAATCAATTACTTTTACCACTTTTTAAAGAAATAGAGGATTTCAAAGATATTTTTTGTATTTCAGGAGATAAATCTACTTTCGCAGAACATTCTTCTAAAATTTTACATGTATGCTAATGCTAGTGACATACATATTTGGTTCGAAATTTAAGTTATGTAGCTGCACGCCTACTTGTCATTTGAAAAATGTTGGAAATACTTCAAATATGACATCAGATAGGATGATATCAGCATAAAAGTCTGAAAAATACAGTTTAAATTGTCTTTTATATCTTTATATTGCATTCGGTGGAAATAGATAGATAAATTGCCGAAAACATTTTAACAAGAAATGAGAAATAAAGAGTCACTAAACTAATAAATACCCTTTTTCTCTAGATTATTTAGATAAGGAAATATATTTAGTTTAGCTGTATAGTTAATGTTTGCTATGCAATAGTGTACAATACATGTTGAGTGTTTTTTCAAAGAAATTGGTAAATAAATATCCAAAAGATTTTCATGGAAGCCAACATTTAAGATACATATTAAATTTATATGATGATTTATCATTTATTTCTAATCTTATGCTTAAACCTGGGAAGAGGAGTCGCACTTCAAATGTCATGTTCTATTTTAACTCTACAGATTTTCAGGACAGAAAAAAAAATTTGTACTTATTAATTCATTCAAATCTTGTTGACGGGTATAAGAAACAAAAACAAAAAAATGCAGATCATTCAAATTATAAATCAAATATTACAATTTCAAAACTTCTTATCGTTTGTTTTTGAATTCAAGCACACTACAAGAAATTAACCTTTGACAACATTTATGAAATAAAAAGGTAAGTAAAATGTCATAAAGTTTTTATTCTCAAAAATCCAAATACTGTAATAAAATGAGATTAATAGTCCATGCTAACAAATGAACAATTAGATGCAACTTTCAAAACTCGTGCATGTTTTCAACAGTTAGTAGATTCTATAGAAAACATAACGAAAGTGCCCAATTTAGGGCATTTAGTGACTGATATTTTATTTTTTCACTTTCACTATTCCATTTTTAGTACAAAAACCTTTCAACGCACAGTTTGATAAAATAGAGAATTGATTTATTCGTTTAGATAACTTTTGAGAATATTTATTTACTTGAAAAAATTGGACATTTGTTTTTATCTTGTACAGGCTGAGATTACTGCTAGCCGCAATTATTGCTATTTTATTGAAAATAAGCTTTTAATCTGGAAAGCATAATATAATTTAAAGAAACTTCAAATTGAACTTTTTATTTATATTTAACTATTATCATTTCCACTCTTACCATTCCATTTTTACAGTTGAATTTTTTTCATATATTTTGATGAAATGTAGACTTGATTTCTTCGTTTAAAATAAGAGTTGGGAAAAATTATTTAATCAAAATATCGGATTCTTACATTTGCCTTATACACATTTCAATTACGGTTATCTATAGCAATTTCCATTTTATTACAAATAAAGTTTTAATCTGAACTGCATTTTATTATTTATAGAAATTTCGAAGTTTTTCTCATAAGCATTTTTCTCCATTGTATAAATATGCATTTTTGATGAAATACCTGAGCAATTTCCATTCGCGATGAGCTGCTTCTTCTTTCTCAGAATATATATCTCCCATCAGTTCATAAATAAATTGTGTAGGGCATAATATCACTTTTCACTTCACAAAATAAACTCCATTTTTCAATTCCGAAAAGTTTCTTTAACGAAATCCATTTCGAGGATGGTGACAAAAAGCAGAACGGTCCCCTTTTGTTTCGCGATACATCACAAGGGAACCACATGAAACGGTCGGTAGAAAGCACGATTGATGCATGCTTGTATGAACTGTCATATCCATCTTGAAAAGCAATGCACTCAGAAAAAAATCCAAGCGGCAAAGATATATTTTTGTTATTAATGTAAGAATAGGTTTTCTAAACAAACGTTCTTCCTTTCGAACTAAAACGCTTTAACTCGAAAAAAGAAAAAGCAATATTTTGCTTACCTTATTCAACCAAGAGAGTTTCGACTCAAGACACGACTCGTTGTCATCCATCAACTAAAATTTTCTCCGCACGACTACATTAAAATTGAACCTCTTTGCCGTTCTCTAAAATGTATTACCTCTACGCAGCTTCCAGACAAGCTCGTGTATTCATCATGTGTCCTAACTTAGGCTATACATTTATATTCGTATACACAAATAATGCTATAAAAACAAAATATAAAATGGCAGTAAAAAACAAAACATAAGAGTGTAGCAGAAAAAATAAACAGATGAAAATAAGAAAAGACACAAAACAATAAAAAGATATCTCTTCGTTTTGCCAACTTCTGTAGAAGCAGAGTGTGTATATCTCTTCAAAACAACTTCTATTTTTGTATTTTTGTTTTGAACTCTTCTTCGTTGTAGCGATATTGCTATATGCATACACACATACGTATATTTATGCATATATACTATATTTATTTCAATGCTCTATTTTCATCTTACATTTTCGATAGAGCTTAGAAACGGATCTGCAAATATATATAAGAAAAATGTACTCAGAAAACTGAAATGCAAGTAAGTTTTGGAAATGAAATGAAAGAAAAATATTCAGAGAGTATTCTGCCAAAGATGCAAAACAATGCTGTGAATGTAGGATAAAACAAGAATCTTGTTTTATCCTACAATCCTGTGCTTATCCTGTGTTGTAAAATATCCATTCTACGGTCACAGACCATGAATTTTAACAATTTTATTTTTTCTTTTTGACTTTTCTCTACATAAATTTATTTTTTAAGGTTTTGAAATTCTATATGAATTATATAATACTATCTCTATAGAAATTCTATAATTCTATATACGTTGAATAACATGTTTTATTTTCAAAACACTGTCTAATAGAATGCATAATCTGAAAGAAGAAGTTATGCATACACTTACGCTCATAAAACACAAAATTTGTAGAGCTGGAAATTTTCGGAATATCTCCGAAATTTGAGAAACTTTAAAGTACGAAATTAATTAGCGACTTAATCAGTCTGTAATAAAATTCTCCAATCTGTAATAAATTTATTCCGCCCATCAGGGATTTTGTAGGTTAAGGCATGGCTCAGGAGTATGAATCGGGGGAATATGGGTTTTATTCTATGGCAGTGTTCTTAACCGTCATTATTCAAAAATTTCTGGAATGATGTACGCTTTGGAAATGAATAGTTATAAGCACTCCCGCTGTCTACTGAAAGTTTACCAAGTTTTACTCCAATAGAAACTCAAATGCGTGGCAGTTATATCTGGAAAATTCTGAAGGAACATAACCTACCCCCAATAGTGGAGCACAGTAGTCTAAGTCCTTGAAGATAGCTTTGCTGACACGTGATGCCGTATTTCTCCTTTATCATGAGTCCTTGATTTGTGGACTTGGCTAGATATACTGGTCCGATAGGGATTAGAACTACCACGAAATCCATTCCAAATTTTGGAAAGGATTTGGAATTTCGTTGGGAAGTTTTGAATTTCATTGGAACGTTGTGAATGTTTCGATATTCATTAGTTCTTTAAAAGAAATAAAAGCACCGATCGGTAAGATTCTGTTTGTATTATAATTTTACATATTGTCCATTAATTAACAAGTTCAGTTAAGTACGATAAAGTGACTGTCATTATCCACAAGCGATGTGCCACGCATGCGAGTCAAAGAATTCTCGTTCTGTGAATGGACACCAGAACGTAGTGACTGAGGATGTGACTCTATTCTTTGGACACTCAATACATGCTATTGGAATGTATCTTGGGCTGATGTTGTCATTGATATATTCTAAAAACAGGGAGTGCATTTTGCGACTTTAAAAAGTCTTCAGATTCTGTGAGGACATCTACAATAGCTTAATCAGTACTGAGTCTATGGACTTGATTGGAGTTTTCCGGTTTCTGGAAATTATTATTATTATTATTATTGGTGTCACGCGGACTTATTGACGTGAAGGGATATTTCTTCTAAAACTCGGTTAATTGTTCTCGAGTTTTTGACGGTTTTAGGATTTGTTTTGTTTTATTTTATATTGTTATCTTGTCCATCGTAATTTGTTTGTTAGATATCTTGTTTGCTTCTGTGCGGTTTTTGTAATGCTGGGATTTTGATTGTAACTGTTGGGTTTTAAATGATAGTGATTTTAATTAATTTTAATTTTTTTCTTTGGGTTTTTAATGTTAAACTTTTTGTGTTTTTGATCTTTGTCTTTTTGCGTTTTGTGTTTTATCTCTTTATCCTTTTGTGTTTTTTTGGGAGTTCATTGTTGTAAACGATGGTTTTTTTAAATTGTTCTGCTCACCCTTTGGGGTTCTTTGTAAATTCGTTTTTTATGTAATTCTTTTCTTTTGTTTTATGTTCCCCTCCTACCTGTGGAAGGCCTTACACCCTCTTGGGTAGGCTGGGCTGGGGCGGGTTGTATATAAATAAATAAATTTATATATTCTAAGATTTCAATACGTTAAAAGAAACGAGTCACAGTTCTTTCAAGCACAACAAGCTGAACTATCTTCTGTCATCTTACGCAAAAAAGCCACAGCTTGAACTTTATTCAGTTATTAGTGGTAAACGTATCGATAAGCTTTATATGAGCAGTTGAGAATCAAAGTGGACCAACCCCCGATTTTGACCAAACTAAACCAGACATAATACCGAAATTTAAAACATGATTTCAGAAACTCATAAAAATAACATAGCTTTCTAAACATTCTGGTATGACATTAATGGTATAAATCACACGAGTTTCATAGCGCAGCGAACATGTTAATAAATTTCATCAATAATTCTTGACTTTTTTATTTTTCAATTTGTTCTTTAACAATACTTTTTTTCGGCTAATTCGTTTTTGAATTCATTCCATGTTAAATCTTAAATAATGCACTTGAAGTGAAATAAATTTATATCAAAGAAGTCAAAATACTTCTTTTGTTTACTTTGCAGAAAATACTATTAAAGCTACTTTGAATCTCATTTGAAAAGTCTGAATAAAGACTGAGAAAGCAAAATCAAACCACGTGTATTCAAATAGGAATGCATGACTGGAAATACCAGTCTAATGTTCCATGGAATATATATAAACAATAATCCTAAAATAAATAAAGGTAAAAAAAACTCTTAATCATTTTACTGAAAAGAAATCACAATGAGGCTCCAGTCTTTTTCCTGTAAGCAATAAATAAATAAACTCGAAATTTGACGACTAAGGCATACTGAGAAGCGTTTGCAGTTACTTTGTAAAGATGATTTTTTGCTGTGGCCAAAGTTAATTTAACAGAAGCCTCATACAGAATAAATTTAACTATAGTTTACAATAAGTAATCAACACTAGATAAATCATGTTATGTCGGTATTTCAAAAGATGCTTTAACTTCATTGTAAACACATTGGAAAGACATGACCCTATTCATATTCAGATGCCATCCTCATCATCTGACCATGGTCCAAAATAACGAGACCCATCATGTAGCTTTAAAATCTAACTAAATTAAATCCATGAAATAAAATCAGTACTAACACTCGTCTTCCACCTTAATATTTTTTTAATAATTTAAAAAAAATGAAATCGCATACGAATAGAAAGTGATTCTGAAATCAATAATAAAAAAATGTTCCTGGGATAGTTCTTTGAAAATAGACAATATTTGCATATGCAACATATTGAAATTTTATATATGACTATTTTATTGTCAGTAAGTATAATAGTTCAATTATTCAAACAGGGAACGGTTTCATATTTTTTGAAATTAATTTCGAATTTTGCATCTGATACCGCTTTTGAAAATGCATTGATACTGAAAAGGATCTCCTTCTTTAATATTCAAAAAATTAATATAAAAATTGAATAAAATGTCCTCTCTCTAAGTTGGAAATAGTTTTCAATTCTTATGTATTTATTATTTCTGTTGAAAAATGTTGGACCTCCATAACACGACTTTTATTTTTCAACGAAGGTTGTGTAAATTTATGTAAGTGATTGTAAAGATTGCAAGAAAAATGGTAAAAAACCAATTGAATTTTATATTTCAACAAAAATTTATTAATGGAAAATGTATTAATTGTTTAATTTAATTTTTTTTACTTAATATTCCCCATCTAAAGTCAATAATATATTTTATAGTTACTTTTAGTGGACAATTATTTAATTGTTGAAAATTAAATTAAATAACGCTACATAGTAGCGATCCATATAAGTTTCACTGCCCAATGTAAGGTTAACATACAAAAGGTTCACAATAAATCTAATTCGTGAAGCTAATGAAACCCTTTTTTAAATCAGAAATCTAAAGTTGAATTTTAATTGTGTTCTAAATCCATCACTTATGTCAATACTCATTTTTCAATATTAAGTTTATAATAACTGTAAATTAAATATTCGAAGAAAATGTAGTCCATTGAAAAACTAAACTACTTATGCCCAAAAGTATCCTTCATGTTATAGTGTCTTTTATTATTCTGAACATAAAATATTACCATCATAATATATAATGAAGATTAATTTTCTTCTATTTCATCTATACACAAATACCAGAGGATCTAGTAAAAAAATAGGAATAAATCCAAGATTAGAGCGCAGAGAAACTCCGTACAGTTGTTTAAGAGCATCAGAAAAATTTGTGGCATCAATATAATTTTACCACTCAATCTATTCCTACCCTTTTCTTTTCCTACTCAAAAGCTATATAAGAAAGCATGCATTTTTATCTTTTCAATAGAATAGGTAGGCATAGAGGGAAATAAGGGAAAAAGTCTAAATTTCTGGGTAATTTTAGTGCCCACATGACGGTTATTCCCTACTAACATCTTCGTTTTCCCGAATGAGGGGAATTTCAATAAAGAGCCTATTTTTTATGCCCTTCTATGACCACCTCTCGGTCGTACGGAGAAAATGGCTGGCTTGTTTTATAGGCACGAGTCGACTTTTATTATGATATTTCCCTTTTATTCTCGAAGCTATTTCGCGTCAAAAAACTTGACAGTGGCAATGCATTACGACGTAAAAACATTCCTCCGAAAAGCAGAAATGGAATTCGGGACCCAGCATCGCAGAATTGTTTTACTTTCAGATTTTATTTTATTATATTTTTAGATTCCCGAATCGAGTCATCCTTATTTCTGACAATAAACAAATTGTTTGCATACGTAGGTGTAGCTCCAGAGTTCGATAGGGGAGAAAGTATTGCTTAAGGCATAAAGGGGTTTTTCGGAAGTATTTTTGATGAAGGAAATTCGATGGAAAATCCTTTTAACCAAAATAAATCCAAGCGGGCGCCATTCTTCCACGAGCGTAATAAAGCGTGAAGGATGGATAAAAAAGCAGAATCATTTGCATGCGGACAAAAGATTTTAATATGCAGTTTACTAGTCCAAAAGTAAATAAAGTTTTATTGTGGCTTTTAGAAAAAAATATATACAAATAAACGCTGTTTATTCAAGTATATGACGATTATAAAAAGTATTAGCTAAATAACCCTTGAATATTTGTTTACTTTCCATGTTTCTAACTGAATTTATTGATCTCAGGCTTAATTCTAACTAAATAAGATTTCGTTGCAAATAATACCAGGTATAGTTGTACGCTTAAGAGTAAGCAACTTAGTATGCTGAATTCACGAAGATATTATCAGTTCAAGTAAAACAAATGAGCGAGGGACTATTGCATTAAAATCTTTCATTTAAATTTTTAACAATTTCTTTATCATTTTTATGTTAATATTAATTTTAATTCCAAAAACTGATATATTGTATCTGGAATCTGTAATAAATTATATATCTGCAATCCAATAGATACGATCAATAGAGGCAGATGCTTGAAGATTTCCTTGTTTCTAAATCAGCACTTTTATCTTTGCTTCTTCATTTTCGTGTAATATTTGAAGGAATACAATTTTTGTTTAAGGTTTATGTAGAAATTTCATACGATAGATGTACGTCACAGCAATCGCTAAAGTTCTCTATTAAAAGAGGGCATCAAAGTGGACACTGTGAAATAAATGTATTTCCACATTTAGAGGGAGAAGTCCCAGCTTTCCGGTGGAAAACCTGAGAAACTTATTGAGAGGCATATTCAGCTTTTCAACGGTGCGCGGGAAAGCTTTCTGATTGTTCAAAATATGGATATTTTCATGCTCAATTTATCACAGGATAAATATTAATACAAAAATTGAAAATTATCATCTTGTGCTCACATTATAAAATCTTTGATCTTCCGTTAAAATGTAAATAACAGCCTTTATATTGAATTAATTATTTAAAGATTAGTAATGAAATTTTCACTGACAAACAATTTAATATTTTCTGAAAGCGGTAAAATTTTAGCTAAAATTTCAAAATTAAATATTTCAGCCAGACTCATGGACAACGATATAACAGCCTGATCTTAGGAATGTTTCAACCTACGTCTTCTAACTTAAGCACATTTTCTGAACATTTCGCAGCCGCATAATTCTAACATAACACATATTAATTGAGAAAAAATACTAACTCATCTAAAGTTTTCAGTTCATAAGTAAATTATTTTCAAACAAATGTAGTAAATAAATATATTTCTGTTATTTTCTTGTTTAATGCCATATATTCTCAAAAATAATATTCTTAGATTTTAAGAATAATGTGCTTATTCTCTAAATTGCATAACAAGTCTTTTAAATGTGTTTCCCTTTCGGCGGCATATTAAAGAACTTGAGTTTCTTGAACTTCATTTTATCACCTCTTATATAGAATTTTTTTATTCCAAATTTTGATTTTTGCACTGGACTCTTTTGCAATCAGAGATTGTTTTTTGTCAAACCATAATACGTCACAGTCTTAGTACAAAAATTCAGACATATATTTTCAAATAATTTAAAAAAACTTTCGGATAATTTATCAAAATAAATAACAAATTGGTTTTCAGTATATTCTTAGAGAATTATTTAATATCTGTACTTAACCCTATCACGAGAAAAATAAAAAGTGTATGTGTCATGAAATTCTACCATTCCAGCAGTTACGGTATTACGTTAATTGACATCAAAGTCAAATTCGTACATTCCAACATAAAATTTTAAATTACAGTAAGATCATCAGAACACAACTTATTAATTTTTTCTTGCACATGTTTGTGCAAAGTAACAAAAAATTAAGTAATACGCATTATTTAATTATATCAAAAGTTATTGTATTAAGTTTCAAAAGATAATTGATAACTGTTAGAAATTCTCTAAAATCGAATTACGCTTCAGTAATTGGAAAGGAATAAGTATGCGTTATTGCATTTCGGGAACTGTAAAAGAAAAATTTCATAAAGAAGTGTCTGGTCATAATTAATGAAAAATGAACTGAAAAACTCTTGAAAATTAATTATATTCAATTATATGATTCAAATTCAACTTATAGCAAAGTGTAAAAATTAAAATCTAAAATAATGTAAGTTTCTCAAATTATTATTTAATACGAGCATTTTAAAACTATTTGTCTTTTTCCTAGAAAGGAACTGAATAAGATTTAAATTAAAATATGCAATAGGAAAGTATGTAGCTCTCTAAAATCGGGGTAACGAAAGTCTTAAATTTCTTTAAAAATAAATCATTATACAAAGAAATAAGACGCTAGTAAATCATTTGATCATATAACCAAAAAAAGACAAAGAGAATTAATTTTTTCCTTGTGAAAAACTAAAATATAAGGATGAAATATACTTGAAAATCTTTTTCGTAGTTAAATTTTTTGTTGCTTTAAATGCGCAATAAAACTAGTCGCCAAAAAATACACACCAAATAAAATATATCCGGCGAAATTGGACTCTGGAATCTGCGGAAAAACCAGCCTCTCTAAGTTAAATAACTTATTTTTTGTTCTTACTTCAGTGAAACATGTAGAAGGCCTATTAAAACATTTTTCCATAAATAATAGATAAAACACGTATTTCTGCCAAAATTCATTTTTTTATACACTGGAAAAATAATAATGGGTGGAACGCATTTCCAAGCCAGTTCTACCTTTGTCTGTCATAAAATATTAAAAGTACATAGTTTCTATTAATGACGCGTCAAGCAAAGGTAAATCTGATTCATTTCAAAACTTGAAGTAGAAAGCTTCGCCTCAGTTTTAGGTAAAATGAGAAAATCTCTTGTTAAAATCTCTTATTTTCTCTTTTTATTTAATACTATAGCAAACATTTTTTGTATTTATTTATTTATACCACAGCATGAAATTGATTTAAACATTATGCCTTCTTTTTTGCCTATTCTTTCTTAAGCCTTTTTAGTTTATTACGGGTTTTGAAGAAAGTAAAAGCTTATTATCCGATTCATTTTCATGATTATTTATTAAGTTTTATCAAATGCACTTCAATAACGCCTCTGATTACATTTGAAGTAATAAATAATTCTTTAAAATAAAGACATAAAAATATTCATTTTTTTCATAGAATAACTAACAAGCTACAATAGTCAATTTTTCGTAGCATAAGAACTGCTATGATTTCTGTTTTCTTTTGATGTAATCAATAGACATCGGTGGCATAATTTTTCCATTTCATAAATTTAAACAAATAAAACGAGTTAACAATTTTAAGAAACGAGTTATTAACCTTAAACGCATAAATTACAAAGTGAGTAGACATAGTGAATTTGGGAATATGAAGAGATTTTAAAAATGAGAAATATGTTTCATTTAATAAAAGATTAGTCACAAGAAAATCTGATGAACGAAAAATTTTATTTTGATGCTTCGCCTCCGGCAAACCATCATTTGATTTGTAATACCTAGTAATATATCCATAGTTTTATGTATATGTGTTTTTCATCTCAAATTCGCTGACATTCTTAGTTTTACTCATTTCAATATTATTAACTAATGATGGCCCGTCCCGAAGAAAAAGTAAGAGAGAATAAATAAATAGTATAAGTAAGTAGAGAATTTGACAAACATTTACGGTTAGCACAAATGATAAATATTACGGGAACTTTTTTAAATGTTATTGTATAGAAAATGATATTTAATCATTTGATATTGTGTAATTTTCCTTTCAGGAATTGTGCTGGTTGGTAAGTTCATCTGATTATGCATCATCTTTCTTCTTTCGTCTTCAGTGCCAGTTACATTTATCTACCGAGAGAAAATTTCACGTGAAATGTTCGATATGATACGTTTTGTTATGCAATTTTCCATTAATATTCCTGATATTAGTAATTTCTGATTTCAGTGGAGTAATTCGTCTTTTACCACTGATACATTCGTTTCAGATTCTCTAATCCTTTGCTGTTGAAGAACGAAACGATATTTGATCTGATCTGGTGTTCTTTTCTCATAAATCAAATCTAGTAGGTTCCGTATTAATTAGGGAAGCAAAGTCAAGCCTACTAGCTGTTGAAAAGGACCTCGCATCCTATATTTGAATTGTTTTTAAAAAGGAGAATGCGCTTTGTTATTTTCCTACCAATTTAAAAACAAATTTTGGGACTTCACTTACTCGTAATCTGAAGGTTAATTCTAAACTCTTAAATTAATGCCGCTGAAATTGATAAATTAATACCTCGGTCACTGTGGCTCAGTTGGTAGAGTATTGGTATGTCAATCTGATCGTGGTTGGAATCTGACCATGGTAGTTTTATCCAGGGGCCTGTATTTTAATTCAAAATATTATAAATTTAAAGTCTAGGACATTCTGGAACTTTCTTTAAAATTCTAGCTGGATGATTCTGGAATTTTCCTTAAGTATATAAATGTTGAGTGACGGAAGTTGTGGGCAAGTTCTCTTATGTTACGAGTTGCTTCAAGCTAATAAATCTACTTTATTGTAAAATACTATTCTGCAATTAATTGCATCTTCGGGACATTATTAGCGTTTGGCTTTAAAGCAACACCAGAATATTCTTGGGACTGGTCTCGTAACTTGACAAAACCGACATCTGAACAGGCAGACCCTTCTCCCAACTTCCCTGCCACACCAAGGAGAGAGCATCAAATTTCACGTGCAACAAGCCACCATACATGATGGAGTTTGGGTGGAATCGGGCTCCGAAGCTGAAACTTTCCTTTTTCTTAGCTTTACACTTAGCAACAGACCAACAACATCCTTTCTATTTTAATTTGCATGGCGACAAAATTATTTCAAGTTCATAGACTTCACTCCTTTTTAAATCTTGCTTATAATTTAGTGGATAAATTTGATATATTAGATGCTTGAATAAAATAACTACTGGAAATAACTTCAATGCCCTTTCTACTACTTACTACGCATTAATGCATTTTGTGGTATTTACAAGTTGTAAGGGTTTCTTTTTAATGTTTTAAAATTTATAACATATTATATTTCTCAATTGTTACTAATTTCAGTTTCAAATTTCGAGCGATGAATTATATATATGTTTCCACCCTCATTGACTTCAAGCTGATAAGAATGATTGTTGCTAAAGAATCAGGAATCTGACTTTGTGTGGCCGCAGCAGTAATGATCCATGTTCATTATACAATTATAAAAATAAAAAGTAAATATACAATATTGAAAAACCAGACATATTACTGGTTTTAGAGCCCATAGCTTATTTTGCTTTTTTTAAATTCGTCATGCTTAATGTGTTATTAAATAAAGTATATTTAAATGACTATAATCAACGAAATCTCTGAATTTTCACCAAATGGAAAGCTGTCATTACTTTGTCAAGAACGGCCTTCACAACACATATTCATCGGAAAGTCTTTGAGAAACGGAAAACTGTTTTGATTTGAAATTCGCGTGCGAGATATTTTGCATTACTTTTCCTAGAATCTCAGATACTCGGATCGAATCTTTATTTTATTCAATTCTCAGCAACTTCATTTGCGCATTACTAGCATGCTAGTCTTTTTAAAGAATATTTTTGTGTCTACATCGTTTTAATGTAATAATACTTTGATGTTTGCTTTTAAATATTAATGCTTTGTATTTGTTAATAGTTTACGATATGGAAAGACCATTATACTGACGTATATTGATTGCAACAAAATAGAAATTGCATATTATTTGTGTTCGCAAGGGATTTTTTTGTGTGTGTCAAGAAAAAATATGTTAATCAATAAAAGAAATAGAAATGTCGGCACGTTTGTGTCAACGGTAATATCGTGTAACATTTTTGATTGATCGCTGTAGCTAGTCCTTGATAAAAATTATTATTGAGCTATTTACAAATGAAATAAAACTATGACTACAAATGACTTACTTAATTTAACTATAAAATTTCTAAGTGCATACAAACTCAAAAACAATTTTTTATTGATTTTTAAATGTTTCAATATATTTCGTTCTTTTAGTACACAGCAGTTACTTTGCGTTTTACGATTTTTCTTACGAACGTCGCTGAATGTGTACTAGAAGATTTAAATTCAGTTGCATACGCGCTAGTGCAGATATCGTACAACCGAAGTACAGATGATAGTTTTACAATAAAAGACTTAAAATTTAGGCCACTTACGAAACTCCTCTGTTGGTAATCCTCATCACATTGGTGATAAATTTAATTCTTTGTTCTATTGTGTGCATTCATATCCTTTCCGCATATATGGCTTAAAAAGATAGAATATACTATGCTGCCCCAACCAACAACCAATGAAACTTCTTTGCTGTTCAATTTTGTTCTTTTATTTTTCGACATGCAATAGGGACAGCAATTTTGTTTCCTATGGCGTGAGAGTTAAGTACTTTCCTGCTAAATTCTCAGAGTCCCTGCCTGAACAAGAAAATTTGCGATTTTGTCTTGCCGTAATCATACTGGTAATATTTCATTCTCTTGAGTGCGGGTTGTTATGTAGTGCCGAAGATTTAGAATTCCAGGCTCCTTACGATGCTTTCTTATAGGTTATTCTAGTTATCATACAAATTGTTTTAACAATTCATGAACATGGCATATTTAATATCTAATTATGTCACTGAATTTATAAAGAATAGAATATGATTATACAAGCGTGATAGAAAAGGCAACACATATTTGTTTTAATAACTTGAAAGGAGATTAAGTACCTTTCCATTAATTTATCAGAATCATTGTTGCAACAGTGAAGCTTATGTTTTCATCAAGTCTTTATCACAGCAGCAAGACATATATGCAAGAGAGATTATTATTTTACAAACCAGCTGGCACATTGTGGCAAAATTGGCTCTTGAGTCAGTGCGATACAACCTGCCAGCGAATGGGGTTAATGTTCTTTCACCAAACATTTTCTCCAAAGTAAACTTAAAAATAATCGAAAAAATTACATTGAAATCAGCAATGCTTTTTGTTAATGTTACTAAGAAATATCTATAATGTTATCGTTTATTTGGTGTTCTTAATTACGTTACTTGTGAATAAACTAATAAGTTAGAAAATCAAAAAATAAACCAAAACATCAATGAATAATTCTTTTACGTCATCACATTCATTTCATTAATCAGCAATAAAAGCGTTAAGTTGGGAAGTGAAATCTGAAATTCATACTTAAACATATTTTTAGCACGACATAGAAATAGCTATTGCATTATTAGCAGTGTATTAGATAAATATGAGATAAAATATATGAATAAATAATTTCTAAATTACATCTTTAGTTCATCGTGCTCTAATTAGAGAATTATCTCCTAGTTAAACACGAAGTACTATATATTAACCTCTTTTAAATTCATAAAAAAATCACCATTTTCAGAAACAACTTGCGACATCTATATCAAAGGATTCCAGTCAAAGTGAAGATACGTGCCCGTCGGTAAATGTTCAAACCTGTAATATTAACAACATTCGAAACAAATTTCTCGCAAACCAAAAATAGAAAGAAAGAAACCCTATCCACAGTGAATAAATAATGCATAGGTGAAAACTCGGAAATTAATGCCGTCTGCGCCAAAAAAAAGCGATTTTGTGTTTTTCCGTTTACGTGAGCTTCAAAAATAACCATAAATTCTTTTGGAAGCTATGGAAATGAAGAGAGAATGTTGTACCTTGATGGTAGGTATAAAAGCGTAAAAACAGTAAACAGTGGAATGCTACCGATTAGAAGGCGAGTTTTTTTTCTTTGTGGGTTCTAGAGAATTCGTATAGCATCGTGATAAAATTCCTCACTTGGCATGCAGCTATTCTCTTCTGCTATTGAAAGGAAGATGCGGAGAAGGGATTATATTCACTGAAATGTTTGTGTTTAAGGTTGTTATTTATATTAAGTCATGTAACAAATCGAATGAATGTGTAATGTTTTTATATTCATGAAGAACAAAACCTATTCAAACAGAAATTTAATTTAAAAGTGTTTTTATTTTAAATCTTGCCATCGTTTATATATTAAGATATTTAATTTAATAACAGATTGAGCTCTGATAATTTAGTAGAAATACAGATAAAATAATTAAAAACAGATACTGTTAATAATCACAGGTTTGTAAGATAGTAATAATTAGAGATTTATTGATTCATAAATGGTAAACAGTGGAATGCTATTGATTAAAATGTGGGTTTTGTTTCTTAGTAGATTCTATGAAACTGGGAAAACATCATGATAAAATTTCTCACAGATCCTACAATTATTGTCTTCTCTATTGAAAGTAAGATGTAGAGAAGGGATTATGTTCATTCAAATGTATGTGTTTAAGGTTATTATTTATATTAAGTCATGCAGCAAATGAAATATAGTGTTTTTGTATTCATAATGCACAAAACCTGTTCAAAAAGAAATGGATCATCATTTACATTTTTAAAAATTCTTCTCACACTTTCTTATTCAAACTTTTGATATATAATAAATTAATTACCAAAACACCTAAAATGCTGAATATCATACCAGCCCATACAACAAGGATGTTTTCATTATTACTCTCATATGTAATTTTATAAGTGTTTGAAAGTTTATATTCGGTTGTTAAAATTAATAATCGTAATTAATTAAATGTCACTTTCATAATGTGAAATACGATTTCTCCATTATTTATAATCCAAACTTGGGAATATACCGTATTGGAAAGTTTGCTTCATATCTGCAAAATGAAACAAATAAAACAGTGTCAAATAAAGGGATTGCCGTATTTGATATTTTACAAATGCAGGAATGATCTTTTCTGCGGATACAAATCAGATCGAGTAACGAATATGATACATTTGCTACTTGGTAACATTTCGGTCAAAAAATTATGTTAAAAAATTTTGATTACACATTCGAAAAAAAAAAATATTCCATACTTAGCCACAGAAACCTCAATAACAAACTACGTTATCGGTACAAAGCAGCTGCTATTTCTTTAGTTTGCAAAGGAAATTCAGGGTCAAGAAATCATTACCATACGTATTATTTTTAAAACCCGCAGAGCGTGGAATTGAAAAACGAGATTTTTCACATTCGATAGTTTGCAGTTGTATGACGATATGTTTATCATGGATCGGTTTATAACTTAAGCGTTCACCTTTTATGTAGAACACAGGCTGTATTTTTTTCCAAAATGCCTCATTTTCTCTCAAATAATAAAGGATTTTAAAATTTTCGTTTTACTAATTATTTCACGGAAACAGCTAATGCAACCTTACCTTACACCTTAACCTTAACACCATCATGTAAAATTAAAAAGTATCTAAATGTATCTAAAATTCTGCATTTTAATCCTACAGTTCTTTTCGCATTTACTATGCCCCTGTATCGTTCCAGTCAATATGGCCCGAACAGTAAATACTATGTACAGGGGCCTATGTTCTCGATGCTTTCAGAACAATATTATGTTTAGAGATAAATAAAATATGTTTTAATAGAATAAACTTGATATATTTGAAAAAAAATACGATGAATATATAAATATAAGCATGTGTAATATGAAAAATAGAGATGGATTAGAAATTTTTTTAAAAAAATCTTATTACATTTTTATTTACAATTCAAAAAAAATATGATACATGCTTCTTGCAGATATGTTTTTTTTACAATTCTTGCCCAGTATATTTGTTTTATTATCATTGATTGACAGAACATGCATCGGGCAAGTTTATTACTTAACTGCAAATTAACAAAGGATGTTTATGATAAATCATTTTGCCATTTATCCTGTATTCCTGTGACTATATTGCGAGACTCTTTATTTGCTTAGAAAAGCTGTTTTGTATGAATATACGAAACAATTAATAATTTGCCTATTTCTTCAAAAGACAACATTTTCGTTAATCTCTTTTCATTCCATTATTATTTATTGATGTCCGGAGAGTAACTGCATTATAAGCAGAACTATCAAACATATTATAAAATATAACCATGGTCCAGTAGATTTTTTTCCTTTTGCAAATATATGTATTCAAAAGTTGATCAAGAGTATCCATAAATCCTTTAATGACACTGTACTCTAATACCATTTCCAGCTTTTTGTCAAGTCTGTTACTAATTGACTTATCATAAGGTATTTTGCTCATAAGATGGATGATCTATTCGCCTTCAATAATTGTCATTTTTGAAGATATCATTCTGGATTGTAGACCAGAATACAGTTTAAAGTGCACTTTTTACAACACTTATTCTTGATGTTGATTACCTAGTTATGCTTGTAGAGCTGTATTTATAATATTAGTACAATTCAAGCAGCCAGAACGTGGAGGCGAATTGATTGATCAGTTTATATTTTCATGTTTGGACCGAACATTATGGACAGTTTGAGTAACCATACCGTCATCATAATCAGAAGTATCACTTTTCGTCACTTGCATGATTTTAATGTTCAGAAACATCTTCTACTTCGTGGTGATTCCATAAGCTAAGCTATTTCAGTATCACTCAAATATCTGCAAATCGCTATTATTTTTTTCCATCTCATTACAGAGTCAAGAGTTATTGATATTTCTGTATGGAAGTTGTGTTCTCATAAAACTCAAAACAGGGGAAATTATTCGATTCCGTACCCTACAACCTAACTGGAGATATCGTGTCACATGACCTAATTGTCGCCTTCACTGAACTTGAATGCTTATGCAAACCACTTTAGATTACTTTTCATGAATTTATTTATGTCGTTTTCTATTGAATTAATAATATATCGTGCAAGATTTTAAGTACAATTAAATTTAAAAAGCAAAATAATAAAAGTTTTAATTTTAAAGAGCAAAAAATTCGGATCACATTGACCGGAGCGATACAATGATACAATTTCAAAAAATAGACAGAAAATATATAAAGAAAAGAAAATCATTTCCAGAGAAATAATATATCACTCTCACTAATAAAGTCAAGAAATGTCTGCAAAATATCCTTATACTGTCGTTTTTTATAGGAAGTTAAAAAATAGACCCGAACAGAACAGCAGGGTTAAATTAATAGTAAATTATAAGATAAATAAGAAGTTTCAGTGAAACAGAAGAAGTATTGCATCTTCTGCCTTTGTTCACCCATTATTTAATATTTAACTGGCTGGAATTGTTAACAGAAATAAACCATATATTACCAGTAAAAAATATGTTTTTCAATTCTTATAAAACATCACATTTTCAAGTAATGCAGCAAAACAATTTTCTGCGTAAATTTTAAAGTTTAAAAGAAAAATCATTCTTCTTGCGAAGGAATGCAGAATATACTATCGAGATCATTATTTTTGAAAACGTCATCTTCGTATAAAATAAGAAGTTTATTGCGCTTCAAACAGCATTCAATTCCTCTACAGAAGAAACTTTGTTTTATATGTTACGCAAGAGCCTTTAGAACGCTTTGATCAGGTTTGCTGACGTGATTGTGCAATATGCTTTTATCAATGCAACTGTCTGTTATAAAGTCCGCTCTTTCAAAAGCAAAATTAACATTGCTGCCATAACGAAGAAATAAATGTATTGATCGTGAGGAAGAGCTTTAATAGTTTTATCATTAATAAATGTTGATTTGTTTTATATCTATGATGCAGAATATAATAATTTAAAATATTGGATTTTCCTCTCACACTTCCACAAAAAAATCCGCACATCCGCATTACAAAACAGAAACTTAATGATTAAATTAAAAATTAAAAATATATTAAATATGTTTAATGTAATGTAAGAAGGTTTATTTCCTCTTGAAATCTATTTACAAAAACTATTTTATATCATTTTTAAACGCCTTTACTTAACATGGCTTGTTTCATGTCTGTAAAGATAGAATTTGTAATAATTTTTTCACCCATTTCCTGATATACTAGAGTTTCGAAACTTTGTATAGTTATTTGTTCCCGATGGCAATTAATACCTTAATTATTAACTACGATATTCTTTTAACCAAATAATGATTTCATGCAGGTGGCGCCATCTAGAAGTCAGTTTGAGTCCATAGTATTTATAATGATGAATTAGCAAACATATTAATTACTAAAAAGTAGAAAATATAAGAAAATAATAAAATGCTTTTAAACACGCTATTATTAGCGGATAAAAAGTAGGAAATTATATTTTTTTATCGAAAATCAAACAATAGTATAAAGGAGTTATTGTCAGACAGAAATTACTGGAAATTTTTTAAAAAATAAAGTATATTATAAATGGTATTAGAATTCCAATTTACTTTATTTGTATCAGAATCCTACGCTTTTAGGTTTTGTTTCAGCATCCATTTTTTTGATAAAAAATTGTTTAAGGTGAGAAATCAAGAATATTATAAGATAAGAATTAAAATATTTCTTCTTAGAATTAGAATATTAATATTTTGTGACTAGAATATATATCTAGATTAAGTATGAATTAGATAATTCCTAGAAATATCGAAAATATTAATAGAAGGTAATTTTCTTCAAGTCGGAATTTTATATAATTGTTTAGAATATGGATGTAAACTTAAAGAAAACCATTCGAACTGTTAAGGTGGCTTGTGTAGGACGTTGCAATTCCATGGTGACTGAATTCAATTTCCAGATAAGGCTTGGGCGTTTTATATAAGTGAAAGTCCGACTTCTGCATTTAGATGACTTGAAAAGCGACAACACTTGCGGCGAATGTGTAATGTATTGCATTCAGATTTCTTTTTTACTTTTCTTATGTCTTAGACTAAAAACTACAAAATAATTAATAAACATTTTTTTAAAATTAGAACTCTTTCATCAGTTTATTAAAAAAGAAAAATAAATTTCTTATCAAAATTCGGGAGGTCAACACAAAAATCTTAAAAGCGTGAGGCGCTGAAAGCAATAGGTGAAATATATAAAGTACATTGACTACTATAAGGAACAAAAAAAATTCTTAACATTCATCATGTATAAATTAAATTGCATTATAAATATGATTACAATTGAAATTTACTTAGAATATATCTATCTGGGTCTCACGCTTTTGAAAAATTTTTGTTTTGACTTCCAGACGTGTGAAAAAATATCATTTTTTCTTTTTAATATACTTATAATTTTTTAAAGTTATAATACTTATTATTAGAAGGCATATCTCAGTTGTTCATTTTTAATTAAATACGTCGTGTTTGACGAAGAAGCTGTAGAAAGATGTGCAAACAAGTCTTGCTATTGCTGATAATTAGTTGTGAAAGTAACTGACCAAAACTAATTGGTACGAGGAATTAATCTATTAAGCTAATTTTATATTTTCTTTCTTTCCATTCTCCATTTAATATATAAAGATATTTTGTTATTTACGGAAATATCTGTAGAAAAAGGAAAGAACATTAAACCGTTAAATATTTATTACAAACGATGGAAATAAGTTAGCATCAATTCTTCCATTCGAAAGAAAGTATATATCAAAGAACATATTTCTTTCACTTAAAATGTTGAAATGTTGGCGATGCATCTTGTTTATCCATTTCCAAAGCTTTAATTGTACTGCGTAGAAAGAATTTAACAAAGAAATTTTGGTTTCATTTCTAAAAATCAATCTTTATTTGTTTATGTTTAATTGTATACATATTGTGTGATCAACAATAAAAAAGCTAATTCTGAGAATCAGTAACATAAAGAGATCTTTTATTATTTTGAATGCTTAAGTTGTAAGGTGACTATTCTTTTTCTACGGAATTCCCATTGAATTATAAAACACTTTTTCAATATATCAAAATATTCACAGAAAGTAGCAAGAGCTCATAAACACAGAAATATATATATTACAAACAATAAAAATAAACAGCTTCACTGGTTCCATACGTAAAAGAAATACAAGTAGAAACGTTACTTCTTTTCCACCAACAATGTCTGAATTCTAGGGAGCCTATCATTTGCCATTTATCGACGATGAATCCTGTTTGTCCATTTCCAAAGCTGAGAACTTTCCTCCACAAAAGCTGCGATGAAAAATTCGACACAGCACCCTAATTCAAGAGAATTGCCGCTGTTAGAAATCGCGATTGGGATGCTACTGAAAAATCAGAATCGCAGAAACCCTCTAAGGAACAACCTTGGAGGGGAGATCTTCAACGACCTGCTTTGGACACGGAATCTCTCCCAGTAGAGTTGGAAGGCCCAATTTAGAGCTCAGGTCACGACTGCACTAAGTTTCGCGGTAAAGGAACTCGAATAATAGTACACTAGCTGCAGAAGCAATCACCTGAAAGTGCGACTCCAACATTATCGAATCAACTAAATAGTATTAAGGCTATTGTGACTTAAGTTAAAAGGTTTCAGACCTAATCGAGGATGATTTTCGCTCATGAAATTGGAGTTTCCTTTCTTTATCGTGAATGGCTCCGAGGAATAAGGTGCGAATCTATTGATTGTACGCATTGATAATAGTTTTCGGAGGTTTGAAAATTGCACTTGGATACAATATAAATTTTCTGATGTTTATTTGTTTAAGTATAGCAACTCTTGTTTAAAGGTTAATAATAAATTCTCTCCATTCGAAAGTCATTGTAATAAAATCATGAAATTGAACATTACAAGAAATGGACAAATTTAATACTGCAATTTTAATCGTTCAGAAGGCAAACATATTTTGTTATTTGTTTCTATATTTTTATTCCGTTAATTGTTTAAAAAATGAAATTCTTAAAAGTATTTAGCTGTCTGTTTATCAATTAAATTATTCCTAGTTCTTACTTTGTTTCAAAGTAAGAACTCAAAGAAAGTTCGATTATCAAAATTGTGTGAAAGTTCTTTTCATACATGAAATTATTTTAAAATAAAAAGTTTTTGAATAAATTATAACAGCATTGGGATTTGAAAATTTAAATAGCAAAACAAAAAAAAATCATAAATAACCTAATATTTTTTAACAGTAGATTGTTTTTTTTTCATAAAAACTCAATTTATTTAAGCAACTATGGTTTTGAGCAGTTTTAGCTTAAGAAGAAAGCTTTCTAATTATTATGATGTAGCTTTTGCTTAGATTATAATCCCTTTATTTTTCTATAATTTAAATTATTAAGGAGTATAACTACACATACATTGCTATTTAAAACTTAGCATTCAAGTACAGCTGCTCTTAAACAAAACCTTTTCTTTAAATTATATTTTAATAACAGTTTAATACGCATTGAAGCAATTTGCATTCTTTGATCAATTATTTTATATGTTTTCAAATTACTATCTCTGACCTTTAAATGTATGTAAATATCACTTTATTTAAATTAAATGCTTAAAGTACTTATCTTTTATAATGAAATCGTAACGCTGCTTAAATACCCTTTAAGCTTTCTTTAAATATTTCACTGGACTTCTTATATTCGGGAAAATTTGTCTAAGAAAAGCATTTAAAATCGAAAGAAATACATCTTACATATTTTAATCTAGTATGATCCTACTAAACTTCAAAGCAATTCCAAACATCCTCCTGTAAAAAAATGCCAATGCCTGGTTAAATTCGTCGATAAATATTATTGAGCTTCCTGAAACGTTGTTTTAATATGCTCCAACTGTCATAAAAAAGGATTTTTTCTGTTTCATAAAGATAATATATCCAGTTCTTTAAATTCAAACGCTCAATGATTTTAATAATGGAAGAAATATTTCAGCTGTTGAAAAAATGCACGATAAAAAATGAAATTAAATAAAATGCCTAGGAAAGAATGCGAATACCTCAAAGCCTTAACTGCTCCACAGCGGATTCGTTGGGTTAGTTTCATGGTTAAGCTTAACCTCAGGTACTGAATTTAATATTTCTTCTACGACGTAGATATGCTCTTGTGCCTTGTAATCTTTCTCTGTCAGAAATGTATTCTCATTTCTCAATTCTTTTCCTTACCAAAATGGGAAAGATGTTGCGTGCAGCTGTATCAGTTGTTAATTTAAAAACTGTCTCGGATTTTTATTTAATTTCTTTGAATTATTTCAGCCGGTTCCCAAAAAGGGTTGCTTGAATATTATATTTTATTTTCCTCTTTCATTAAAAGGCTGATCGTTATTTTCACCCCAATCCTATTCTTTCCTTTTTTTCTTTCTTTTATTCTTCTTTAAGGAGATAAAAGAAGAAAGGAAAGAGGGTTTCGAAAGAAGAGGGCGTCATTCAGGAAGAAAAATATAATTCATTTTGCAGACAACTGCCTCTTAAACACCAAACAATTCCTTTATTTGTATGTTAATTAAATTGTTTCTTCATTTCGTTATTTATGACAAAGATAGAACTTCCAGTTGTGAAGGATTAAAAAAATGCACATTCACATTATGAACAATGTTTAACACAAAAAGTGGGCAAAAAATATATCAGTTAGATATTTCTGAGGAGTCTATAAGAATCGAAGTACCATTTGCAGATACATATTTGAGATTTTCTGTGCATTCCAGGAAGGATATTTATTGATTTAGTAACTGCTAATTCTAAGAGGATCATAAGAAAATATGTTCAACTTTCTGCGTATAGAAAAGGTCGGAACTGTTTGGATGGTGGAAAAGGAAAGCTCAATATTCTGATTGCCGAGTTTCCATTTCGTGTTCGGAGTATCAGTTTGGAGTTCAAATCCTCACCGAGTATTCATCGCGTATGCGGGGATCGTTCGCGAAAAATCACTCAGGTACAATAAAAACTACAAAGATATTTTAACAACAGTCTTTCATAATATAATAAGAAAACTGCTTTAAAAAGTGGAGTGCAATTAAATCTGTAGAATCATCGAAAAACGTGGATGAAAGAAATATTTAATTCTCCTCCAACATTCTAAAATCTTTATTTCTCACTTTGAAGAATAGATTTTCAATTCGATACGCAGAAAACTCAATGCTGCTCTGATTTTCGAGATAAAAGGTAATTGTAAAATGAAGTCCTGTATAGCACGCCAAATAGAACAAAAAAGATAATGATTCCGTAGCTACAAAACATTTTCTGACGCAAATAAGTATATATTTCCTTCGAGTTAGCATTTAATTTTAAATACTTGTCGCAAATACTTATTTAACAGTTAACTTAACAAGGAATTCTTCAAGCGTCCTTAATTGAATGCTATTACTCGCTTATCTCGAAAATACCTACGAATTATCGACAAATCTCCATTATTCAATAAATTCCTTTAGACTGGATGCATACTTAACAACAGAGAAGATGTCATTAGTCTATCAGCTGATTTTAAATAAACTTACATGTCAGTGACTTCTTTGAGAACATATTCTGATTTTATAATATGGCTTACGTTACAAAAACATTTCCACGTATAGCTGTCGAACTTAATCCGTAATGAATGTCGAAAACGTATTTCATTATTAATTTCTAAATAGAAGAAAATAGAAATACGTACCATGCTAAAGATGTCTATTAAACATATAATTATTTATTAACACATTTTAGAGTTCAAAATGAAATCTATTTAAAATAATAGAGGGATAATGAAGATTTCGCCTATACGCAATTGAATTCAAAATTCGTCAGAATGCTAGAGAAAAGGGTGGGGGAGTGAATTAGACAGCAGCAGTTGACTTTGATTGGGCACTTGAGCTCGGCTAGATATATTCTTTCGACAAGTAGATAAAATAGGTTCCTTCTTGAGTGTCAAAATAAAAAAGAAGGAACAAATTTATACGATTTTTCTTTCTTTCCATATATGTTATGTACAATCGTTATAGATATCTGTTATCATCGATATTTTGTCGATTAATTTTTAATTTTGTTGTCAACAAAATCACAGAACACTTATTTTAGCATGTTACAGCAAGATGATATCCAATATATCTACCGAGGCGCAAATGTGATATAAACATGCTCTTTCATGTATTCAATTCAATAGTCAATTATGATCAAAAGAAGAATTGGAGATTGATGCTGATAGCATGTTCCTTAAATTAGCGCCCCCAAATAGCTTCAATACATATTTGTTTTAATTTCTCAACTTTTAATATAAAATTTAACATCTTAGCCGAATTGAACCAGTACAAAATTCCTTCTCATTCTTTAACTACCTCTATAGAAACACGAAAAGCTCAAGTACAACTATGGACCCCAAAACTATTGAGGACATTCAATGCTGGATGTATGCGCTATGCCATCACTCAAAAATTAATAATAACCTAACGAGCAATGGGCCATAGAAGATCGGATGATTTGTACCGAAAGAAACAATTTCACTTTTTTCATCAGAATCTCTCCAAAAGGCTGCATGCAAACCTAGTTCCTCACGGTAATTGGGTTGAATGGGAATCTGGGTGAATATTTCACCAGGAAGTTGTATATATCCATATATAGCCGGAGCATGCGGACAGTCGTAGACAGCATTGCGAAATGATGAGCATACATTTCAATTATCCCGTCGACGTAAACGCTTCCCATTAGATCTTCTAATAGCTGATAAATCACGGTGCAGTATTAGCGAGACAGTTATGTCGCGGAAGTAGAACGAGCAGGCTTCCGCAGCACGCTTGGTTAGCGTCTGTTAATTCTAAGTGCTTCGAGTTGTGTGTTCCGGAATTGATGAGCGTCTGATAGCGAAAGTGCTGGGGCAACCTGTGTCAGGAAGGAAAGAAGGAGCTTGTAAATGGAAGTTCCGATTTTGCTAGACATAATCGGTGGTGTCAGAGGTCTGCGCATTGATTTCGAATTGCGCTGCTTGATGGATGACCGAGCATCTGGTTCGGATTTATTCAGTCTCATTACTCGCGCTACTTAACGGACGGAGTGGAATTCGTTTACGTTAACTTTATAAATACTCATCGAATTATCTTGGACTTCTGGAAGTTTGGAAATTAAAAGGAACTTTTTGAGAAAGTGTCTTGAGTATATTTCTGTTGAAATGTGATGTTTTTCATGATAATCATAAAGATTATTTTTCTGTAATGGATTCGAAAATTAATACGAAAACAACGAAAAAATTCAAGCCTTGTCAAGGCCACATCGAAAAACTAACTGCGTGTTGTGTTAAGTCGTGCTATTGCGTCAACCATCCAGCTGCGCATCCCGCGATTTCCGCGGGTCAGTGTGCTTACTTCTTACTATCTTAGCGTTGAATTATGTTAAACCAATAGCATTGTATATACATAACAATTTGCTTCGAATGAAAACTATTCGTACATAATTGCAAACGTTGCATAGCAATGTGAAAATTTAATTAGCACTTTGCATTTAACATGGAACATGTAAAGATGAATTGAATATTATTGTTACTTGAAGCACTAAATGTTCTTTAGTTCTTAGAAACTTTGTGCACGAGCTATTTAAAGGAGAACAGAAACTCAGTTGGATTAACTTTCTATATATTCATGAAAATGGAAGAGATCTCTATTGGTTTGGAGACTGAAATATCCTCTTTCTAATTGAGCTTTAACTAAATATGTGTAAAATATGAGACCTAAATTTAAAATTTAACGATTTGGTTCCGAAAACTAATGCAAGTACAATTGTTAATGATTTCAGTTATCCTACAAAGATTTGTGTTAGTGTCGTATGCTCCTGTGGTAAATTATTTTTAAAGAAAAATAAATCAGACAATTAAATAATCTTGTATATTTGCTATCCACTCCTGTTTTGGACATTAAACACGCAAGATAGGAGTGGAATTTCTTTAGGTTAATTAATAAATACTCATTAATCTTTTCCAATCGGCGGTACATACGTTATACCGGGAATTGCGTTTCCTTTTACCTCGGCTGCGGTACAAGTGTTGTGCCGAGCAATCGAGTGACAGTTCTTATCCCCTTTCTCCTGGAAGGAGTTTCCCGACCCATTCAAGAACATGAATTCTATTGTCCGTAGTTGGGTGGGAATATTTTTCGCCAATGTTATCAGTTGAAAGCTCTTGGCTATGTTTAAGGACAACAAATTCCAAAATTCTTTAAAATACTTCATTCGATAATTTTACGCTGTCGATAAACGTGGAAATTTTCTTTTCTCGTGTTTGTTTCTTAGATTTTTTAGAATGCCTCAAAAATATCTCACGGATATGGGGATTAGGAATGTGATGAAGAATTTGGATGAAGAAAATTTTGATGATAATGATCCAGAGTGTTGAGAATCAGAAAAAGTATTTGGAAAGATAATACAATAAACAGAAAAAAAGAGACTTTTTTTAAGAGCCCAAAAATTTTAAAAAGTAGAACACGTTTTTGCATATTTAAAACAGACGTTTAGTATTGCTTAGAACAAATTTTCATTTTTAAGATATCAGTTTGATTTAGGGACAAAACTTATTCTAAAATATATATTAATAATTTTTGTCTAAAGATTAAAGATTCAAAAATGCATTTAACCCAGCAAAAAATTGTTAAAAATTATTTTCATTGGAATATAAGAAATCAGTTAAAAGTTTTGCCTTTGTTTGATGAACTTTGGCTTTATTCAGTAGCTTTCAAATGTATTAATTTAAGTTAAAAAATGTTATTTCCTTCTTGGAAATGTTTCATTATTTTTTCAATAGCACTTGCTCATATTTGAACTCAAAATATTTTAAGGATGTTTATTTCTTTGTACACTAAACAAGGCTTCAATTTGGGAAGTATAATATTTAGGAAAAAATTTCTATATATTTTACCTCAAATTTTGTTCTCCTGTTGCATGTTTCGTCGGATAATTTTCATAATATGTGGCGATATTATTCATTATGGTAGTTCACTATGTAAGCTTAATCTCAAGCTTTATAGAGTATACATACTTAGAGATCTGTAACTGGTCATATAATTTATTGCTACATTAAGTAAGTAAGCACCGAAATTATAAAAAGTTCACGATCGAATCAATGTAATCTCTGAGAAATGTAGTTCTGAGATTACAATAGCATTTAAGTTCACATTTGACATATTAAATGTTTTTTTTAATATATACACTCCTTGAAAATATGGTTTATATAATATATAAGGTTTTATTGCCTATTTCTTTTAAATGTTAATTAACGCAATATATAATTTTCAGTTATATTATTTTTTTAATATTTAATACTGAATAATTATTTACATTGTTTTTTAAGGAACTTGAAAAAGTTGACTGGATTAAGAACTGATCATAAATTAATTCTAAAACTATTTTAACACACAAATGACGATTTACTTCTGTATTATTAATCTTTGTATAATGTTTTTCTTATATTCAAACAATTGATGTCATACCATTTTGTTTCAGAAGAAGTTATATCAAGCAATCTGTGGAAATGAAAATAAAATTGCGAATGAAACAAATAAAAATTATAAATACAAGCCCTTTTTTCAAATATGATTATTATTAAATATCCCATTTAGATCAATTTTACTTTCTTAGTACCTGAAATGCTGTACTTTCAATTCGAGTAGAAAATCTATTTCAATTTTAGAATTTACTTTAAAAAAGAAATCTTGCATATTGCAAAATGCATAATAATTATAAAAACAAAATAAGTACTTCAAAGCGAGAAATTTATTCAAATAAAAGTGGGAGAGAAGAATTTAGAAAAAAATATTGAAACATATGTAGCCAAATCTAGAGAACTTTCTGACACTGGAATCATTACTGACCACAAAAACGGCAAACCTTCCCCTCACCCCATCGTAAAATGAATGCCTTAACAATACTGCATGGAGTGTCAATGGGCATACTGGTCTTTCTAGTGGGGGAAAGAAATGATCTCCTCTCTAAAAGTAGCCGAACTAGGGATATATTTTCCTTCGATCTGTGCCGAGTCCTATAGGTTAAAATAGACGAGTCTTCTGGGAGCTCGGAAATTAAAATGAACTGTTTTACACATGAACCTTGAACTACAATTTCAGTTAGAATGATGAGCAAAATTTCTAATATTGGCTTGGGTTAGAAAACTTAATGGTAAAAAAATAAATATCTATTCCAGGTATCATAATGAAAATAATTCTTATAATGTTTACAATAGATAATAGAAAATTCGAAATCGGAAATAATGATAAATATTTCCGATATAAAATTAGTTATTTGTATTTTGAGCATTTTAAGAGGTAGTGTATTAACTCATTCTAAGAGAATTTAGTGATATATATTTTTCTCTTGAAATCTGAATTTGTATCGTTCATTATTGTTATCTATCTTTTAAAGTAATATTAAGTATTTTTGGGCTTGTTCATATAAAAACTTGAAGGGACGTAATTCAATTTACATTCATTGTTTTTTTTATTTACATCGATCCAGAAAATTAAAAATTAAATAATAATAATACCACTTCAAATGTTTGCTAATAGTGTTTTGATTAAACTTTCCACAAATAAAATAAACTTCTCCTCATGTAAACAATTACGATATGGTTTTTAATGAATCTTGTTCTCTGCATAGTTAAAAATAGTTGATTTTTATTTAAAATCATAGACTTTTACTTCACTGAAGAATATCTTAGAAACTTTTGTGGAACAACAGAATAAGTTGCTACATCTTGTGGATATCTACAAACATTTCTAAATTAATTAACTTTCAAAATAAGTTATTAATTCGTCAATTTTTTATTAAGTTATTTTAAACGATAATAGTAATTTAAAAATATACAATTCGATTTTTATACGAAGGGCTTAGAACGTTGTTTTGATTATTCAAGTAAATCTAGACTTAAATTCGGATTCTAAAAACAAAATAGCGATTAATTATTTTTATGAACAGTTGCTGACATGATATTTCCATGTTTTTATTTCCGATGATGGCTTCATTATACTTCGTTACTTTTCGGATTTAAAGCTAGTAATTACAGAAGAATTTATATTTTCAATTTTCTGAAAAACATATTATGATATTTCAAAATTTTTCTCCATTCTTAACACCCGTATCAAGAATTTATATGGAAAAAGTTTCCGTCTTGTACGAAAGAGCCAAACCTTATGTAGTATTACAAATAAATTTAGAGTATATAACAACTCTCTAGTTTGATATGACTCGCTGGCTTTTAAGACCAACGTATTCCGTCCTTCCGAGATATTATAATACTAGGGAGCTCTGCCCCCTGCTCGCTAAAGCTCGCCAACCCCCAGGACGATAGCGTTGCAATCCTCCCAGGTTTGCTAAGTAAACCTTGCTAGCTTCGCTCGCTACAATGAAGACACTGCGTGTCCTAGCACAATTATTGTAAAATCTTTATTTATATATATACGAATTAGCTTTATTTTGCTTCTGGAATAAAATTTTTTAGCCTCAAAAAAGATATTTTCCTTCAAATAAAACTTACAAAGAAAATTATGAAAGTGCATAAATAAACAAATGAATAAGAGTTGCAAAATTAAAACAAATCTAATTATTCTAAAAATTAATCCTGAAAACAAATAACAAATTAGATTTAATATTATTAATAAAGAGATTGTGGTGTGACATCTTAGTACTATGAACATAAAAAAAAGACAATATTATGAATAAATAAAAATCTTAAGCTGATTTCCTTTTATTGCTTTCACCTTAATCAAGAAGGAATAAAAATTTTTGGCCCTGAACCTTAGCCTACCGTATTTGCAGGTATGCTTCGTTCGAATAAAACGTTATTTATAGGCACTGTGCTATTGAATATAACGTTATTTGCTGGTACTGTTCGTTTGAATAAAACGCTATTTGTATGTACTGCACGGGCAGATGAATTGTTAATTGCAGGTACAGTTGTAATGGATAAAATGTTATTTACAGGTATTTTCCATTCTGTTAACTTTAACACCACACCACACCGCCGTATCTAGAGCTCATGTGGCTCCTATCTGGGTTGGTATAAATGTAGGTGGACTTTATTGAGTTGCGAAAAAACATTACAGCAAGAGAAGAATGGCAAATGAAGAAATTTTAAAGCTGGTGTTAATACACAGAATTGACAACAAAATAAAGGAAACTATATCTTGAATAACACGGTGTAAATGAAAGAAAAATGATGAATGTAGATGGTGACGGACAACATGAAGAAGCTTACATCAATGCACAGGTTTTGAGTAACGTATTAGAGATGGGGAGCCATTGTGTGTTAATTGCGGAATACAGGGAATAGGAAGATTGCTATTCAAGATTTATGAGAAAGGAAGGACTTAGTATATTCAGTGTATTGGATGCAAGATAAGCTAGAGTTATTGTACAAAGGAAGGTGAGTACTTATTCCAGTCGTGTTATGTTCCATTCTGTTAACTTGTGCATTCGTGTTTTCTTGATGACACTACGCGATTTTAATTATTTCAGAATTGCATTATCAGTTAACCGATTAACTTATATTATGCCAGTGGCGCGATCTGCTTATGAATTTAAGAAGAAATTGTTAAAAAAATTATATTTATAATAATGAATTCTAAATTAAAAACTAAAATGTAGAAAATAATTAAAATAAAAAATACTTTTCAGTACACTAATGAAACAGTGTTTTTGAAAACAGTTTTTATTCTTTACTTAATTCATGACACTTGTAAATTGGAGAGATGGAATTTACATTAGGAGTTATTTTAAATTTATGTTTGGAAAAAGGAATAAAATCTAATAAAAAAATTTATTTTCCCATATGTTTTAGGAAAATATTATTTGAAACATTAACTGTCCAAAGTATTAGTCATGCGGCAAAGAGGATGGAGGAAAAAATTGCTTTGGAATATTTAAGAAAAATTTTTAGAACATATTTTGGAAGTTTTTAATTTTTAATGATTAAAAATAAATCGATGAAAGGTGATACTAAAATGATGAGAAAATTATGGGAGCCGGAAGACAATGATAACGGCGAGTGAAAACACTCAGATAATAAGCTTGTCCCTCAGGAACCGAACCCCGGATTATTGAATTGCAAGCGCATTGCCTTGACCACTGTACTATCGGAACGTACGGCTAGACGGTGAAACCGGGGTTTTAATTATTTCAACTGTCATTTATATCGTAGTTTGGAATTTTAAAGATTGCTGAATTTTGAGGGGAAGGTTTGATAAACTTTATTTACAAGATTTTGATTCATCCTTTTTTTTCAGAAAAACCGAATTCTCTGACTTAAACTATTTTGACTTTGACCTGAACGTTCTCTGGTTCTTATAAGTCATCTTCTTCATTTCTAACTCATCTCTTTTGGATCATTGCATCCAAAGTATCATTATATTGTAAGAAATATTGTTAACTCTACGTCGTAAACTCATTTTTTGCGAGAAAAAGTTATTTTACACCGCAAAGAATCTAGTAACAGGCTATGCCTATGAAGTTTTGCCTAACACGGCGGAGGCTTCCGGTTTTGTTTGGTTACAGACGTTGTCATCGAGAAAATAGAAATTAACCCCCTTTTTCCGCCACGTCCTTTTCCGCCTTATTGTTTTATATTTATAGATTTAAACCGCTCCATAGCTCTTTAAAATGTAGTTTTTATCCGTGACAAAACTCACATACATGAACATGGTGATAATCAAAGTTTATCGGAAAATGATTTTAAAAATATTTAAAAATGAAAAGAAATTTAATCATTGAAGTCAGACTCAATAAATTAAAAAGTAACATTTTAAATCTAAGCACGCAGTAATTTATTTTCTAGCTGTGTACAATACTCGATGGAAGAAAAAATGAAATTCCGCTTCGGAAATAATGTACAAAGAAAACAATATTTTTATATTGAATAGTGTTAAAACAACATGATTAAACAATGGAATTTTTATAATTTTCTTATAGCAATGAAGGCTATTGTTTTAAAATGAGATTAACACAATATTGAAATTTTTCAATTAAAGGGAGAATTTCACGATAATCAAACCGGTATATTTGGGAAATAAAGTTTCTGTATTATAAATTAAATGAAATCAATTTTAGGTACTAATATTTTCCCCTGTAGTAGTAGAAAACGTCAAATTTTTGCTTAATTTTTAGCTAATAGATATGTTAAAATATCGAAACAATTATTCCGAGGTGGATAACGTCTAATTTGAAACATATCGATACCAAATTTGATAACTTTAAAATAATACAGCACACAAACTCTAAACAAACCTCTCCTATAATAATAATAATAAGGATGAAAAATGAAGTACAGGATAGTTATTTACAACAATTGCTTGTCAATGAAAGAACAGATAAAAATACTTCTTTTGATTACATATTATGAAAATTTCATTATAGTACAACAGCAACTGCAACAACTTAAGGAAACTTAAAAGCTCATATGACATTTCATAATTCAAATAATCACTTTGTTCGTTTGGAAGATTCCCATTTCTGCATCCGAATATTTCTCAGACCATCTTTCTGGCGGGGAAAAAAAGCGAACACACAGACACACAATTGTCCAAGTAGGTACCGGAGACGGAACCCCACTCTATCGTATACATATCCATTAAAATTTATCCTCGGCCGAACACATTCCCCAGACCAAAACCTCCACCGCCTCCATTTCCACATTACAACGCGCAGCTATCTCATTTATGTATGTAACGCAAAAAAGTGTAGATCAATATCAAGAAGGGGAATCTAAAATGCATCTGAAAAATTCGCGAGGAAAACCCATTTGAGAAAGGAAACCATACAGTCATTATTCTACAAGGCCCCCACCCATTCCTTTTAGTTCCCCCCCTCGAATTGGAGCATTCCATTTACGTACTAGACGGAAGATGAATGAAAGATGCCACGCCAGGTAAATAAGTGATAAGGCTAGGGAGTACACTTTAAAACCGATTTTTTTTTTCCAGCCAGTAGTAACTGCAGAGAAAGAATTTTAACTTTCCATTGTTATACGAAAAGAGTAGCTACTCGAGTGTTACCATATATATCTTCTTCACGTATTGATTTGGATTGCGTATTTATCTGTAAGTTCAAGAATTTCGAATAATGGTTGTTAAGGCACTGCTTTAAAGAATTTTGTTACGAAAGGGAACGGAAAGAGTGAAGAAACAGAGTTGGTAAATAAAAATGATAAGGCAATGGAGTATTTGCTCATCAAACTAGGAAGTCATGTCTTTCAAAGTTTACTCTGAAATTACTTGCAATTATTTGTTTCAGCTCAAATAATGTCGATGGATACAGGGAATATTTGACAGATTTTCTCAAATATGAAAATTTATCCATGTTTTAATCAAGTTTTCTCTTGAGTAAGTTTTATTAATTACATTTTGGTAAATGCATGTTCAAAGAAATTGTTGTCACATTGTAAAGATGATAGCATTTTATCAGCCGAAAAACAAAGATAGCGCGCAGAATTTAGAGAAAACAATTTGATATAAAAGGAAAATTCTTACTAGAGTATAACAATACGCAATTGACTAATTTCAGTAGCCAGACGATAGTTTTATTTTTCTAGAAAATTAAGCCTTCGTTTATTGAACTAAATGGACAGTGCTTAAAAAACTGGTTATTGTGCTGAAATTTTAAATTCCATAGAATGAACTTGCTCTGGGTTTCTGGGGACTGTTTCTTATTGTAAAGAGTATCACTAGAATAAAAGCTTTGAATTCGTTCAAAATTTCAAAATTTGAAACATTTATTAGTGTCATCTTATTTTTGAAAATGTAACGCTTAAGATTGTGCAAATGTAATTTTTTAAAAAAAATTTCGAAGTGGAGCTTTAGAACATGAAATTGAGGCCATGTTATTTTACTCAAAGATATTTAAAAAAATATAAATTAGTTAAATATTCACAACTGTCATGTTTTAATCTTAAAAATGGGACTCACCAGGACATTAGCTCGTAGGGTAATCGTTAATCATACATGTAAACCAACGTTGAGTAAAACGAAAAATCTGAGTGGCAGACGTCCGCGAAATCATAAAAGCGGGGTTTTTGGTACCTGTGATATCTACGAAGCACTTGATGATGTTGACGCTCTTTTTGGAGGTACGAACCGTGGCAAGAAAAGAGCCCTTAATTAGACCAACTTCTTCTCTCACCTGAAACCGGTAATCTGACGCTGAAATTTGGCTTTTATCATTGACTCTAAGGCAATTCAGCCGGTGATGAACTTCTGTCAGTATTGAAGTTGACATTAATTCGAAGACCATAACGATTCTAAAGAACGGCATTTAAAATGGTATAATTTTAAATTTCGTTTCATATTCCTTTGTTGGAAGGAAATCAAACATTAATTTTTCATATGAAGGCTTTCACAAAAACCATTCATATATATCATCCAAGAAAATTTCAGGAACAATCTCAAAATCTGATGACTTAGAGATTCGACAGATTAATCTCGCATTTCTTTCAGTTTCTTTCATATTGGGAAATATATAATTTTTTTAATACTCGGCAGTAGTCTTCAATGTGTAGCGACTATCTGATGGATCTAATACAGTCAAATAATGATTAGAAATATTCAATCATTTTAAACCATTTTGTGAAGTGAAAAAGAAGATTTTTAAAGCAATATTTGAATCTGTAGCCTGAAAGAAAAAAAAAAGTCTACAACGTCTAAAAAAGTTTTTAAAAGTCTAGCTAACACTGATGGAAAAAATCAAAAATTAAAAATGTAGTAAAGAAATGCTTATATTAAACTTATAATATTCTTTATGTGTAGAGGTCTCATGTCATGAAATGTTTTAAATGTCGTTTTTGAAATATATGAAATAATTATGAATAATATATTATTTCTTATATTTCAAAATGCAATTTTTAAGCTCAAATTTAATAAACTTAACATGTAAACTTATGAAATCATTAAATAAAATTCAGATAAAAAAATGCGTACTTTTATTTAAGCTTTCTTACCTTTAGGAATATTTGGAACCAAATCTACGGGACTAAATTTAATACAAATAAAGTGCAAAGAAAGCTTAAAAAAAATATCATATTTGTCTCTAGAGGCAATAATTTATTTTCGAGGGGAAAGGACTCCATCTTTATTTGTTTCCTACACATATTTCATTTGCTATTGAACACCACAGCATTATTTTCCCCCTAGTAATTTCATTAAAAGTTACTGTCTGTTTGTAAGTACCCAGTGAACGGATATTTTATATGGTATAAAATATTCCCTTTTCAAATTCAGTACATAATAAGAAATACTACTTTTCTTATTGAACACATTTTATTTCAACTAAGACTACGTTCGGATATAAAGGCACACTATAAGAAGAAATTAAGACTTCAAAAAATGAAGTTAGTTTTATATCAGTGTATGTTTTAAAAATATTTTTCATTCATGTAAGAAATTTAATTAAAAACAAAATGAAAGAAGCTGTTGGAGTTTTGCTAAACAAATTATTTCAGATTTGAAAATTATATGTTCTTATAAAATTGTTATTTTTATTTTGCAGTCTGCCTCTGAATTCAAGATATATTTATTGAAATAGAAATACATACTTCCATTTGCATTTAATGGCTTGGAAATTTTTTTGAATAAGTGTCAAGAGAATTTTGATTTTTTTTGCGACAGATTCATAATCTTCATAAATGATAATTTTTTCTAGAAAGTTTAAAAATCAATTTACAAAATTTCAATTCTAATTCTACTCATTTGCGTTCATTTCTGTTTATGTGATGAATGAATTATTTTAAATGTTTGTCATTTTCAGAGCTTAGAAATCGAAAAACTTAGTCGTTGGATTACTTCTCTGTCTAGCTATCTAGGCAGAATCATATCTTATATCGCAATATGAATTAATGACTATTCATCTCTTAATGTCAATATAGTTTATAAATGCAATAACGATTCTACTTTTTGTACTTATCATAGTGCTTTCATTGAGTCACAGTTTTACTAACTGAAGAATATTTTTCACAATTATCTGGTTAATTATACAATAAATCTGGGAATATACAGTTTAACAAATAATCCTAAGAAAAATTAACGTAACAAACCACTTAAAACAAGTGCTTTAAGGAAACATACTTTACAAAAGTTCAGCAACAATTTTATGAAAAACTGATTTTCTTCTTATAATTCCTACCTAAATCACCTCGGGCTGGAGCATTTTTTGTCCGATGTATCTAAGTGACGGTCCCTGCAATAGCTTTAGTGCTGAGGTCTGCGTCTTATATGGCCATCACCGGCCACGGCTCGACCGCTCCCGAAGGAGGTACGCACTATCACCGGCAGAGGGCAAGTTCAAGCCATTATTGTACCCTCCAGGGAAGCCAGACACCGCTCACTTATCCACGACTTCTCATCCAGGTACTCCTGGTGTCCCCCAGTGTGACTTTGTCTTCCTATAAATAAAACTACAGCATTTTTTTCAGCACAGAAATGAGCATTAACCTTTTATTATTCAGTAATCTAAGCACTTTTATTGCACAATTTTTTCCAATTTTCTATTATTAACTAGATTTAACTGATTCATAATATTTGTTTATCATTAACTAACTAACTTGAATTACGAGTTTTAACTTCGTACCCAACAAATAAAGAAAGGTACATCATTTTTGAAAATTTCCGTAGTTTTACCTACAATAGACAGTGATGAATATTTACATTCTCTCCAAATCAGCTTTCTAAAAATGTATTTTTAAAAATTTATAAAAATTTATTAAAAAATATTTTTAACTAAATAATGACATTCTTAGTTTATTAATTTTAATGTAAGTTCAAAATAAATGGCTAAAATTATTATTTTATATTCCTTATTCACTCATTTTAATAGATTTTAACAAGTGCATTTGAAAAATAAAACAGTGATACAAAAATAATATTAATAATAATAGTAGTGATAATAGTTCCATATTAACAATTAGTGTAAAGCTTCTTCTCTAAATCTTTTAATGTAATGTAATTAAAATTTATTGAAATCAAACTTGAATATTCATATTACTTGAAAAAGAACAATATTTTTCTTAGAATAAGAAATTATTATATGTGATAAGCACAATATTTCTAGAAAACTGTATTTTTAAGCAAAGGTTTTTAAAATTTCTCTAGCATATAGTTCTATTTTAAATATTCGTCAATGACTAAAAATACTAATAATAGTTATTCCACATCTAAATAATAATGCAAGTTAGTTTTGTTTTATGACATTCTAGGACTTAGACATCATTTCTTACAAAATGTAGCTGCCACATTTATTTTACACGCTTAATAAAACATACAATTTAAATTCTTGAAACAACCCACAAAAAGAAAAGTGTTCTTATCGAAAAGAATGAGAAATTGTATTGAATTAAAGAATTCAGAGACAATTGTCTAAACTCGGGAAAATAAAAATTGATAACAGATGCAAGGCTTCAAGATACTTAACAACCTTCCACACTAGAAATTTGTACATCGCAGATATTCATTTAATGAACTGTCACAGCGATATTTATATAAATGGTTCTGGTCGAAATCCACGCATTTGTCGGGGAAATGGAAAAATAACGTTCATTTTTGTATTATCGTTTTTTTTCTGGCTCTCTCTCCATCTTTAATCTCTTAAGAATAACGAAATTAAAATTGTAACTGCGAAGAATATCCTCTACATTTCTTTTCAAAATTAAAAAAAAAATGAAAAAGATGACGCTCTATGAATAAATTAATTATATGATGTAGAATAAATAGTAAACGTTTCGGATATTTAATTGGAACAATTCAAAATGTTGAGGTTTTTGAGGAATAAAACATTTTCCTGAAATTATCACATAATGCTTTTGCATTACATTTTAATGGATTTCATGCTTTTTACTTTGCTTATTTGTCACTATCAGTGGTTTTTTGAATTCAAAATAAATTTTAGTTCTAATACAAGATTAAGAGTAAAAGGTTAATAATGAAAAAATTCTTTTAAAGTATTTCAATTAAAATCTTTGACTTCATTTCATAATAGTTAATAATTTGCTTATTATATTTCAGCATTCATATAAAGTTTATTTAGCTCGGTGAGTTTATCCTGTTGATTAAAATCGTTGACTTCTTTTCATCAGGTTGTATAATTTGGTTATTCTAATATATTTTGTTTCTCAAATAAAAATTTTATATATATTGCTGATATTACTGTGTTGATGTCAATACAAAGTGTACAGAGATTTAACTAATTTTCTTTGACTTTCATTTTGTTTTAAAGTAATTAGTTAATTATAGTTAGTTAGGGAATGAGTTAATTATAGTTAGTTAGGGAATGAGTTAATTATAGTTAGTTAGGGAATGAGTTAATTATAGTTAGTTAGGGAATGAGTTAATTATAGTTAGGAAATAGGTTTAATATGGTAGTAAATAAATATGTACACCAGAGGAAACTATCTTATATACAGTTTTGCTGTACCGACCGCTTTGAGTCGTGGCTGTAGGTCAAAGAAACAGAAGATAACCGCTCTAAAATTATAAATTAACAACTGCAATACATTGAGCTCTGGAATTTCTTTTAGCTCCCATGCAAAATGTTGAAATTGTTACGTAAGATAGTTTACCTCTGTCGTAAAGAAATGTCCTAAAAAATTGTTTACTGGACAAAATTCATACTCAAGTGATACATGTCAAATGCACCTCTCTAATTCATTTTTCGAAACCATGGTCAATCTTCCAAGAAGGAAAGGAAGTCGTATCACAGTACAGTATGGTGTGACGTCACATCCTGTACTTTTGGAAGACAGGAATATTTTAGACAATCTCGGTGACATGAATGTTTCAGACAACCTTACGTTGCTCTTATGCCCAAATAAACAATTGAACAACTTATATATATATAATCACAGTAAAATGCATTTCAAATGATACATATAAATAAAGTTATATTTATCTTATGAAAACTTAATTATCTTTATTACACAACAAAAAACATACATACCTCTTATAACAATCAAAGGAACGGCGAAGCAAATCAGGTTGTTTATAAATAATCTGTTGCTGCCATCGGAGAGTTTCCAACCGTTCTCCAAGTGAAAATAACTCACGAATGGTATCAGGTGCGTGTGAGCATAGTATAAGGATTCTCCAGTATTGGTGTTTGATGCAAACTACACCACTTAAAATGTATATGAACGCTTGATTTGATGTTAACTTGAAATAAAGTGTTTGTTCACACTGTTTTTAAGGGTTTTCAACACCAAATTTGGAGCTACATTACTCCTCAGGTTTTACAGTGACGATATCTGCATCTGATATTATTTTAAAAAAACTATAATAGAGTTTTTTTAAACATGCAACCACATGCATAGGACCTTTTTATCCCGACCTTTTCTCTTGTATTAAAATATTCTTGAAATATTTCAAAATCTGTAGTTATTTCTTTCTAAACTATCACTGGTGATTTAGAAGGAAGGCATTAAAGTAACAGATACAAATAAATACGGGTGTTTCATTTCACTAGGGTGTTTTGTAGGGTTTATCCCCTGCATGTCCTAGTATTTCATATTAATTTGATGTTTTGGCAAAAAAAGCAATGTAAACTAGACGTAAAGTAATGATTTTAATAAATATGGTATATTTATGCAGAAAAACTATATATTTTATATATAGTATGTTTTATATGTTTTTTACCTATTTCATTCATATTTAAATCCACTGTAGTGGTTGGGGAAAACGAATGAAGGCAGAAACCTTTTGGAAAAGCGGAAATAAGTTAAACTTCATTTATCCTTCTTGAAAATCGCATACGTATCTGAAATAGAACTTACATTCACGAAACAATATTGAAAGAATTAAGACAAATTTTTTGTTGTTGTCAGGAGAGCCAATAAAATAAGGAGTTATTGTCTAACAATTTGGGGTTCAAATGACCCCGCAGGAGTGTTAATGCTTCAGAATTAGATGCTTATGCTGAAGGGAAAATTTCACACCTTTGAACTATGATAACCTATGGATCGCAAGCACGATGTTCCGGTTTATTACGATGCAAAGTAATAAACTGATATATTTTATGAAATTCTTTGATATAATTAGTTACTCTAATAACAACATTTCTTTGCCTATGCTTGCATATGACTCTTTTATCTTCTTTAATTTTGATTTTAAACTGTTTCCAGTACCTTGTAGATCTAATTAAAGTGGATATTTTTAAATTGAAACAAATTTTACTGACTATTACTTTTAAA